>CAHIKZ030000306.1:575000-917500 GCA_903632075.3 Acanthosepion pharaonis | reverse complement strand
GGGATTCATTGCAAAAGTTTCTCAAAGTATATGTTTGATAATTGATTCCATTCTTTTTTCGTTAATTTACTCTAAGAGCTCTTTTTCATTTTTTGGATGGAAAGGTTTCACTCTTCTGTCAAGTTCATCCCATGCTAATTCTAGAGGTAGTTTTAAACTTTGTGATGTAATGAATATGCATACACCTGGGTTCTCCCTCACAGTAATATGATTGGCTGGTGTCAGCCATAAATACAGACTGATGTGGAGGTACATGGTCTATGCCTATTGCTATGCCTATTGCTTACGCCTATTGCCTATGACTACAATGAGTACCAGTCCATTATGGCTACCTGTTAAATTGTCCTACCTAGTTACAGTAGCCAAAACCACTTAGCTACTTCGAACAAATATATCCCTTTCCAGGACATATTACTTTGTAACTGTAGTATATATATACACACACACACACACACACATATATATATATAGATATATATATAGTGTCTTTATGTATGTGTGTGTGTTTGCATGTAGCATGGGCATATGGATGAGTAGTGAGAATGTTAGTGCTCCGACCAGGAAGCCTGAGTTTCACAATGGTTGATATGTTACAGAGGTGACTTCTTGATAATATTTTACTGGGGAGATGATCCCAGTTTGGAAATGGCTGAAAACCATCTTATGGTTTGACCCAGGCCTTGTAAATTCAATTTGGTAGATGACTCTGCTCAGGTGTCATGATCAAGGATTGTGAGTACAGTGGCCTTGTTCAAAATTTTTGATTACGCCAGATTATGTACTCTCTCCTAGAAAACTGTAACTAAGGCCCACTCAGTATAGTTGCATTATAAACCATAGGTTGGCTCTGTGGATATTGAAGAAGCACAAACGTGCCTGAGCAGCCGTCTGCAACAGGGATTAGCTCGCCATCATCTTGGTTGTTATAATCATAGCATTTTGGCTATTTCATAGATTGATTAATTTGTTTAATGGTATATCAACTCCTTATGGGTCATTTAATAACAAAATTTAATTTACTTGGGAGCTTTGAAGTAATAAAAATATGATATATGTTATTCTGCTTTCACATTTGAATACATGGTAGATGATACTCAGCTTTTACATGTTTGTGTGGACATAATTAATAGAGGTAGTGATATGTGTTTTTTATGTTGTAGTTTTCTTGAAGTTATATTTTGGAATATAGTTTGATTTAAGAAATTGTAAGATAAAAAATGGATTAAATGTCATGAGAGAGTTCTTTCATTTTGGTTAGTTGATTTTGTTTAGTGGCATATCAACACCTCTATGGGTTATTCAATACCAAAATCTAAATACTTTGAACACAATTTTATGGCTTCAACTAAATATATTTTGAACACAATTGTATGCCTTCAACTACAGATAAAATGTATTGTTATTCATTTTGCTATATGTACTGATGGTAATTTTTTAATATAAAAATGTATTGCTGGTATTTTTTACTATAAAAAATGTATGTTTATACTTTCAAACTGTTTTGTTTTTGTTTGAGTGGGAGGGGGCAATATTTGCTCATAGCTGAGACCCATACAGATGCTACCACCCCAGGTCAAGGTGGATCTGGGAACAATAGCAATTAAGAGGTGTTACCATGCTTCTCAAAATCTCCAATTTCGCAATCTTGCTGCCGGATATAGTTTATCATCATACGCAGGACTAATATTTCATAAATAAAGAATTGCCATCATTATAGACTGATTTACTTGGACTGATATCCTTATTTTGTAGATAGATAACACTCCTTCCCAGTATTTTGAACAGGAGTAGAGGTTTTATTGTGTAGTGTTACCTACTTGTAGGAAGTAGTATGCATTCAACTGCTTCATGGGTAATTTATGATTTCATATGTAAATGAGTCACCTTATCTCCCTGTACAAAGAGGTTTTATCCCCTAATTTTCCCTGGAACTTGTTCTGGGAGCTCTTGTCTCCTCACTATCTTCCTCTTTAAGAGATTGTCTAGATATGGCAGATATTGACCTTCTTTTTTCATGGGAATGTTTCTCCAATCATTGTTCATCTTCAGAGTCTATATTACTCTTGATTTCACTGTCTCGTTCATCTTGCCTTGACATGACGCTTTTGCCTTCATTACTTTCAGGATCATTATACATTTCTTCATCGCTATCATGTTGCAATCTAACTTGGTCTGCATGCACTAATATCCAATTTCCATTCTTTTCTATTATCATAGTGTTCTGTCCACTTTGCATTATGAATCTTGCTTCTTGTAGATTAGATTCACTATTCTTTTTATACCATATTTTTTCATTGGTGGCATAGGACATGGTCAGTGGGGCTCTAATTTGCATTCTAACTTGGTCTGCATATCTTATTTCCATTCTTTTCAATTATCGTAATGTTCTGTCCACTTTGTATTATGAATCTTGCTTCTTGGAAATGAGGTTCATTCTTTTTATACCATGCGATTTCACATATTTTCAGTCGATTTTTTTATAGTTTGCACCATCCTTTCTGCTAATCCATTTGATTTCGCATGGTACAAGAGATGTTTTATATGGTTTGCATCCAATTTTGTTCAACCATTGACATAGTTCCTCATCACAGAACTCTGGGGCGTTGTCAAATACTATCATTTTTGGAACTCCATTTCTTGAAAATATGATCTTTAATACATGTTTCATGGTCAAACTTCTTTTGTTGGAGACCTGTATTACTTCTGGCCAGCCTGAATACAAATCTACCAGTATTGATAATTGTTATGATGTTGATTTGGGGTTAGTAGAGACAAACGCCAAATAACACGTAACAATAAAAAGGGTTTTAATAGGTTGGTAAATAGGTACAGAAATCGCCTGAGTAGTCAATAACTAGCTCAGCTAAGAACTTCTCTGTTCCTCTGTCTTCTGACATGCCACTATTTAACGTCTTTGTTCGCAGACAAGTTCATCTTCAAGAGGGGTGGTAAGGTTTCCGACACAACAATAATAATCTTAATTAACATGGGCATGATCCATGTGTACTCTGCCCCAAAGTTAGGACTCTTTAGGCTGTGTATGTGTTTTTGTCTGTCTAAATTTTCTTCTGTCATTGCATCAATCCAAATATTATCCTGGTAGCATATATTTTTTATATTGGTACCATTAACTTGCTTTATCAGCCTTTGAAAAATCACACTTGTGGTTTTAATTCCATACGGCTTTCTTTTCCATCTTAATAAGTCACTTGGTGAGTTTATTGTTGTGACTTTTTAAAATTATTTGTCAATAGGTATTTGATGGTATGCCAACTTTAGATCAATTTTAAAGAATGTTTTCATACTCACAAGATGAGTTCAAAGCTCATTCTACATTACGGATAGGATATGAGTCTCCACATATTTTGCGGTTTACACCTATTTTGTAGTCACTACATATGTGCAGATCCCCATCGGTCTTTCTTAGAATTACTAACAGGAGGCTCATTTGCTCCGTGAAACTCTTTCCAATAGATCTTGTTCCAGTAATTTTAAAAATTTTTCCACAACTATTGGTTGTAAATGGACTGGCACTTTTCATGCTTCAAAATATAAGGGGGAAACATTTTCCTTTAGTTTTAACTTCACTTCATAGTCTTTTAGCATACCAGTTTCTTTTGCCTTGATTTTGTTCACTTATTTTTATCGAATTTATGTTCAATACATCATTTCCTGTATACCATTTTTTCCAGTTTGCCATGATAATCTTACTTATTATAAAACACAGATTGTGTGTGTGTGTGTGTGTGTCTGTACGTTTATATATTGGATTGGATTTCCTACATTTTTCAACCGATTTCAAAAATACTTCACAGGACTACGTAAAATTACCCTGCGGTGGTTCTGACAGTGCCAAAAATTGGAATAACACAATTGTGTTTGCACGAAATCAATTTGAAAACACAATTCTGTCGCCAGAATGAAAGGGGGACAACTCATATCGAGATATACTTATTATAAAACCCAGGTTGTTTGTTTGTGTGTGTGTTTGTTTATATATGGGATCGGATTTCCTACATTTTTCAACTGATTTCAACAAAACTTCACTTTTCTTTTGGCAGGTAGTGTTTCTTATTGTCTTGCATACTTTTTTCTTTATTTTTACATTTAGAATGCTTTAAAAATTCCATTTTCAAGACAATTGTTTATAATAAAATTCTATTCAATCGGTAGACTCATAACAATTGAAAATGTTTGAGTTTGGTTTTGACCAATTCGTAAAAAAAAAAAAAAAAAAAACTAATTAAGACATGCGTGTTCATCAGCCTTAAACAATAATCTTTGTCAATTTAATTTTTCAGTCTTTATGATGGTCGATACTTGATCTATCTCATACTGTTACATCCCCGGGCAATGCCGGGCTCTACTGCTAGTTAGTAATACATCAAATTTATTTTTTGTTTCATGTATGTTTTGAAATGGCCTAATATTTTTATCACAGATCCATCAAACTGATTCAAATGAACATGGCTTTTCTTTAATCTTGGTTTTCCTAATTTCTTCCAGAAATTTCTGGTCATGTCACTACTCGTATCTAGTTGCATATGCAATAAAACATTATTGATTTGGGTTTTTAGTAACCCTTTTACATTTATTTTTCAATCAAAAGGCATCCATACTTACTTTCTCTTCACTTTGTTGGACTATCTCATATCTTTAAAATGATTCATTTTGAAACATTTTTCTTTCTTTCTTTGATGTTGATATCCACAATAAATATATATCTATATCTCTGAGATGAGGTATTATGATTATTTACATTATTTACATTATTCAGCTTGTTATCCTTATCTTCATTGCTATATTCACAACGTTTCAGCTGTTGTACACGCCAGCCTTCTTCAGGTGATTGGAATTTCAAACCAAACCCTTTATTTTGTCCACCAAGATAGATTGGCAGAAGTAGTGAACCAAAAAAACTGAAAAGAGAATTGAGTTAAAGGGAAATAACTGAAACATCCAGAAGAGGCATGGCATGTGGGATTAGAACAATCTACCCTGGTGGACGAAATAAAGGGTTTGGTTCAAAATTTCAGTCACCTGAAGAAGGCCAAAGCGTACAACAGCTGAAACGTTGTGAATATGGCAATGAAGATGAGGATAACAGTCCGAATAATGTAAATAAATACACATTATTCTATCTTTTTTTGTTATCGCATATGTGTCCATTTCCTTCACCGGATCTGTAATCTTTGTTTTATTAAATTTTCCAATTAATTCTTTTTACTGAACAACACACTGTTCTAGTGACAACTTTCCTGATTACAAATGTATTAGAGTCATTTACCAATACTCCTCATTTTGAAAGCTGTTTACCAATTTCATTTGGATCAAATCCTCTTCACTTGACTAGTTTTCCAATCCCAGTTTCACAAATTCACAATATTTAGCAGACTGTTTTAAATGAAGAACATATTTGATAACCGGTTCATTCGCTTTTTCATAAATATTCATAAATTTAGATCTCTCTGCATTCAGTCATATTTTCTTGGCTCTTATGTTTTAATCTATTAGTTGACTTATGTTGTGAAATATCATTTTCACCAACTGTCTTGGGTGAGCAATTCCTGATAATTTTATAATGATCTTACAGCCAGCAGTAACCAACAAGATGTCCGTTATTTGGTTTTCTCCTCCGATTGATTTTGAATCCTTTAGCATTTTTGTTCTAGATTTAACTGCTAGTATTCTAAGCCATGCTTGTGTGTATTCATAATTATCAAGCAATAATTGTTCATTCAGTTTGTTAGATATCGGCAACACCAATGTTGTGTAGTGTTATCTACTTGCAGGAAGTAGTATGCATTCAACTGCCTCATGAGTAATAGCCGTAGCTATTTATACTCTTTGTGACTTCATATGTAAATGAGTCACCTCAGGCTTAGTCCTTGTTTCCTGTTCCTTTTAAAGTTTTCTCATTCTTTTTCACTCCCAATAATTCCTTGCATCTTAGTGGCATTATTGCCTTGCTTAGGGTAAATTGATTAAAAAAAAAAAAGTAACTGAGATAGATAGATAGATAGATAGATAGATAGATAGATAGATAGATATGAAGAGACTGAGAGATATTTATGAAAAGATATGACTAAGTAGGTGCCTTCAACAGGGATTAACTAGCCACCCTAACAGAAGGGTATATTCAGAAACAAGCAAATCATTGTTACCCTATATATGGATTAATTTTTCCTGTGGTAGTTGTTTTGTTACAATTTCATAAATAGTTTATAAAGACTGTTTATGAAAAATGAGGGAGATGCTGCTCAAGATCCCACTTTCTCTAAATCAATGTACTGCTTACACTGTTTTACAAAAAGAAAAGAACAATATTCCAAAAGGAAATCTATTTGTTTATGAGAAGAAAATTGAACCATTTTCTTTATCATTCCTATCTTGCCAATATAACCCCAAAGCCATTATTGTTGTTGCTATTATTTCTAATGATGTTTGATATGTTTGTAGTTCTTGTGTTTCTTCTCAATCGATTGCTATTGTCTCTGCTTTATTGCTTCTTTGGAAAATGGTTCTGTAGGCAAAGCGGCGCTGCAGCCAGCAAAGTCAGGAATGCTGTCATTGAAATGGTCTGTGGGTCAGTTCTTGGCTTTTGGATTCTTTTTTGTTGGTATGTTGTAACTAGGAATTATAGATAATGTTAAATATCAGCGTTACCAAAGATTCTCAAGATGAAATGGAAGATTTCAGATAAACTAGTTTGGAAAATGAAAAGAAAGCAATTTCTACAAGAAAGACAGAAAAAAATTGAGGTTAAAAAATAATAAGGAAGGAAAAAAAGGAAGAAAAAGTAAAGAGAAAATAAAAGCAAAACATTACAAAGGAAGAGAGGGAGGAGGCAAGAAAATAGAAACAAGAAGAAAAGGAGTAAAATGGAGAAATAAAGGGAGGGAAGAAATAAAAGAGACAAAATGTAGGCAGAAAGAAAGAAAGAAAGAAAGAAAGAAAGAAAGAAAGAAAGAAAAAAAGAAAAAAGAAAAACATATGAAAAGGAAGGGAAAATAAAAGTAGATTATGAAGAAAAGAAAGTAATTGAAAAAGGAAGAAAAAATTAAAAGAAAAGAGGAAGGAAGAAAAAAACAAGAAAAAAAGGAATAAAATAGAGAAATAAAGGGGGAGAAGAAATAAAAGAGACAAAATGAAGATAGAAGAGGAGAAAGAATGAAAAAATATTGATAAAAAAGGAAGAGAAAATTAAAGTAGATTAGGAAGAAATAAAAGAAAAATACGAAAAGAAGAAGGAGAAAAGGAAGAAAAAAGAAAGAAAAGGAAACATAATTAAAGAAGGAAGGAAGAAGGAAAGAATAATTGAAATGGAGAAATAAAGAGAGAGAAGAAATAAAAGAAAAAAATGAAGCCAATGGAGGAGAAAGAAAGAAAAAATATTGAAAAAAGAAGAAAGAGAAAATAAAAGCAGATTAAGAAGAAAGAAAAGAAAATGTGATTAAAGAAGGGAGAGAGAAGGAAAGTAAGTAAGTAGAAAAGAATAAAATAGAGAAATAAAGGAAAAGAAGAAATAAGAGACAAAATGAAAGCAGAAGAAGAGAAAGAAAGAAAAAATATTGAAAAAACAAGGAAGTAATTAAAGAAAGAAAGAAGCAAAAAGAAAAGAATGATTAAAACATTGAAATAAAAGGAAAGAAGAAATAAAGCAACAAAAAAACGAAGAAATAAAGAAAAATGAAGGTAAATTAGAAAGAAAGAAAAAGTAATTAAAGAAAGAAGAAAAAAGGAAAATAGAAGAGAAAGAAAGAAAGAAAATCAAAAGCAGTGAAAGAATATAAAGAAAAAAAATGAAGAAATAATGAAAAAAGAAGAAAAAAGAAACTAGCTTAGAAAAAAAAAGGAAAACTAATGCAAAAAAGAAGAAATGAAGAAAAATTGCAAATGAGGAAGAAATAATATAAAAAGTCAAGAAGGAAGAATGGGGTAGAAGAGGAAAAAGGACAAGAAAAAAAGTGAAAGAAGCAAAAAAAAAAAGTAAAGATTAGAAAGAAAAATATAAAGGAAAAAGTGAAAAAGAAGGAAAAGATGAAAAAAGGAAAAGTATCTTAGAAAGAGAAACATGAAAAAAAGAAGATAAATTAGAAAAAAGAAAAAGGAAAGGTAATTAAAGATGAAAGCAGAAAAAAATGAAAGTAGATTAGAAAGAAAGAAAAAATTAGTTAAAAGAAGGAAGAGAAAATGAAAGAAAAGAAATTAGAATGAAAAGAAAAATTATTTGAAGAAGGAAGAAAAGAAGAATAAAGTAAAGTAGAAGAGGAAGAAAAAGAAATGGATAGTTAGAAAGAAAGAAAGAATAAAGTAAGAAAACCTAAGGAAAAAAGAAGGAAAAAGAAAATAGAAAGTAACATAGCAAGAAAAAGTAATGAAAAAAGGAGAAAATAGAAGGTAAGTTAGAAAGAAAGAAAAAAAGGTAATGAAAAAAAGAAGGAAAAAGTGGTGAGAAAAGAAAAAAAAGTAATGAAATAAGTGAATAAAATGAAAGCTAAATTAGAAAAGAATTAGTAATGAAAAAAGAAGGAAGAAAAAAGTGGTGAGAAAAGAAGTAATGAAAAAAGGGAAAAAAATGAAAGATAAATTAGAAAGAAAAGAAAAAGCAATGAAAAAAGAAGAAAAAAATCAAAGCAGTTTAGAAAGAAAGAAAAAGAAAAAGTTAATGAAAAAGACAGAAAGGCAAAGCAGATTAGAAAGAAAAAAGACAAGAAGTAATAAAAAAAACATCAAGAGGAAGATAGAAAGAGAAACAGAAAAAAAGAAGAAAACATTCTCCATTTTGGCATCAACCAAAAACATAGGTATTTTTTTGTTTTGCATTTTTCATTGTTTTTTTATTGCTTTTTTGCAATGGTCTGACAGATTTCTTTTCATGTTCAGATGTTTTTATCCAGAGTCAAGTCCATTGGTGACTTATGAGCTTTGAAATATGAAAACAGAAGAGATGACTATTAAGTCTGAATTTCTAACTAGGAGAGGTGCTGAAAAGTTTTCACCTCAACTCACACCAGAAAATCTGACCAAATGACCAAACATCACATTTGAATTCTTTCTTGGTCTGGCTGAGATCTTTTCAGCACCTGTTCTATCATGCAGTTTTTTTTTTGTTTTTTTATACTAATATTCATCAAATACAAGGCCCAAGAGCCACTTAAGGTAGATTGTTACTGTGTGGTATTGTATGAGCATAAGAAAAAGCAAGAAGTGAAATTTGTGAAAGGAAAGATAACAGTTAACCACAGACTAAAAAGATCAAGATTGTAGTGATTGGGAAAACATCTCTTCAGGAGACTGTTCAATAAAGCAGCAGTCTTATCATTGAATACTTTATTACATTTTAGCATCTCTGCATTTATTGGGACCAAAGAGCCTGCATGCAGACAGAAAACAAGTTCTGTGAAAATACAAAAATAAAAACAGGAGTAACACAAGGATGCATTTTCTCAAGGGATTTATTCAACCCATACAGTTCTGTATTCTTTATCCACTGTGCCATGTGTCCTCAAGGATAAAGGCATTAGTTAGATCCAGTGACAGGACCCAAAGAGTGAGAGTTCAATACCTGGTTAAGGCAGTGGAGAACTTGGAGAGGTAAGTTAACTAGAGATAACTAATAACTGACATCTATTAGACATGGCATGTGGAACAAGAATACTCTACCCCAGTGAGCGAAATAAAGGGTTCAGTTCAACATTTCAATCACCTGAAGAAGGCTAAAGTGTACAACAGCCAGAATGTTGTGATAAATATGGCAACAAAGATGAGGACAATAGCCCAAATAATGTAAATAGTGGGTTAATTTTGTTATTAATTTTTCTGTTAACTTTGATCCATTGCAGCATATCATGTTGGAAACTAAAATAATAAAAATAAACATTTTATCATATTTACATATGTACTTTTATTTTGTAGATATGCTGTATTTTATTTTAAAATTAAAAATAATGTCGACAAGTGTCAAAATTTAAGCTGATCTATTGTTTACTAGTTTTAATGATTTTTTTTTTGCAAATGTCTTAAATATCGTCTGTTTCAAGGTTGGTTTTTGTATACTAGTGCGAAAAGGAAAGAAAAAGTAACTGATTTGTTTATTTTACCTATATATGGTCTTCTCGTGCGTATACACATTAACTCATTTGAGTTTAGCCATGCTTTAGAGATGCTTCTAAAAGAGTGAATTCTTGGTTTTCTAAAAGTTTTTTCAACAACCAGCCTTGAAGTGTGTATTTAGGCAGGAAGGGAGTGACATCATTATCCCTTCCTCCTTCAACTCACTGATACATTGCAGCTGG
This sequence comes from Acanthosepion pharaonis, assembly GCA_903632075.3. Taxonomy (NCBI): domain Eukaryota; kingdom Metazoa; phylum Mollusca; class Cephalopoda; order Sepiida; family Sepiidae; genus Acanthosepion; species Acanthosepion pharaonis. The sequence goes on along the minus strand of CAHIKZ030000306.1, from coordinate 907,202 downwards.
CAGAGGCAGATGTCACCATGACAACCAACCATGACAGAAAATGAAGCTGTGTGATCTCTTCATGAAGAAAGCCTAAAACATGCATTTTATACCTGGCAGGGTATGCCGAAATTTTAAAGAGTTACAAAATTAACTTTATAACCCATAATTAAGACCCCTAGTGGTAATTTGAAACTTTTATGAAGAAGACAATGGCTAAGATGAAAATACCTGAGTTATCTTTTTATTTTCTGCTTGTAAATACAAAAATCACTTCATTATAAGTTTGATATTAAATATCTAGGAACATTCTCATAGTACTAAAACCCATTATTAGTGCAATTCATGTATTATTCTTTTTTGTTTACATATAAATGTACTTTTTATTGTAAATAAAGTTTCTCTTTCTTACATTGAATATTTATCATCTGTTTCCTTTGCTGTTTTGTTTATATTGTTAACCTTCATATCAAACTTCTTGTCACTTGTTCCTGAACAGGAGAATTTTCATGATAATATGCTACCAAGTTGCCCCTCCCTTAATTCTTTGTTTCTAGTATTATTATCCCATAAACATTTGAGATCGCTGGTGCCAACTTCCAATTTATTTTTCCAATACATAACAAAATATCCTATCAATGACATACCACAATACCTGATGCAATTGGTTAAACCACTGACCTGTTACTATCTTACTCAGCCAAGCAAACAAATTGAATAGCTTTTGCTTCTATTGTCAACCTCGGCAAGGTACAGGCACTGTAAATTATTGTCTTCGTCCGTCTTATTCATGGATAGAAAACTGGCATTTCTTTTAATAAAACAGAATGCCAAATTTCACTTTCTTTTGTACAGGGTTCAGGAATTTGTTAAGATTACAAGACGGAAATCTGAGCTTTTCCAATCTAGAGATGTTTTCATTACAGAAAGCAAGTGGTTTGACACACACATACAAAAAAGAAAAGCCCCCCCCATCCCCAGCAACAAGTTCTTCCTTGTCATCAGGTTTCTGTTTGGCAATGATTGATAACCCTTGTTTTTAACGTGTCTCTCTTTGTGGTGAGGGTAGGTGGTATAGGTAGAGGTGGTTAGAACCCAGTTGATAATCAAATGCCCTTCATATTCGGTAAAATACATTTTGTCATTTATTAACCAGATGTGCCTACACCTAAAAAAAAAAAAAGAACAAGAACTGATGTGATAGTTAAAAGTATATATTTACCTGGGCCTTCCCACTAAGGCATGATATGACACAAGATTATTTATATGAGGAGCCCATACACATACATCTGCATATGTGCCGAAGACAAAAACTGCCCAGTTCATGCAACCACTGTCATTCTGGTGTTGATATTACACCAACCCTACCTCTGTTAATGCAATAAGGAAGGTTCTGCCATATGGTTAGAATCCCCTGTCATCTAAAATGAAGAGAAGTTTCTCTCATTTCAGTTCAAAAGCAAATGGCATTAGACTGGATGTATTTATCTGACTCCCCCACTAAGCAGGATGTGATACGATGTCGTTTTTAAATGGGAAGTCTATACATATATGTATATATATGGGCACTTCAGTATAGTGCATTGGTGAGCAAGCAAGAACAATTACGATTGTGTCGTGAGTTCAATCTTCACTGAGTGCCTCACACTTTCAGCCTTGTTCTACATCTCAGCTACACTTAGAAAATCACCATATATGTATGCAAATGAACCAAGGACAAGAATTTCCCAGTCCATATGACCACTGTCATACTGCTATCAATATTACTAACCCCCACCTCTCTTAGAGCAATGAACGAGGTACTGCTGTAGGTTTGGAATCTGCAGGACTGAACACCTTATCCCATGTAGAATAAAGAAAACAGTTTACTCCACTTCTCCACTTGTGCTCAGAAAGTATTGACTGTTCTTCTACTATATGCCATGTTACTTCAGAATGTAGGAAATCATGGCTCTCCACAATTTCCTGTCTTTTTTAGTTCTTTAATAAATTTTATCTTTTTGTTATTTCTTCTAAATCTTGTTCCACCATTCATTTACTCAAGTTATGGAATATTTTTCTGTCCCTCTTGCCTTCAATCTGTCCTGTAAGTATCAAATTTTCCAAGCCCTCTTTCTTCATTATGTGCCCTAGAAATTTCAACTTTCTCTTCCTTATGTTAAGTATAAGTTGCCTTTTAAAAATGTTTAAATATTTGCACAATTTTATATATCTCCATATCTACTTATGTATTCAACTGTTTGAATCTGTTAATATTTATCCCTCTGTGATAGCCCCCACCCCCCAAAAAAAATCGTCCTATTTTTGTCATTGGATGGCATGAGAAGTGTTTAGTTTTAGCTAACTTTGCAAAAAGACTGCAAGAGAAGTGTTCTCATAACAGAATGCATTTAAAAATTTGTCAAAAAAGACATCCATTTACTTCAGCCAGCCAGTTAAGAGACTGTTATTCAAATCATAGCCAAGGGAAGAAGAAATAAAGCCAGTAAAGAGCCTTCACGTGTTACACTCTTGGGCGATCATGTCTCTTTTGATTCATGACTGACTAGGCAGAAGATTTTCCCGCAGTAGGTTGCCATTTCTTTCTGTGGTAGACTTGTTGCCAACAAAGGCTATAGGACACATTCTGTCCTGTTATTCAAATCATAGCCGACGGAAGAAGAGATAAAGCCAGTAATGTGCCATCACATGATACACACTTGGGCGATCATGTCTCCTTTGATTCATGACTGACTAGGCAGAAGATTTTACCTGCAGCAGGTTGCCATATCTTTCTGCGGTAGACTTGTTGCCAACCAAGGCTATAGGACCGATTCTGTCCTGTTATTAAAATCATAGCCAACGGAAGAAGAGATAAAGCCAGTAAAGTGCCATCACGTGATACACATTTGGGCGATCATGTCTCTTTTGATTCATGACTGACTAGGCAGAAGATTTTCCCGCAGTAGGTTGCCATTTCTTTCTGTGGTAGACTTGTTGCCAACAAGGCTATAGGACCCATTCTGTCCTGTTATTCAAAATCATAGCCGACGGAAGAAGATATAAAGCCAGTAAAGTGCCATCACGTGATACACATTTGGGCAATCATGTCTCTTTTGATTCATGACTGACTAGGCAGAAGATTTTCCCCGCAGTAGGTTGCCATTTCTTTCTGCGGTAGACTTGTTGCCAACAAAGGCTATAGGACCCATTCGGTCCTGTTATTCAAATCATAGCCGACGGAAGAAGAGATAAAGCCAGTAAAGTGCCATCACGTGATACACATTTGGGCGATCATGTCTCTTTTGATTCATGACTGACTAGGTAGAAGATTTTCCAGCAGTAGGTTGCCATTTCTTTCTGCGGTAGACTTGTTGCCAACCAAGGCTATAGGACCCATTCTGTCCTGTTATTAAAATCATAGCCGACGGAAGAAGAGATAAAGCCAGTAAAGTGCCATCACGTGATACACATTTGGGCGATCATGTCTCTTTTGATTCATGACTGACTAGGCAGAAGATTTTCCCGCAGTAGGTTGCCATTTCTTTCTGTGGTAGACTTGTTGCCAACAAAGGCTATAGGACCCATTCTGTCCTGTTATTCAAATCATAGCCGACGGAAGAAGAGATAAAGCCAGTAAAGTGCCATCACGTGATACACATTTGGGCGATCATGTCTCTTTTGATTCATGACTGACTAGGCAGAAGATTTTCCCGCAGTAGGTTGCCATTTCTTTCTGCAGTAGACTTGTTGCCAATCAAGGCTATAGGACCCATTCTGTCCTGTTATTCAAATCATAGCCAGGGAAGAAGAGATAAAGCCAGTAAAGTGCCATCACGTGATACACATTTGGGCGATCATGTCTCTTTTGATTCATGACTGACTAGGCAGAAGATTTTCCGCAGTAGGTTGCCATTTCTTTCTGTGGTAGACTTGTTGCCAACAAAGGCTATAGGACCCATTCTGTCCTGTTATTCAAATCATAGCCGACGGAAGAAGAAGATAAAAGCCAGTAAAGTGCCATCACGTGATACACATTTGGGCGATCATGTCTCTTTTGATTCATGACTGACTAGGCAGAAGATTTTCCCAAAATCAGTAGGTTGCCATTTCTTTCTGCAGTAGACTTCTTGCCATCCAAGGCTATAGGACCCATTCTGTCCTGTGATTCAAATCATAGCCCACGGAAGAAGAGATAAAGCCAGTAAAGTGCCATCACGTGATACACACTTGGGCGATAATGTCTCCTTTGATTCATGACTGACTAGGCAGAAGATTTTACCTGCAGCAGGTTGCCATTTCTTTCTGCAGTAGACTTGTTGCCAATCAAGGCTATAGGACCCATTCTGTCCTGTTATTCAAATCATAGCCGACGGAAGAAGAGATAAAGCCAGTAATGTGCCATCACATGATACACACTTGGGCGATCATGTCTCCTTTGATTCATGACTGACTAGGCAGAAGATTTTACCTGCAGCAGGTTGCCATATCTTTCTGCGGTAGACTTGTTGCCAACCAAGGCTATAGGACCGATTCTGTCCTGTTATTAAAATCATAGCCGACGGAAGAAGAGATAAAGCCAGTAAAGTGCCATCACGTGATACACACTTGGGCAATCATGTCTCTTTTGATTCATGACTGACTAGGCAGAAGATTTTCCCGCAGTAGGTTGCCATTTCTTTCTGCGGTAGACTTGTTGCCAACCAAGGCTATAGGACCCATTCTGTCCTGTTATTCAAATCATAGCCGACGGAAGAAGAGATAAAGCCAGTAAAGTGCCATCACGTGATACACACTTGGGCGATCATGTCTCTTTTGATTCATGACTGACTAGGCAGAAGATTTTCCTGCAGTAGGTTGCCATTTCTTTCTGCGGTAGACTTCTTGCCATCCAAGGCTATAGGACCCATTCTGTCCTGTTATTCAAATCATAGCCGACGGAAGAAAAGATAAAGCCAGTAAAGTGCCATCACGTGATACACACTTGGGCGATCATGTCTCTTTTGATTCATGACTGACTAGGCAGAAGATTTTCCCGCAGTAGGTTGCCATTTCTTTCTGCGGTAGACTTGTTGCCAACCAAGGCTATAGGACCGATTCTGTCCTGTTATTAAAATCATAGCTGACGGAAGAAGATATAAAGCCAGTAAAGTGCCATCACGTGATACACACTTGGGCGATAATGTCTCCTTTGATTCATGACTGACTAGGCAGAAGATTTTACCAGCAGTAGGTTGCCATTTCTTTCTGCAGTAGACTTTGTTGCCAATCAAGGCTATAGGACCCATTCTGTCCTGTTATTAAAATCATAGCTGAGGAAGAAGAGATAAAAAAGCCAGTAAAGTGCCATCACATGATACACACTTGGGCGATCATGTCTCTTTTGATTCATGACTGACTAGGCAGAAGATTTTTTTTTCTGCGGTAGACTTCTTTGTAGGTTGCCATTTCTTTCTGCGGTAGACTTGTTTGCCAAACTAGGCTATAGGACCCTATTCTGTCCTGTTATTAAAAATCATAGGACCCATTCTGTCCTGTTATTCGGAAGAAGAGATAAAGCCAGTAAAGTGCCATCACGTGATACACACTTGGGCAATCATGTCTCTTTTGATTCATGACTGACTAGGCAGAAGATTTTCCCAGCAGTAGGTTGCCATTTCTTTCTGCAGTAGACTTGTTGCCAACCAAAGCTATAGGACCCATTCTGTCCTGTTATTAAAATCATAGCTGACGGAAGAAGATAAAGCCAGTAAAGTGCCATCACGTGAAACACTTGGGCCATGTCTCTTTCTGATTCATGACTGACTAGGCAGAAGATTTTCCCGCAGTAGGTTGCCATTTTTTCTGTCTCTTTTGATTCTATAGGACCCATTCTGTCCTGTTATTAAAATCATAGGCGAGGAAGAAGATATTTTGCCATCAATACACAGTTAGGTTGCCTCTTTTATTCATGACTGACTAGGCAGAAGATTTTTTCCAGACTTGCCATTTCTTTCTGCGGTTGCCATCCAAGGCTATAGGACCCATTCTGTCCTGTTATTCAAATCATAGCCCACGGAAGAAGAGATAAAGCCAGTAAAGTGCCATCACGTGATACACACTTGGGTGATCATGTCTCCTTTTGATTCATGACTGACTAGGCAGAAGATTTTACCTGCAGCAGGTTGCCATTTCTTTCTGCAGTAGACTACTTGCCAATCAAGGCTATAGGACCCATTCTGTCCTGTTATTCAAATCATAGCCGACGGAAGAAGAGATAAAGCCAGTAAAGTGCCATCACATGATACACACTTGGGCGATCATGTCTCTTTTGATTCATGACTGACTAGGCAGAAGATTTTTCTGCAGTAGGTTGCCATTTCTTTCTGCGGTAGACTTGTTGCCAACCAAGGCTATAGGACCGATTCTGTCCTGTTATTAAAATCATAGCCGACGGAAGAAGAGATAAAGCCAGTAAAGTGCCATCACGTGATACACACTTGGGCAATCATGTCTCTTTTGATTCATGACTGACTAGGCAGAAGATTTTTCTGCAGTAGGTTGCCATATCCTTCTGCGGTAGACTTGTTGCCAACCAAGGCTATAGGACCCATTCTGTCCTGTTATTAAAATCATAGCCGAGGGAAGAAGAGATAAAGCCAGTAAAGTGCCATCACGTGATACACACTTGGGCGATCATGTCTCTTTTGATTCATGACTGACTAGGCAGAAGATTTTCCCGCAGTAGGTTGCCATTTCTTTCTGCGGTAGACTTGTTGCCAACCAAGGCTATAGGACCCATTCTGTCCTGTTATTAAAATCATAGCCGAGGGAAGAAGAGATAAAGCCAGTAAAGTGCCATCACGTTATATACACACTTTGGCGATCATGTCTCTTTTGATTCATGACTGACTAGGCAGAAGATTTTCCCGCAGTAGGTTGCCATTTCTTTCTTAGACTTGTTGCCAACCAAGGCTATAGGACCCATTCTGTCCTGTTATTCAAATCATAGCTGACGGAAGAAGAGATAAAGCCAGTAAGTGCCATCACGTGATACACACTTGGGCGATCATGTCTCTTTTAATTCATGACTGACTAGGCAGAAGATTTTCCCGCAGTATGTTGCCATTTCTTTCTGCAGTAGACTTGTTGCCATCCAAGGCTATAGGACCCATTCTGTCCTGTTATTCAAATCATAGCTGACGGAAGAAGAGATAAAGCCAGTAAAGTGCCATCACGTGATACACACTTGGGCAATCATGTCTCTTTTGATTCATGACTGAGTAGGCAGAAGATTTTCCAGCAGTAGGTTGCCATTTCTTTCTGTAAAGTAGACTTGTTTGCCAACCAAAAGCTATAGGACTGATTCTGTCCTGTTATTAAAATCATAGCTGACGGAAGAAGATATAAAGCCAGTAAAGTGCCATCACGTGATACACATTTGGGCGATCATGTCTCTTTTGATTCATGACTGACTAGGCAGAAGATTTTCCCACAGTAGGTTGCCATTTCTTTCTGCGGTAGACTTCTTGCCATCCAAGGCTATAGGACCCATTCTGTCCTGTGATTCAAATCATAGCCGACGGAAGAAGAGATAAAGCCAGTAAAGTGCCATCACGTGATACAAACTTGGGCGATCATGTCTCTTTTGATTCATGACTGACTAGGCAGAAGATTTTTCCCATATAGGTTGCCATTTCTTTCTGCGGTAGACTTGTTGCCAACCAAGGCTATAGGACCCATTCTGTCCTGTTATTCAAATCATAGCCAAGGGAAGAAGAGATAAAGCCAATAAAGTGCCATCACGTGATACACACTTGGGCAATCATGTCTCTTTTGATTCATGACTGAGTAGGCAGAAGATTTTCCCGCAGTAGGTTTCCGTCTCTTTCTGCAGTAGACTTGTTGCCAACCACTAAGACAGGATGCTACAGCTATAGAACCCATTCTGTCTTGATATTCAAATTATAGCCAAGGGAAGAAGATATAAAGCCAGTAAAGTGCTATATATGTTACATGATTTGGCAATCAAGTTTCTTTCAATTCATGACTGACTAAGCAGAAGATTTTCCTGCAGTAGGTTGCCATTTCTTTCTGCGGTAGACTTCTTCAATCCAAAGGCCATTTCTTTTTGTCCTGTTATTCAAATCATAGCCAGGGAAGAAGAAGATAAAGCCAGTAAAAAGTGCCATCACGTGATACACACTTGGGCGATTATGTCTCTTTTGATTCATGATTCTAGGCAGAAGATTTTCTAGGCAGGTTTTTTTCTTTGCAATAGACTGGTTGCCAGCCAAGGCTATAAGATCCAGTCTATCCTATCAGTCAACCCATCGCTGGGTGGGATTAGCTTACTGACTCTAAAGTGGAAAAAAAGCTACATTTTCAGCTGATTAATCTATCTAGTACATAATTTTATTTCTTCATTTCAACCATCAAATTTGATTCATGACTGACTAGGCAGAAGATTTTTAAAAAATATTTCTTTCTTGAAGAAAAGAAATTGGAAAATAATGAAGATATTATGATATCTAAACCAGATAAAGGAAATTGTATTGTAATAATGAATAGAAATGATCGCCATCATTAATTAGTAAATAGACTTAATGATTGATTTATTTGTTTTTTCCAACAGAAACTAAAGCAAGTGCATTAAAATAAAAATTCAGTTTGATTCTATTTATTTAATAGATTAACTTGTGTAAAATTTTAAAGTAATGTATTAACAAGAATCAAATAATTACTTGTTGGTCAAAATCTAGAAGTACCATGCTAAAATCTCAAATTTTGGGACTTTTTTCCCGCCCAAGGTTTCGTCTGAAAATTTATCTAACCACAGTCTGTTCTATATCCCATCTATCTTGAGTCCATTCATTATTCATCTATCTAAAGCCAGTAAAGTCTATATATCTATCTATTTGGCAATCAATTCATTATTCATGACTCTATCTATCTCAGTCCATTCATTATTCATCTATCTGGTTCTATTTCTCAGACTGTTATTTCTTTCTATCTATCTATCTAATTCTGTTAACCGATTATGTCTCTTCGATTCTGATTGACTAGTCTGTTTTTCTGCTATTCATCTATCTATAAGATCCATCTATCATCAACCCATCCTGGGTGGGATTAACTACTATCTATTAAAAAAAAAAAGTCTTTTAATTAATCTATCTATCTAAGTCTGTCATAACCATCTATCTATCTATCTAAGCCTGTTAAAGAAAAGATCTCAGTCTGTTAACTATCATATCTATCTATCTAATACTCTTAAGAAATATGCCTTATCTGTTAACTATCTATCTATCTATCTCAGTCTTAATTAAAATAGACTTAATATTGATCTATCTATCTTTCAGTCTGTTAACTATCTATTAAAATATCTTCAGTCTGTTAACTATTTATTTATCTCATTCTGTTAAAATTTTAAAGTCTGTCTATCTCAAATAATTATTGTTAACAAAATCTTTCTATCTATCTCAAATTTTGGGACTTTTTATCTCAGTCTGTTAACTATCTATCTATCTCAGTCTATTCATTATCCATCTATCTATTTATCTATCTCAGTCTGTTAACTATCTATCTCTGTTAACTATTTATCTATTTCAGTCTATTCATTATCCATCTATCTATCTATCTATCTATCTATCTCAATCTGTTAACTATCTATCTATCTGAGTCTTTTAACTATCTATCTATTTCAGTCCATTCATTATCTATCTATCTATCTATCTATCTATCTATCTCAATCTGTTAACTATCTATCTATCTGAGTCTTTTAACTATCTATCTATTTCAGTCCATTCATTATCTATCTATCTATCTATCTATCTATCTCAATCTGTTAACTATCTATCTATCTCTTTTAACTATCTATCTATTTCAGTCCATTCATTATCTATCTATCTATCTATCTATCTATCTATCTATCTCAATCTGTTAACTATCTATCTATCTATCTATCTGAGTCTGTTAACTGTCTATCTATTTCAGTCCATTCATTATCTATCTATCTATCTATCTATCAATCTATCTCAGTCTGTCTATCTATCTATCTATCTATCTATCTATCTAAGTCTGTTTCTTTCTATTTATCTATTCAGTATGTTAACTATCTATCTATCTATCTCTATCTCAGTCTGTTCTATCTATCTATCTATCATTCATTATCCATCTGTTTTTATCAATCTCTCTCTATGTCAGTCTATCAGACTGTTCACATTTATCTATTTCAAATAAGTTATCCATCTATCTATCTATCTATCTATCTATCTCAAACTGTTAACTTATCTAACATAATTTTTAACTATGAAGAACATTATCTATCATCTATCTATCTATCTCAGACTGTTAACATCTATCTATCTAGATAGATAGATCTAGATCTATTTCAGATTCATTATCTATCTATCTATCTAGATATCTAATATCTATCTCACTGAGATAAATCTATCTACAGATAATGAGCAGACTGATAGATGTCATCTGATCAGACTAGATAGATAAATGAGATAGATAGATAGATAGATAATGGAGGAAACTGACATTGAATAGAATTAGGTGAAGAACAGACTGACATAGATAGATAAATAGATAGATAGATAATGAGCAAGATGAGATAAATAGATAATAAGCAGAACTGACATAAATAGATAATGAATAGATGACATAGATAGATAGATAGATAGATAGATAGATAGATAGATAATGAGCAGACTGGCATAGATAGACAGGTAAATAATGAGCAGACCTATCTATTTCAGTCTGCTTATTATCTATCTCTGTAGTCAGTGTATCAGTCTGTTTCCATCTGTTTCTCCTGATCTTTATATGACCTAGCCACCAGCCACCCACTCCATCACCCAGCAATCTCCATTGTCATGTAAATCTGAAATGAACTGTTGCAATTCTTCCTGCAGTTGCCTCCCACTTGATGCTTCTCCATATCTGTCCATCTATCTTGGTCCACTTGTATCTATCAATCTCATATCTACTCAAAACCATCTATTGTGGTCTGTTCATGTCTCAGCCCCGTCTCCATGTGTTCACTCTAACCTTCATAACCCTGCCTCTGTCCCCACCTACATCCCCACCCTGCAATCTCCATTGTCACGTAAATCTCAAATGAACTGTCGCAATTCCATTCTTCCTGCACTTGCCTCTTGCTTGAGGCTCCTCCATCGTATCAACTTACTTTCTACGCACTGTATCACAAGACACTGGCATGCATCAACGAACGACATTGACGCTTTCGTCTCGTACACTGCTTCTCTTAATCTACATTCTGATAAAATCACTTCGGTTATGTTGGTTTGAAGAATGTTCAGAAAAACAGATTATCTAGCTTTTTGAGTGACTGATTTGTATTTTTTCCAGCTTATCAACCTTTAACATCTGTCTATATTTCTGAGATGAGGCATTGTAACTATTTACACTATTTACATTGTTCGAACTCATCTTTATTGTCATATTCACAATGTTTCGGCTATTGCTTGCTCTGGCATTCTTCAGGTGATATACATTGGAATTTCGAACTGAACTCTTTATTTCATCCACCGGGGTAGACTGTTCTTGTTCTACATGCCATGCCTCTTCTGGTTATCTCAGTGTCAGTTATTTCTCTTTAGTAACTCAACTCTTCCAGTTTTTTGTTCACCTCTGCTGTAGCCAGATATTGAACTCACAACTTTGGGTCACGTCAAATTGCTTCAACCAATGCTTTTTTTTATCCACTGGACCATGTGTCCTTGGCTACAACAAAGGTGAACAAAAACTTGGAGAGTTGAGTTATTAAAGGGAGATAACTGAAAATGAGATATCCAGTAGAAGCATGGCACATGGAACTAGAACAATTTACCCCTATGGACTAAATAAAGGGTTCAGTTTGAAATTCCAACATATATCACCTGAAGAAAACCAGAGCATACAACAGTCGAAACATTGTGAATATGGCAATAAAGATGGGGACAACAGTCTGAACACTGTAAATAGTATAAATAATTTTATAATAATTTTCAACTTTTCACAAGTTATTTAAAGCCAGAAAATACTTTTAGATTATAAGTTTTTGGACATAATAATGATTTAGTGATACAAGTCCTACTAATTAACCAGTAGCTGGGGGAGAAGAGGTAGGTTCATACCTTTTCCAGGGGTATTTGTCCATAAGTGACTATAACATACCTGACTGGAATTGGAACTCAGCTATCCGATTTCCAATTCAAAACAGTTATCGATTACACCACCTGCACATCCAACCTTACAGCACCTGGCATTCACAAGCAATCAGCCATATTGGCACGAAATAGACTCAACATTTCTTAACTTTGGTGATTGCATGAGAACAGGTGTTTCAACATGATATGGCTGTAAGCCAGGATTGTCTGGGATTTCTGGGTCTATTAAGGATTTTGAACATCAGGTGGGGATCCAAATTGAATTATAAATTTGGTGATTTGAATAGCAATGTGAATTCACCTTGGCAATTTTTCTTGATTACAAACAAGATTTTAGGATAAAAAAATTAAGTTTAATTTTAAGCTTTTTTTAAAATAATTTCACCACAAACAAGGCAATAAAGCCACTAGGATGCAAAGGGTTACTGAGTGCTAGAGAATATGAGAAAAACTACTATTAAGGAGAGAGAACAATAAAAGAACAAGCACTAAGAAGATAGAAGATAACAATTGACACTGACTTTGAATTTTTGAAGATCAAAATTGACTGCGAAACAAGAAGCTGCAAGAGAGTTCCACAAGCAAGAAGTGCAATAGAAGAAACTATTAGCATAGAACTTACAGTTAAAGCGAGTCATTTCAACTGTAAAATGATGAGACATTGCTGAAAACAGATATATCCTCAGAGATCCCAAGGCATTTTTCTTCTCTTACAGTTTTGTCTTGATTTCATTTTAACCTGGGGAAGCCAAAGAGAACAGACACTCTTGGCAAAACACATTATAAATTTTCCACTTTGTCTCATCATCTTCATATATATATATATATATATATTTATAGTTACACCGGGTATAAAAGCAAAATTGTCCATTTGTTAGAGTACAATTGTATCCTTGAAATGATTAAAGATATCTTACTGGAGTTCTCCAAGATTTTTATAACACTACTGGACTCTAATTTGAGCAATAAGAATGCATAATTACTCTTCAAGCTTAACAGAAGAATAATGATGAAACTGATCATAAACAAAAATGACTTGTTCATCATTAATTAATTAACATGTCATTTTCATTTATGATCGATTTCATCATTACTTAATCATAGCTAAGGATCAGAAGCTCATGAAGGATTGAAATAAAGTTCAAATATATATATATATATATATATATATATTATTCCAGGATCATTTTCCAACTTATTCAAGATAATCTTCGCCCTCTCTAACCTTATAATTTTCTGTCCTGGAGAAACAAGGTACCTCACACGTTTCATGTACAATTTGATTTTTAAGTCTTTTTTCATTGCTCTTTGGACTGTCACAGCTGAAACTCCTCTCCCACATGCCAAACATCTTATGGATTGAGTTGGATCTTTTCTAATTGATCTCTTTAGCTCTAAGTTGAAATGATGATACCTCTTGCTGTTGTGACCTCCTTTTTCTTCTCTACTGTTCCCTTCTTTTTAAACTTATTCACCATTCTCTTGATGGTTCTTGAATGGACTTTGAAGATGGAAGCCAGGGTATGAATGTTGGTACCATTACTGAAGGCCTGAATGATCTTTTTCCTCTCACCATTGCTCAGTTGGGAAGACATTATGGGGCTGACACAAAATGATTTTAACCTGTTCTCTTTCTAGCTGAATAACTCAAAGGGTTTTTCAGTGATTCTTATGATAAATGGTGTCACGATGGCTAAATGTATTATCCAAAAACTTGGAAAAAAGAAACTCAATTAGTTTAGTAGTTTTTTCAGAGATTAAACATTTTGTGGGGTGGACAATTATGCTGTTACATGATTTGGACAATTTTACTGTTACATCTAGTATATTTAATATATTTTCTGTATATAGACTATTTTTTTTTTATGGATACACTTATTTTGTGTAAATGCTCTGTTCTTTTAATTAAACAGTATTTATTACATTTACTGGCCTGAATGTTTGAGAAATTTTGTAGAAAATATGCGTCCCCTGACAAGAATTGAACCTTTATCCTATACGGATACACCATTGAGCCTGGTGTGCTATGACTGTTCAGCCACAGGGAACTTCTGAGTAAGCAAAGCTCAAATTACTGCTTATAAATACACATGTTCGCCAATCTTTCTCAATCTGTCATATCTCTTCTGATTTTGTATCCAAATGTAAACAATTACTACATATAACAGGAAATGGATTAAATCTGATAAATCATACTTATTATAAAACCCAGGTTGTGTGTGTGTGTGTGTCTGTTCGTTTATATATTGGATCGGATTTCCTATATTTTTCAACCGATTTCAACTAAACTTCACAGGATTATGTAAAATTACCTTGCGGTAGTTCTGACAGTGCCAAAAATTGATAAAACACAATTGTTTTTGTACAAAATCAATTTGAAAACGCGATAAGAGGCATCGCTATCACGAGAAAGAAAGGGGGACAGGTTGTTTGTGTGTGTGTGTGTGTGTGTTCATTTATATATGGGATCGGATTTCCTACATGTTTCAACCGATTTCAACAAACTTCACTTTTTTTTGGCAGGTAGTATTTCTTATTGTCTTGCACACTTTTTTCTTTAGTTTTACATTCAGAATGCTTTAAAAATTCCATTTGCAAAACAATTGTTTATAATAAAATTCTATTCAATCGATAGACTCATAACGATTGAAAACAATGTTTTTGTTTGAGTTTGGTTTTGACCAATTCGTGAAAAAAAAAAAAAACAAAAAAAAATAATTAAGACATGCTTGTCTGTCAACCATAAACAATAATCTTTGTCAATTTTATTATGATGGTCGAGACTTGATCTATCTCTTATTGTTACATCCCCGGGCAACACCGGGCTCTACTGCTAGTATTTAATATATTTTCTATTTATAAGTTATTTTTTATAGATACATTTATTTTGAGTAAATGCTATATTCTTTTAATTAACTACATTTACCAGCCTGAATGTTCAAGAAATTTTGTGTGGCTGAACAGTCATAGCACACCAGGGTTAAGGATGATTCCATGGAGGATACAGTTTTATTTCCTGTCGGAAAAATGAGTAGCATGTGTGTATGTATTTGTATGTTTAAAAAAATTAAAACTTATTATTTTTATCCCCAAGATTGTGTTGCTTGTGACTAAAAAAGAAAAAAAATGAGTGACTTTTAAAAATATCGTTAACATTTTATGCTCTTTGCTTTAAGTTTCTGCCATCCTGGGTATGACAGTAAACTACATCCACATCCTGAGTAAGATGATAAACTATGTCCAACAGCAAGGCCTCTGATCAGGAGGTTTTGAGGAGTGTGGAACCACCTCTTAATTACTGGTGTTCCCAGGTCCACCCTGACCCATGGTGGTAGCACCTGTTAGGGTCCCAGCTATGGACAAATAGTAAACCCCACAAACAAAATCCTATGAAAGTAAAAAATATATTTTTATATTAAAATACTAGCAATACATTTTTATATAAAAAAGGACTAAGAAACAATATATATTTATAGTAAAATAACCAGCTATACATTTTGTCTATAGTTGAAGGCATACAATTGTATTCAAAATATATAAAAATGTCATTCTGCTTTCACATTTGAATACATGGTAGATAATACTCAGCTTTTGTGCATATACATGTTTGTGTGGACATAATTAATAGAGGTGTTGGTGCTGGCTATGATGATAATTTACATCCAACAGAAAGGCCTCTGATCAGGAGATTGGAAGTTTTGAGGAGTGTGAAACCACCTCTTCATTACTGTTGTTCTCAGGTCCACCCTGACCCAGGGTGGTAGCACCTGTTAGGGTCCCAGCTATGGGCAAATAGTGAATCCCCAAACAAAAACAAAATCCTATAAAAGTATAAAAATATCAGCAATACATTTTTATTGCTGCCATATATGGTCTGGGGCCCCTTCTGTTTGCCTCGGGGTTCTTGATAGGCTCCAGAGGCGAATATGCAATATAATTGGCCCTGATCTGGCATCTTGCCTACAGACACTTTCTCACAGATGCGCTGTCACCTCTCTCTGTCTTTTTTACAAATACGTTCATGGCAATTGCTCCGAGGAGCTGCATTCGCTGGTTCCCAGAATTCATGATTTCAAGCGCCCTATGAGGCTGGCATCTCGCTCTCACCCCTTCACTGTTGAAACTCCTAAATGTAGCCATCTCTTCTACTCCAGTAGCTTCATGTCTCGCACCTCTCACCTATGGAACTCCCTTCCCTATTCTAGTTTTCCTGAGATCTATAATCTCCAGCTATTCAAATGTAATGTCAATTGACATCTCCAGTTGCCTTGATCTATCCACCATCCTTCTCCTCATCCTTTCTTCTATCACTGTCACTGTCTGATCTTATTCTAAATTTTCTGTAACCCCTTGCGTCCTAGTGGCTTCCCACCTTGTTTGGGGTGATAAACTTAAAAAAAAAAAAGAAATTACCAACGATACCTATTTATAGTAAAATGATCAAGAATACATTTTATCTGTGTTCAAAATATTTAGATTTCAGCATCAAATAACCCATAGAGGTGTTGATATACTACTAAACAAAATCAAACAAAAACAACTTTAAACATTATTTTTAATGGATACCCATATTTGAGTAGATGGTCCGTTTATTTTTGTCTCATGGCCTGAATATATATATATATATATATATATATATATATATATATATATAGATAGATAGATAGATAGATAGATATAGATATATATTGGTCTACACTACATTTATTTCATCTTAGTGTTTACCTGTAAATGGAAATATTACACCCTGAAGATGACAATTTGAAATTGTCGAAAGTACTCGGGCCAGGATCATTAATTCCATCTGTCAACAATTCAAATATAAGGATCATGTTATTCAAGAAACTGATAATATGTTAAGTCTTGTTAGCAAAGTGATTTTCCCATTAATCACATTAACATTGCTAATTAATTCTTTGTATAATTACTTCTTTATAATATATATATATATATATATATATATATATATATATATATATATATATATATTACTTCAAATGCTAATATATATGGTCCCATGACACAGAACGAGATATATATATATGATGGATTCTCCCACTAATTTCGATGTATGAGGATCCAAAAAACCTCATTCAATTTTTATGTTTGTATAACAAACACACTAGTGATCTGGATACAAGTCCACATATTGTGCAACAGTGAGGATCTCGAGACATAATAACAGGAATATTTGCTGACGCTTTTTATCATTGTCTTTTGTCTCTTAGCTGGTCAATATGACCGATTTTGAAGTTTATGATGCCACACTGGCACAAATATCTCCAGTTATTTCTATCCTAGCCAACTCACTGGAAGTAAGTATGAGGCTTTAAATAAGCCATAGATGTTAATATGCCATTAAACAAAATCAGCCAACCAACCAACAAAGCAAGAGTTAAGTTTTTTGTAACATAAATTTAAACTAAATCATTAATTTCATTCCATTTCAACTGACTATATAATGAGGGACCATTTTGTTTTTAACCTACAGAAATAAAACTGGTTTTAATTATTTTGCAAGAATCTTTTTAGTCTAATGATAATTTATCTAAATTTATTCCGACTACACCTGTATGCTGGGAGCGTATTGTTCATCAAATTGTGACGTGTTGTCAAATGTCTGTCAGTGTTTTGTATGCTGATCATTTGTGTTATTTAAAGTCAACCTAGTACCGCCGCGTCTGCAATTGTTTTTGCATTCAAAAGCTGAAAGCCAGACACTGAATCTAGATGAATGTCTGTTCACAGGCAGTGGGGAGAAGCCATGATATCTTTGCTGCCTCCCACTCTTGTGGGTGGCACGACTTTCATTTTTTTTTTTTTTTTTTTTTTTAAACAGTATTGCTTTAACTATTATTTATTTATTTGATATTTAACTTGCTTATTTATTTATTAAGATTTCTGACATCCATTTTGAAATGTGAGGACTCCAACAATGTGGAAAATTAGGGTGGTGTATTGATAATAGATGGATTAAAGTGTTTATTCGGTTTTGTTGTGAGACGACATTAGGAGAATTTAGTTTTAAATACCTTTCAAAAAATAAAAAAATGACTTTTGCTTATTTTGTGACAGATGTCACAAATTTTTTTATTAATTCATTTTCTATGAATTATCAACGCTTTGCAGATTATTTAACACTAGGATGGCCGAGGTGTCATTTTCGACACCTTCAAAATTTCAACAAATTACTATGGAATAACTAGTTTTGGTTCGATGCTGAGGCTTATGGACAATTATTGAATTTTAGCAAAGATGCTTAACAGACTTAATTCTTTAAAAAAATATTCAATGGAATAGCTGATATTTGAGGTTTTACCTTGAATGGCCGAGGTGTCGTTTTTGACACCTACGCTATTTATAGGGTAAATGCATTGAAAAATTTCTCACAAGCAATAATACTTGTGTTTATGTCCCCTATCTATCTATTTATTTATCTATCTATACACAAACACACATAATTTATATACATACATACATATATATATATATATATATATATATATATATATATATATATAATATATATATATAATCACTTTCTTTCAGTATGAGGTATACTAATATTTGTGAATTTCTTTTCAGACTTGTTATTCCTGACTTAAATATTGAATATATTAAAGATGGCTGCTTCACGGCGTAATGTAAATAAAGATGTCAAAAGAGCTGGCCATCCTAGTGTTTAAGCCAGAAAATAATTTTAGATTTTAAGAATGTTTTCTTTGGAATTAATAATGGTTTAGTGATACAAGTCTTACTAATTAATCCATAGGTGAAGGGAGAAGAGGTGATGTCATAACTGATGTGAATTTGATAAACAAGCAATAAATTATGTGGATATAAAATGAGGGATCCCTTCTACACTACAGTTAATATAAAAACTGATCCCTCACTTTATAGCCACGGTAGTTTCTAGACATTTATGTACCAGAGAATATAACTAAATCTAAAATACATGTCTGTCTAGCTAATGAGTATTTCATTGCTTGACTGATTCATTCATTTTCCATGGCTTATCAACCCTCTGCAGGTTATTTAAAGCCAGAAAATATTTTTAGACTGTAAGAATATTTTTTTATGGAGACAGTAATGGTTTAGTGATACAAGTCTTACTAATTAACCCATAGCTGAGGAGGGAGGTGGTGGATTCATATCTAATCTGAAATTTGATAAACACAAACTTACATGGTTTACATTATTCGGACTATTGTCCTCATCTTTGTCGCCATATTTATCACAACGTTTTGGCCGTTGTACGCTCTGGCCTTCTTCAGGTGGTTGGAAAGAAGGCCGGAACATACAACGGCCGAAACGTTGTGATAAATATGGTGACAAAGATGAGGACAATAGTCTGAATAATGTAAATAATGTACATAATACCTCATCTCAGAAATATAGACAGAAACTTACATGGATATAAAATGGAAGATCAATTCTATATTAGAATCATTATATTAAATGATCTCCTACTTTGTGGATATGGTAGTTTCTATATATTTATATTCCAGAGAATGAAAAGAAATCTAAAAAACATGCCAGTGTAGATAATCAGTATTTGATTGATTGATTAATTCATTTTCTAAGGCTTATCAACACTTTGCAGGTTATTTAAAGCCAAAAAATATTTTTAGGTTGTACAAATTTTTTTGAGATAATTATGGTTTAGTGGTACAAGTATTACTCAGTTATGTGCCATGCGTGATACACGCTTAGGCGATCATGTATCTTTTGATACATGACTGACAAGGCAGATTTTTACCTGCAGTAGAATACCATTTCTTTTTGCGGTAGACCAGTTGCCATCTAAGGCTATAGAACCCAGTCTGTCCTGCTATTTACCCATAGCTGGGCAGGGGGGTAGAAGAGGATTCATACCCTTTCCCAAGGGTATTAGCACATAAGTGAATGTAATGGATTCAGCTGGAATTTGAACTCGGCTCTCTAATTCCTCAATCTGAGCAACTATCCATTAATCCACTGTGCCTCCTTTAGTATTACTAATTAACCTGTAGCTGAAGGTAGAGGAGGTGGATTCATACCTTTCCAATAGTATTTGCATGTAAGTGAATATAAATAAAAGAACCCAATGGGTATTAGAACTTGGCTCTCTGATTAACAACTCCGAGTCATTATCCATTACACTACCGAAACATCCAAGATTACAGAATCTGGAAATCCTAAGCAGTCACTCATCTAGGTACTGGCCAGGTTCAACATTGCTTAGCTTCATGATCATACAGAAACTGGTGTTTCAATGTGATATAGTCGTAAACAGAAGTTACAGTAAAATTTTAAAAAATATACAAATCAAATGTCGAAAAAATTGTGAACTTTATGGAGATTAGTTTGTTTTCTTTTATGGTTTACCAACCCTTTCTGAGTTATTTAAAGTTATTTTTGAGCAACATGTGAGGAAGTTGCAAGCCATATGTCACGTGAATAAAACCATCAATCCCAGTAAGCAAGCAAATAGCAAAATAAGGGATGAAATGGAAAGACTGATGAACCTGACAGAAATTAATCACCTTATATACATGGCCTTGGCAATGATTGCAGAAACAATAGGTGAAAAAGTAAAAACACAAGTAAACACAAAAGGAAAATGCTATTCTGGAATGAAAAAAAAGGAACTGAAATAAAGAAACTACGAGGACAATTGTCACTTCTAAGTGAAGTAGACAAGGGCTCCAAAATGAAAGAAAGAAAAAGGAGACAACTGAAATGACGCCTTGACATATAAAATAAGACCGATGTTCCAAAAGTTAAAGAGAAGCTGAAACAACAAATTCAAGCGAAGACACAGAGAATCAGGTGTTATGAAAAAAGAAACAGATTCTTCTGCCAAAACATGATCTTCAAAGAAGATCCCAAGACACTATATTGAGAACTTGGAAAAAATAAAATAGAGATAAATGACCCACCTAATATCCAGGATGTCAAGGAGTTCTGGTGTAAGATGTAGGAAAACTGCAAAATGCACAATGAAAGAGCTACATGGATCAAGTAACAACAGGAACAACACACTCATATAGAGTGCCAAAAATGGATGGATATCGATATTGCTGAAACAACCATTGCCATCTACAAAACCAAAAACTGGAAAATACCAGAAATAGACCAACTGGCCAATTTTTGGATAAAAACCTATCTAGCACCCACCAAGACCTTGCACAGGCATACAATGATATAATCATAAACTCAGAAAAATGCCCCAAATGGTTCATATGGGGAGTGACATACCTACTCCCAAAAACAGAAGAGATACAGAACCTGAAGAACTATAGACCCATCACAAGCCTACTGACAATGTAGATGATCCTAGCTTCTATCATAACTGAGAGGACAAACAACTTCCTCGAGAAAAACAATTTACTCCCAGTGGAACAGAAGGGATGTAAGAGAGGATGTTACAAGTGCAAGGACCAAATAATTATCAATAAAACAATATTGGAAGAGGTGAAAACAAGGAAAAGAAACTTATCGATAACATGGATCAACTACAGAAAGGCATTTGTACCACACTCATGGATACTGATGAGCCTAAAAATATACTGAGTATGTTCCGCAACTGTCAAATTCATAATGGAGAGCATGAAAAACTGAAAGACTACATTGATCTATCAATTAAATAACAATTTTCCTATAGTACCATCTGAAAGAAACACCTCAATGAAAATTATCAGTTGTTCAAATATAAGGACCTGGAGATCAAGATTAACAGGATGTGGGAAATGAAGACTGAGGCTGTACCAATAGTAATCGGAGCTCTGGGCCTCGTGAGAAAAGGAACGGACAATTTTACTAAAAGTGTCCCAGGTAGCATCAACATACAAGTTGCCCAGAAAATTGCCCTACTAGGAACATCCCATATACTAAGAAAAATGCTATCAATTAAATAACAATTTTCCTATAGTGCCTAAGGGCCATAGTTTGGACCCAGCTCTGCAGGATACAAAGCAGGAAACATAACATACACGAATAATCAAATAGTGAAGTCACTGATAGTCATTACATGTGCACATGAAATAAGCTTTGGAGTAAAAGGTCTGCAAAAAAAGAAAATACTTTTGAAAAACAACAGCAACAACAACAATATGATGATGATGATGATGATGAGGAGGAGAAGAAGAAGATGGTGAGTTATGGTCTTTAGATATATACATGAAATAAGCTTAGTAGTGTAGCAGGGTACCAAATATATAGGTACTACTATTATTTGTATTGATGATACTTCCACGTACAGGATTCAAGTAATAATAACAACAACTACAATTTGTTAACCAACAAATATATATTGAATAAAATACAACAACAAGCATGAAATAATTTTGTATTCAAAATGTAGATTAAAGAGAAGGAAGTTGTTTCCCTTTGACTGTAGATTGATTGTAATCAACTGTTTGAAGAAAGTTCTCTTGTGAGATAAATGTTCCAAAATAATTGTTAGAACAAAGTTTGCATGTGAAGAATGAATAGCACCAAGAATACAATTGCTTGAAATGT
Source organism: Acanthosepion pharaonis (assembly GCA_903632075.3). Lineage (NCBI taxonomy): Eukaryota > Metazoa > Mollusca > Cephalopoda > Sepiida > Sepiidae > Acanthosepion > Acanthosepion pharaonis. The sequence goes on along the minus strand of CAHIKZ030000306.1, from coordinate 884,586 downwards.
GTTGTAAATAAACTGGTTTGAATCAACAAAGTTCTGGTTGATTGTGCTTGGCAAAAGTTACAGAGAAAAAATGTAAGTTTGTAGTTACGAAATACTGTGTCTGTGTGTGCGTTGAGCAAGATCGTGGATTTGTGTTGATGACTGACATCTTACTGAATCTTACTGGTGACTTGCGAAAAATCACCCAATTTAAGGAAAAAAGGTAGGCTCCCACGGAACCGTGGGAAAACTTGATCTTACATGTGATTGGTTAAAAATTAACCAATCACTACAGAATAGGTAAATATGCTCAGAACCAAAAGATTCAAAGAAACGACTGTGATGGCTAAATTGTCCTATACAAAGGTAGTAGTAATTTATTAGCCAATCGCAGGTGAATAAAATGACTTGGAGTTTATGTGGGTGTGAAAAACATAGCAATCGCTATAGTAGTAAATATTGCTAAAATATATTTTATACACCTAAACTCATATCTTCCTGGCATCACTTTAAATCGACACCTTTTTCTATATATTGTGACCATTTTTTTTGCAGATTTAGTTACATTCGTCTAAAGAATATTGATCTAAGGAACATTCGTCTAAAAAATATTAAGAGAAATCTGTCTAAGGATACTCTAAGGAATCCTCGAGAAATTACAATTATTTCCCTTTTGTACAGCCATACAAAAAAAATCTAACAGTTACTAAAAGGAAAATTCTTTCAAAAAAAGGTTCATACACGAAAATGGCATTAAACTTTATATTTTTGACACTCCTTAGACGTCTTCATTTAATAAAAGAAACTTTTGTGATGAACAGCAACAGGATTAATTAATTTCAAAATCGCACTGAAAAATTACTTTTTTGCTTTTTTTATTAAATAAATAATTAAATGTAGATTTTTTTTCCTGTCCAATCTGAAAGAAATTAAAATTCATGCAAGAAAGGATGAATTTTCAAAAGAAAATTACATTATGAGTTTTTTATTGAATTATTTTTGCAAAATGTGGACCAAATTTTTCGTATGTTCACATTTGTTTGCTTAAATTTTTTACTGAAATATCTTCAAAGATTTTTTTATAACTGTAAGAAAAAAGATAGGTGAACACTCCTCCCACCCCCAAATTAAAAATACACACGAGATATCGAGAAAAGGTGGGTAACGTAAACATACCCACATTTGGATATGTTTAGTTTTTAGTTGTTGGTTTTTTTTTAACCCTACAAAAAAAAATATTTCTACAAAGTTTTCTAATAAAATTTTCAATACTTATTCATTAATTATATACTGAATAGGATATATTTAGTATACAATTAATGAATAAGTGCTGAAAATTCCGTTTGAATCATATTTTCCTGATTTATGAAAAAAAATTAAAAAAACAGAAGGTAGCAGAGACTTACCAGCTGTTCGCAAGTAGTTTTTTTAAGACAAGAATCAACTTTAAATAAAGAATTACTTCCCTTGGATTATCTCCCTTAGATTGGGCAAAACTAATTCAAAGAAACATACCGTCTTTCGAGTAATGATAGAGTAATGAATAGCGGCTCGGATTGAAGAATCGGAGAGCCGAGTTCGAATTCCAGTGGAATCCATTTCATTCACTTATGTGCATGGGAAAGGTATTAATCCTCTTCTTCTCCCTCACGGGTTTTATAGCCTTGGATGGCAAATGGTCTAGGAGAAGGACAAAACCTGCTGTGCAGTAGGCTAACAACAATCGCTTAAAAACTGGTTTGTTATAGAAAGTGCAATGATATCTTGCGACCCTCAAGGAATTTAAAGGCATAATATACAATATTTGTCGTCGCATAAGATGCCATCCTATTTTACAAGGATATTTTGTAGAAAAAAAATTTTAGGATCTTTCATCATACATCTATTGAAATATATTTTAGATTGGTTTTGTAGTGAAAAAAGTATGATTTTGTTGTGCATACAAATACAATATTATAACTATTATACTATTTAATCAAGATCTCTTTCTGATTCACAAGTTATAAATAGGAGTGGTAGCACCTGTTAGGGTCCCAGCTATGGGAAAATAGTGAACCCCCATACTGGCGTCAAAACACTATGAAAGTAAAAATAAATTTTTATAGTAAAAATACCAGCAATACATTTTTGGGGAAAAAAAAATATATTACCAACAATACATTTGACTCTGGACAAAAATATGTTAATGAAACCTGATCTACAAACTGATTTCTTACAAAAAATACATACTCTCTTCCTACAAACATATACTAAAAATCATGTAAGCATTAAATAATCCATCAAGGTTGATATGCTGTAAAACAAAATAAACAAAACCAACAAATTATAAATACATTTCACCAGACATGTGGACTGGATGTGAATGCTAAGAAAGCAATACATGAAATAAAAAATGTTGTCTTCTGTGCATCAAGGTTCAGTTTTCCAGGTTACCCATTTCTGTCTCCACAACATTCTCTTTGTGTGGGTTACGTATAGTAGATTAGGAGGTAGAGTGAGATGGTATGAGCTTCCCTTTTAACTGTAGATGTACTGTAAGCAACTTGATGTACGTTTCTGTCAAAGGACAGAGGATTTGGCTTGTTTTCAATATTTTTTCATGGGTAACAATTTTTAGGCCTAGTAGACTCCGGCTCATCCAATGCTCTAGACTACTGGTACTAATAATATGGCTGTTATGATGGGATTTGTTTGACTCCTGTATTTGGTTAGTAAAATATAACATATATATATATATCATAACATCAAAGTGAGATTTATACATACAGTCGAGGGGAAATAAATATTTGTACACATACAAATTTTTAATTTATTGTATTTCCAACTAATGAATAAACATACTTTTCATATAATTAACTGTACACAGATGCATAATAACTAAATATGCATAGAAAATAGAAAAAAAAATGGGATTTAATAGAAATAAATCCCATTTATCCATTTTAATGGCTGAAAAAGTATTTGTACAATACAAAAAAGAATACATAATCTTCATTTAATACTTTATGGAATAGCCATTATTTACTTCTAAAGCAACCAACCTCTTCTTGTCGTTAATGATTTGTAAATTTTAGTTGGTATTTTGTTCCATTCTTCTTTGCATATGGTCTTCAGATCTGGGATGTTTGTTGGAGCTCCCAATTGGATTTGAATTTTCTAATAAGGCCACAGATTTTTGATTGTTTTTAAATCTGTGGACTCACTTTGCCATTTCAGGATATTTACATTATTTTCAGGATAAATAGGATTTATTTCTATGAAATAACTTTTTTTCTGTTTTCTATGCCTATTTAATCATTATTCATCTGTATACAGTTAATTATATAAAAAGTATATTTATTCCTTATTTGGAAATACAATAAATTAAAAATTTGTATGTGTACAAATATTTGTTTCTCCCCACTGTATATAGAAGGATTTATTATCAGAATGATTTGGTTGCACTAGTTTGGAAGATGTATGAATGTAATGTGGTTGTTAATAAATGTTTCTTCTTTTAGTGTTAGTGTTTTTTTGTTTTAAATTATTTGAATGAAAGTTTAAAAAAAACAATATTTGAGAAAATAATATTTCTGTAAGTGATAAGTTTTCATTCATTAAAAAAATAAATTATTTGCAATATAAGTTTAAAAAAGCATGAGAAAATAATATTTCTGTAAGACTTATCTGTGGTCTTCATTCCTGGAGCAGCTCAGTTCCATGTGTCCCATTTGTTAGAGACTTATGAAAAAGAGGAAGTCTCCAGATTTCCTACCAGTAGGACAGTTTTCTTTTTTCTATGGAATCAAAGGAATTAAGTTTTGTTTTTATTTCTTGCAGACAATGTACATTGTTACATTAGTCACTAATGATAAGTGTTACTGTCAGTGTTATTGTAGTAATAAAAAAAACCCTGTAAACTTATTGTAGCAATTAACACCTGCAATTGGTTTCTTCTGTCTCTCCATGGCACTTGTAACCAATTTAACTCAGCTGTTTGTCTATCAACCAATGGGATTAGTAGAACCCAAAAAGAATCTATAGACTCGTCCTTTTCTACCCCTAGTAACAGAACAGTCTATACCTTATGCCTACGTACAGAAAACTTCGACCAATAAAAAAGTGAATCAACAAATCTCATTGGTTAATGACACAATAATCTGAAAGTTTTACATGCAAAACGAAATTGCACCAAAACTTCTTTGAGCTGATTTTGGACTTTCAAAAACATATAAAAGAAAATGCCGACTGAACAAAAGAGTCAGAGAGTCGAACATCCACAGAGAAATTGCCAACATACTCCACGTCACTCAAAATCACGTCTTTACCGCGCAAATGTACATCAACGCTGACTCACTTGCAATTTAAACTTGACCAACTCTGTGGACATCAAATTGCAAACCTAAAACAACTTTTCTTATCCAAAGTGAACTATACTCACTACATTATTAAGTAAAAATCAACATTCGAACGATTCAGAAATATTACAGTCAAAGGTAGACCACTCTATAAGAACTTATTCCTAAAAACACTTAACATCGACATTTTTAATATTAATTAACACAATTACAGAAAGACTGTAACTGAACATGCAAATACAAAAAAGAGACATACTGAAACCGCAAATATCACACACACTTTGCTATAGTAACATATACCAAAATATTCTGTATATATATTACTTTTAATTGTATATAAATGTTTGGTTGATTTCTAAATTGAATATGTTTTGTTTTTGATTGTATTTAAAATTTGTTTATTTATTTGTTTGTGGATGCAGAAAGTCACGTAACCTACACAAATTCCTTCTGATTCACTCAATTACAATTAATTAATTCTGCACATCCCCAACAAATCCAAGAGGCAACACAAAGTTCAAGCAAGTAGAAATGAAAAACAGTGTCAGAAATCCAAACTTCACTTCTCAACAACAGAAACGCAATTTCGCCCACTAAGCTCAAAAAACAATTTCTCTCCGGTAAGCAAAAAGCAGAAGCCTTTATTCACCAAGCGATTTTCCTGATTGGCCATGCCATTTAGGGAGGAAAAGAAAATGGCATAGCTTCTCTGATACTTAAAGTAGCAGATTTTTGCTAACTACTTTTTTTCTTTAATTCTTCTTCAGCAGACTACACGCATAAAACACAAACTCTTTTTCAAAGTATGTGACTTTCTCTTTTGTTACAGTTATCAACATCCTGAACTAATAATTCACATTTCTCTTTTTTTCACAAATACAAATAGTCTTCTGATATTTTAAATGTCCGCATGGTAAAAATCTTTAAAACATTTACAAAGTTGTAAATAAGAAGTTTACAACTTTTAACAGTTGACAGCTGGGGAAGTTATAGTGGCTTTGTGGTTGAAATGAACAGTTGCCAAGAGGATTAATGAAAGATGATAATAATGAGGAAACACATGGGTAATTTTTACCAAAACAAGATAAAGAATTTGTTTAAAAATTTACACGCTTGAAGTAGTGTCAGTAGATCGTTTCAGAAAAATAAATCAGAAATTTTTGAAGTCAGTAGTTTTAACAAATTGTCATGAAGAGGAAATATTCATACAACAGATTAAATGATTTGACACAAAATAATATTCAAAAATGTTTAAGATAAAAGTAAAAGAGTTTGTTGCTCACTGAAGGGATATATGGTTATATACTTTCAAAAGTAGACGAAGAGAGGTAGTTTGAAATACTTAGCTTTCTTGGATTGTTGAGAGAAAACTCTTTTAAGTGCTGTGTGTTTGGTTAAAAGCCAATAATATAATTGCAAGTAATTTTACACTGGTGAAAATTTCAACAATGGATGTGGTGAACAGAAACAAAACCTTTCACGTGACTTTAGATATTCTTCTCTTATTAATTTAATTGTTCTTCCCATTTTATATCAAAAGGAATTTCACATTCAATACAGAGTCATTACCTTCTCTGGAGTTAGACAGCACAAGTTAATAGCTTTTTTTTGGGTGGGGGAGAAACAAACACAAAATATTATGATGATTATATGTATAGCTTAGATGTGGCACAAGGCTGAAAGTATGGGCACCCAGTGAAGATCTCACTATTCAGTTGTAATTGATCTATCAAGGTAAGCTTGCTAACCATTACATCAAGTCAAGGCGCCCCAAACAGAAAATATTATGAAAATAGTTTTGTTGTCAATACCAAATAAAAGACTAAAAATATAATAACATCCATAAATGCTGGAAAGTCTCCTCTCAGAATATCAGCTTTTTGTAGTTGAAGAATAAGTAGAAGAAATTTAATACTAAGTGAAATGAATACCTCAAACAACCATATACATCAGTGGTTCCCAAGTGGTGTGGCACGCCTCATGGGTGCAGCAGAAGAGGATAGAAGGTGAGGCAAAATGACTGAAAGACATTCAAAGATTTAGAAACAGTTTCAAAAAATTCATATGGCAAAAATAAATGATTTCAAAATTTTAAATATTATTATGGATTACTTGTAATTACATGCATGATTCCCAGTATAAATAGTTATAAATAATTATTGACTGATTTTACCAATGTGATATTTTTGCATTATATCAAGTACTAGCAGTAGAGCCTGGCCTTGCCCGGGGATGTAACAGTAAGAGATAGATCAAGTATCAACCATCATAAAGACTGAAAAATAAAATTGACAAAGATTATTGTTTAAGGTTGACGGACACGCATGTCTTAATTATTTTTTTTTTTTTTTTTTTTTTACGAATTGGTCAAAACCAAACTCAAACAAAAACATTGTTTTCAATCGTTATGAGTCTACCGATTGAATAGAATTTTATTATAAACAATTGTCTTGTAAATAGAATTTTTAAAGCATTCTGAATGTAAAAATAAAGAAAAAAGTGTGCAAGACAATAAGAAACACTACCTGCCAAAAAAAAGTGAAGTTTTGTTGAAATCGGTTGAAAAATGTAGGAAATCCGATCCAATATATAAACAAACACACACACACACAAACAACCTGGGTTTTATAAGTATAACTAAATATGAGTTGTCCCCCTTTCATTCTCGCGCCAGCAATGCCTCGTAATCGTGTTTTCAAATTGATTTTGAGCAAAAACAATAGTGTTTTTCCAATTTTTGGCACTGTCAGAACCACCACAAGGTACTTTTACGTAGTCCTGGGAAGTTTTGTTGAAATCGTTTGAAAAATGTAGGAAATCCGATCCAATATATAAACATACAGAAACACACACACAACCTATAGTAACTAGGCTCCACAAATTGGAGGAGAGAGTTATCAATGATGATTCAAATCCATGGTTATCTCCCTTTAAACCACTCTTTGCTTTTTTATTTTTAAATGTACTTTTTATCACATAAAATTTGAGGTGCAAGCAATTTTTAATTCTGAAAATGGAGCCAGATAAAAAAAGTTTGGGAACCACTGATATACATGAAGAACATTAAAAGAACTATTAATGAAGAGAACTATTAATAAAATTCCATCACTCCCTGTAAAAAAAACCTTAAACTTTAAGAGATTAGATCCTGATATCTCGTCTGCAGTCACTCTCTCACAGACGTGCCGTCGCCTCCCTCTGTCTTTTTTACAAATACTTTCATGGTAACTAATTCGATGAGCTGCATTTGCTGGTTCCCATGAATTTAAGCATTCTACTAGGCTGGCATCTCACTCTCACTGTTTTACTGTCAAACTGTTAAATGTAGATATCCCTTCTACTCAAATAGCTTCATGTCTCACACCTCTCGCCTGTGGAACTCTCTCCCCTTTTCCTGTTTCCTTGATAGCTATAATCTCCAACTATTCAAATGTAATGTCAATCGATGCTCCAGATGCCTTGTTCTATCCCCTATCCTTCTCTTCATCCTTTCCTCTATCATTCCTATTTGCTGTTGCTTCAACTCTCTGTAACCCCTTGCATGCTAGTGGCTTCCTGTCTTGCTTGGGGTGAAACGCTTAAAAAAAAAAAAGATCTGCAGTATTCTTGAGGTAGCAAAGGGCAAGGATGTTTGAAGAAGGACTGATAAGAGATATTTACAAAGTTGCTGAAGATGATGAATCAAACTGATTTACAATGGACCTTCAAGTCAAAACAGCTCTCATAGTTGTGCTAATTATTTGTTTGAAAAGTTTATAAAATGACGGAAAAATTGAAAGGTGAATTTAGTTACTTGATATGAACAAGAAGTATGTAAAAAATGTAGAGTTTTTTTTTAAACTCATTTTCTGTTATGAAAAAAAAGAAACTGTTTAGTTTTTATACTAATTCTTAATAAGAATATATTTTAAAAATAAAATTTGTAGGTAGCTCCATGGACTTTCTATAAAAAATGCTCAAAAATGTATTTTAAATAATTTTTTAAATTAAATGTCCTCATTGAAGTTAAATTTGGGTTTGATTTGAAAATGTCAAAAAAAGAAAAATTATTCTACATCTTTAAGATTTGAAACATTTTTTAAATAAAAAAAATTAGATACCTCGAAACAAAAAAGTGGAAAAGCTATATACAAGTTTAAAATGCTTTTTAAAAAATTAAATATTTCTTGAAACTTTTGTGTTAGTTTTAATTCCAAGCTAATAGATTAAATTTAATATTTCCAATAAACAAAATACTTTGGTGTATTTCAAACTAAATTTAATTTGATTGGAATTTTTTTTTCTTATCAATAAAATCTATAAATTCATCCATAATGACAGATCTCTCAATCAGTCAGTTGTGTGTTATGTGTGATACACGTGTGGGCTATGATGTATTTTCAATACATGACTGATGAGGCAGATCTTTTCCCGCAGTAGGTTGCCATTTCTTTCTGCGGCAGACTAGTTGCCATCCAAGGCTATAGAACCTGGTCTGTGCTGCTATTTATCCATATCTAGAGGGAGAAGAAGAGGATTCATACTGTTCCCAATGGCATTAGCACAGAAGTGAATGTAATGGATTCAACTGGAATTTGAACTAGGCTCTCCAATTCCTCAATCTGAGCCGCTATCCATTACTCCACGGTGCCTCCTCGATCTCTCAAGAAGACATTAAAAGAATCTTTCAAAAAAATAGAATATATTTTCTGAAGCTTTACTTGAGTAAGGTTAGATTTCTGATTAGTCTTCTATCGTTCTCAGTCCTTAGTAATGTTTGTTTTCTAATTAAAATTTCATTAATCTGAATTGAAACAAATATTATTAGTTACTTTTAGTTAAAAAATATCACAGTGGTGCTTTTTTCTGACGTGTTGATTGATTTACTGACAGCCTGTTTAGTTTAGGTAATTTAAGTAAGAGAGACTGAACTGACAGAAAGTATTCAACAAATACAGCATGAATACCTTTTCATATGTTTTTTTTTTAATGATGTAATGAATATGCATACACCTGGGTTCCCCCTCACAGTAATATGATTAGCTGGTGACAGCCATAAATACAGAGTGATGTGGAGGTACATGACGATGCCTATTGTCTTCGCCTATTGCCTACGACAAGGACCAGTCCATTATGGTTACCTGCTAGATTGTCCTACCTGGTTACAGTAATCAACAGCCACTTTGCTACTTTTGTTATAGACAAGCGTATGGTTGCAAGAAAGAAATACAACAACAGTAGAAATAGATTTACATGGTTTATTTCAACAGGAACGTAAGGGTTTGGGACAGCTACCTTGTGGTGTAGTTCATAAGCCGGTTTTCGGATCTGGTCGATCTCTCATAGTAGTTCACACATGTTGACGGTGGTTGGTGCTCTCCTGCTGACAGCTGCTGAACGTGACCGGTCTCCTTTGTGGCCACCTGTTGACTGCCTGTTGAACTTCCCTGTGACCCCTTTTATAGCGTTTTTTTATGGCTTAACAGGCTCGAGAAACGAAGCAAGTATAATTAGGAGGGAAGCATTTTTATTGGACGAAAAATAGAGCACTTTAAATATTATTTTATTTTTCGACCGGAACACGTGTGTCGGAAATATTTGTGAAGAAAGATAATGGTCATTTTGTGATGGGGCTTTGTCCCGTTCACATCCGGTTCTCGCTCTTGAGTATTTGCCTGTAAATCAGCCGAGATATGTCTTATTTTATTTTATAACACTTTGAACAAATATATCCCTTTCCAGGATATATCATTTAACTACCCAGTAATCTCAAAAATTTAAGAAATTATAAGCAGTTTAATATTTTATTGAATTTTATGTACTTTGATTTTAAAGTAATGCTATATAAAGTTTATAGCCTTACTTACAAAGATGCTTGTTTTTTTTTTTAATTGAAATTTACCCCAAGCAAGAAAGTAAAGCCACTAAGACACAAGAGGTTGCTGGGTGTGGAAGAATTAGAAAATAGAAAAAATTATAAAGGAATGAGAACAATAGGAAAGTAATCAGGAAGACAGTTGATAATCATTGACATTACATTTAAATTTTTGAAGGTCAAAGTTGGCTGGAAAGCATGGAGCCGGAAAAGTGTTCCACAAGCAGGAAGCGCAAGAAAAACTGTTAGCATAGAACTTACGGTTAGATCTAGCCAATTCAACAGTAAATTGATGAAACCTTGTTGCCAATCTAGTACTGTGCTGAAATTCATAAAGTCTAGGTACTAGAGCAAAGAGTTCATCTGAACAATTACCATGAAAGTAACTGCATAAAAAGTACAGGGTAGCTACAATATGGTGGTGGAGAAGTATGGTGGTGGAGAAGATACCATGTCAGGATTAATAATATTTCAGATTCTTTGGATTTTATCAAGAATTTCTAAATATATAGCAGTAGCATCTCACTATATGTAGCAGTGATATTCTAAGCATGGGCGAATTGTAGATTTATAGATATGTGAGATAGATTCTGGAGGGAAAAATTGTCTAGCACAACACAGTGAACCTAGCAGCAAATGTAGCAATGGATTCAATATAGCCTTTCCACTTCACATCAGCCAAAAATCTTAGCCCAAGAAGGTGCAATGAGTCACTACCCTGGAGGAGTGGAGTAATGCTGATGGAAAGTAAAAAGGGGTCTCTCAGATGGTTAATAGACAGCAGTTTTGTTTTGGAGGTGTTAAAATTAACAAGCCATTCTTTGCTCCAGTTAACAACAGACTGTGGGTCATTTTTGATATCAGCTGTCAATTTGATCGTATCAAACTGATCAGACTTACTATTGAGACAGGATTAAATGGTTAGGTCCTCGTGTCTAGATACCAATTTGTGATCTGATGCCATTAAGATGGTCATTAATGAAAATTAAAAACAAAAGTAGGACCAAGGATAGAGTGTTGGAGGACACTTCAATTAGTAACAATCATGACACCTAAAAACATTGGCTATTTTAACAACAACAAAAAAAAAATCCTTTCAGTCAATTAAAATTAGATTTTGAAATACAGCTAAGTATTTTGCTTACTGCAAATATTTAATCTATTAGCTTGAAATTAAAACTAGAATAAAGGCTTCAACAAAGTTTTTACATTTTTTAGAAATAATTTTAAGCCTTAGGTATCACATTTTTTGTGGAGGTCCCCTACATCTTGGTGATGTCTAGTGAAGAAAAGAGAAAGAATTTGTAGTGTTACTGACTCATAGGAAGTAGTATGCACTCAACTGCCTCATAGGTAATAGCATAGCTGTAGGCACTTATAGTTTTTTTGTGACTTCATGTGTAAATAAGTTACCTCAGAATTCTTGATGTTTACACATGGATCTAAAATTTTGTTTGAACTCCTGGGATGAAATATTATCATTATTCACATTTCGCTTGGATTGGATAATTCTCTCATTTTTTGGCATTTTTTTTTTTTTAACAGGGAGTTGCAATTTTTTGCATTCATATTTTTTGGTGATAACTATTTTATTTAAAAATGTTTGAAATCTTTATTTAAAGACATACATTAAGTTTTTTTTGTTTCTTTTATGGATTTTTAACTTTATCTTTCAAAACCAAAATTTAACTTGGAATACATTTAAAAATGAACATTTAAAATGATTTTTTTAGTTATTTTTAGTAAGTCTATGGTTGTACTTAAAAAAAGTAAAAACTAATTGCGATTTACTAAGCGTACCTTAGATGTGGCACAAAGCCGAAAATATGGAACACCTAGTGAGGATCGAACTCAGTTGTAATTGATCTGACTAGCAAAAAACAAGCTTAAATAAAAGTACCACCGCGTCGAAATTATTGTGCAAAATAATACATATTTTTAAGTTAACCAAATAATTAAAAAAATAAATCAATGAATGAAAATAATCAAATTATAAATAAACAAAAAGAAAATACATAATAAAATCCGAAAGCAATCAAGCTTAAAGTTTTACTTTTAAGTTAAAAGTTTTAACTTTGATAAAATTAAAGCATTTCAGTAATTTTAGAGTTACGTCCCTTAGCTTCTTCTGACACCCAGAAGGCGCCTTTTTTCTTCTTCCGGTACATTCACTTCCTTTTTCAATTTGGTCATCCTTTTCCGGTTAAGTCGCCATACTGTAAGTTTCTATGATTTTTGTCGTTGAACTTCATTGTCAAAATCCATTATCATCGCTTTTTATTTTTCACATTTTTTGATGGGTTTTGCATTCATATTTCAATTTAAAGCCTATCTGTCAGTATTTTTTGTTTTTAAGTTATTTTTTGGTTGCTAAAAATCCAATATGAAAATGTGCTTTCAGTAAGAGCATAATACGAAAGAACTTTGTCGGCATCTCACACATAAAGACATTGTAATTTTTTTTTTCTAATTTAATCTTGTCAATTTCAGGAATAAATCCTGTCTAAATAGATACATGTTGTACACCCGCTCATAATGTTTAAACTCCTTTATTTTTATTAGTCTTTTCTATGTCTTTATATAAATACAGACTTAATAAATATGAAGCCATGTGAAATGTCTTCAAATCCACATGGTTGTCTTTTACAAGTTTTATTTCAGCGATTCTGTACAATGTCGTGAAACCTAAAGGAAATATGTTATATTCAACTGACTTTGCACTAGGTTTTTGAGGAAAAAATAATTTTCTTGTATTTGATTTAACTTTGCTGCTTTAGATTTTTTTTATTTATTTATTTCTTTACCTACTAAGTACGTGTTTAAAATCTCGTATATTGAAAACTCTAAAAAATATTAACGTGACTCGTTTATTAAATATCTTGGTATTAAAAATTTTTTTTTCTTTTTTAATTTATCTGTTAAAAATTAATTTTCATGTTTCCCACTCCCAAAGTAGTTCGTCTCATTCCTATTTTATTTATTTTTAAATTTGTTAGTGAAATCAATTTCGTTTTTTTTCTCATTGGCAAAATTTCAGTCTAAGATTTGAAATAATTCTTAACTATTTCATAACTTAATTTCTGACTAATTTTTAAATATTTATTCGTATTTTTAAATTTGTACACGTGGTCATTCAATTTTTTCTAATGCCACCTCATGATTTACAAGACTTTTTTTATGGTACGAATCCATGGTTATTTTTACGGTAAAATTAAAAATAACCATTAATATTTTAGAAGTATTCCACTTCATTTGCTTTGTCGAATTAGGTTCGCCCGAAAATGTTGATGCTTTCCTTACCTTTTTATAATCATTTTACATATACGTACCATACTCCTACACCGAAAAAAAAAAAAAAAAATGACCAATTCCAATCATTTTTTGTGGGATTACACAGTGTTACTGTTTTTTTTTTTTTTTTTTTATAGCCATTTCATGATATATTGGGGAAACCCGGTTAATTTTATTACAATAAAGAATTTAATGGGTTTATTTTCACGCCGACATTTTCATTACTTCAAACAATGTTTTAGTGGACACTTCGTATAATCGAAATAGTTGCCTTATTTATTTATTTATTACCAATTTTTGTGTATCACGGCTAAGAAGGGGTTCATAGATAAAGCTAGCTATGAAGAAAACTTCAACAGTTTGTATCGTGCCAAGACTTTTTATTTATGGGGGCCCCCAAGTTGTGACTCATGATGATATTTTAATTCCACAGCGTTCTTATATCAACGTGATTGATAATTATATTCTGAGGTCACAGGGGGTCAATCCCCTCTCCCCCATCGGCATGTATTGTTAAGTTAGAGTAGACCTAGTGTGCATGTGTAAAATTTACGAATTTCTACTTTGAGTCAACATCTACCCCCAATTTAAATTTTAGGGCTATGTTGACCTCCTGTATCAAGCCGTGACCGGTAACTTTTCTAAATAATTTATTATAGGGAAAAAAATACACTCATTAAAAATAGTGAATTTTAATTTAAAAAAAAAATACATTACTATTTTCTAGCTAGACGGCTATTGATACTTGGTAAAATCGAAAACTGATATTTTTTTTATTATAGAGGTGGGGGATCCTATAACGTCGATTTGTGGTGTTTTTTTTTTTTTTTTTTTTTTGTTTTTTTTTTTTCTACTTTATGAGACTTTAGGTTAAGCCACTGAACTATTTACAAATGCCAGGTTTAAAATGGTGCTATACTTCAGTATTGATATCTGCATTAAAAAAAAAAAAAATTTTTTTTTTTTTTTTTTTTTTTTTCTGAAACCTGCAAAAATATAATTTGAGGTTCATAATTACCTAACTTAAAGACTAAAAACGGATGCATATCTTTCTATGTAAATTTATAAAATGTAAATCTTTTATTCATATGAAAGTATATATCTGTTCTTTATTTAAAAAATTAACCCCTCCCCCATCTTGGACTTGAAAAAAAATCCTATCTATTCATGAATTTTCTGAAAAATGACATACCTATAAAGTTCTAAAAAATTAATTTTAAAAATGAAAAATCGTTATTAAAGCTTTCTTTTTAGCTTCAATGGTATTATACCCAGTAAGCAAAATACTTAGTATTTAAAACCGAACTTATATTTATTGGAATAATTTTTTTTTCTTCAGTAAAATCGATGGTGTCTTGCATTTTAAGACATCTGTAGACAAGTTAAATTCTGTCTTTAAAAATCTTGCTAAAAATAAAATACTTTTAGAAAATTTAAAACAAACATTACTTTTTTTAGCAGGAAAAAGGATAGAAAATAAAGCATTTCTTAACTCTAGTCAGTTAAATGCTTTTTCTACCATCAATCAAGTCTAATGGCTTGTTTGTCAGGTGTTAATTGATGGTATTGACAGCTAAGGCCAGAAATCACCCTAATGGATGAACAGAAATGACATTTTAAGAACTTAAGTCCCCAATTTTTATAAATTAACATATTTTAAGCAATCTAATATTTTATTAATTAGGTACTTAAGCTTTCTAAAAGTCTTGTTTTGAAGATACTTCCTGGGAAAATAATCAAATTTAACAAAATAAATTAAAAACTTCATAAGAGGTATCTATAAATTTTTGTGCATCTTCTGTCTTAGTGACAGAAAATGAATTGTTTTACCTAGTTACATATGATCACATTTTCTTTTCCATAGATGAAATTTTAAAACCAAAATAGTAAGCTGGGGTATTGGACTTATGTATCTGAAAAGAGATACATCATGTGAAAAATATTGTCCAAAGTGCAATATTAATTTACTTAGATGAAAAGCTAACAATTAATCTCAGTGTGTTTTGATGGTAGGACATTTGTGAATAAATTTATTTATCATTGTTTTTCACATGGAAATGACCTGCTTCATTTACAAACGTCAGGCAGTGGGGTGGAAGTGTAGTCTGTAAATCTATGCTACTGAAATCAATGTAAAAGTTGATTTAGTATTTTGGACATGAAACTGGAAGATAGATGGTAGGTTTATCTTCTATAATAAACTGGCAACTTGAATCTATTTATCTAGTTTGTGAATTTATCTCTCACTTAGAATAATGTACTATTTTATTGCAATAATTTTAATTGACAAGTGCATAACCATAGCTACTTTTAAAAATGAGTTTTGCATCTTGAACTTCCTCTTACTCAAAAATTTGAATTAAGATAAAAAAAAAATCTGTTCAGTTCTGTTGAATTTTGTAGTGAATTCTTGTTGCACTGATCTTCTTGCTTGATATGGATTCACCAGTGCAACATGGTTGTTGCTTTAGAACAAGAGAAATGCTTTTATTTTCAAGTCATCATATTTCTTAGAGAAAAAAGCTTTAAATGTCTCATGATGAAACTTCATGCACCACTCTGACACCTTTTTTGTGTGACAGATACACAAATCCTATTTCTGAGGACATTTCTATCATTTGCCTGCCTTTCTCTCATGATGAATCTTTACCAAAAATACAAAGTTTTGGGACCTAAGGAATTCATTAGAATTAATTATTTTAACATACGAATCATTAAATGAAATCATTTACTTTACTAAAAGAATTTTTGTTCATTCTTTACTTGTCATTTGTATCACATGAGGGCACATGAAGGGCAAGTTCCAATAATAGAACTATTTATTTCAAAGAAAACAAAATGTAGGTTAAAAAGTTAGTATTTTCCAGGAAATCCATCAGCAATTTATTTTTGCTTATTTTATTCACTTGTCTTTGATTAAAACGTTTTGCAAACTTTAAAAAAAAATTAAATGGGAATAAAAAAAAAATTCTTTGATTTTAATTTTTCTTGAGGTTTTGCAGTTGTCTTCTAGATGTTTGTCCTGTTTTATTTTTATACTAATTCAAAAACTTTAACTATTTGCCTGGTGACTGATGATGACAAATTTTCTCACAGCGTTCATATTTTTTTCCAGTGATTGATAAAATTTTCTGAGGCCGCTTGGTATAGCTGTTTGTTTTTACTAATCAGGGTTTTTGTTCCATTGCAACCAAAAGATAAATTTATATCACAAAGTGAATCTTTTTTTTTTTTTTAGCCTTTTTTGATCAACCACCTTTCTCAAATTATTTGACATAATTTCAGGCATTTTAAAGCTATAACGGAAATGATTTTGATTGTTTTATTTCTTCCGCTTTTAGCAATGACCATATACCTGTTGAAATAATTGATACCTGAGAAAAACTACTCAATTATAGATAGGGTTTAATGCTTTTGGATAAAATTTAATTGAAGTTTGTAAATGTCCCATGATGAAACTTCATGCACCACTCTGACACCTTTTTTGTGTGACAGATACACAAATCCTATTTCTGAGGACATTTCTATCATTTGCCTGCCTTTCTCTCATGATGAATCTTTACCAAAAATACAAAGTTTTGGGACCTAAGGAATTCATTAAAATTAATTATTTTAACATACGAATCATTAAATGAAATCATTTACTTTACTAAAAGAATTTTTGTTCATTCTTTACTTGTCATTTGTATCAAAACTTCTGACTTCCATTTCCATTAGGTACCTCCACTTTTCACTGAACAAAACTACATAGCATGATGAAAATAGACCCCAAACTTAATAAAAACAAAGTTTTAGCATCAAAAGGGTAATAGTATTAAATTTTTAAGTCTTGCACATTCAACATTTTGGTTTAACAAATCTGACACCAATATAATGTTTACAATTAGTGTTTAGTGCCTTTTCTTCCGAAAAATATATTGGGAATTCTTGTAAAAATCAAATTGTCAGGTTTCCATGAAATTTTGGGAGATAAAATTTTCATCGCCAAATTTTTTTTTTCTTCTTCTTTTAAAGCAGGACTCTTTTGCAGAACATAAATCATCAATTTTCAAACTGCTATTCATTTCCCAAAAATCTGCCCCGTATTGTTTAAAAAAAAAAATGTTTTAATTGCTTTTTATAAATAAGATTTTATTAGGGTGCCATCACCTTTTGGTAGTGGGTAGGGGGATATTTTCAATCTGTCATTGCCTTGTCAATTAAACATGCCGATGTCAGTTAAAAACACTACTGTTTGTTTGACAGGCATTTCTGTGTTTAAACTTAAAAAGCAAATATTTTTCCAAGTTAGATAATTATACTTTAAATCAGTTAATATTCCACAAAGTTTCAAAAGTATTTTTAATTTCTTTAGAAGATTTTTTTATGTACAGAGAATTGCATTGCGCTGAGGGCACATGAAGGGCAAGTTCCAATAATAGAACTATTTATTTCAAAGAAAACAAAATGTAGGTTAAAAAGTTAGTATTTTCCAGGAAATCCATCAGCAATTTATTTTTGCTTATTTTATTCACTTGTCTTTGATTAAAACTTTTTGCAAACTTTCAAAAAAAAATTAAATGGGAATAAAAAAAAAATTCTTTGATTTTAATTTTTCTTGAGGTTTTGCAGTTGTCTTCTAGATGTTTGTCCTGTTTTATTTTTATACTAATTCAAAACCTTTAACTATTTGCCTGGTGACTGATGATGACAAATTTTCTCACAGCGTTCATATTTTTTTCCAGTGATTGATAAAATTTTCTGAGGCCACTTGGTATAGCTGTTTGTTTTTACTAATCAGGGTTTTTGTTCCTTTGCAACCAAAAGATAAATTTATATCACAAAGTGAATCTTTTTTTTTTTTTTTTTAGCCTTTTTTGATCAACCACCTTTCTCAAATTATTTGACATAATTTCAGGCATTTTAAAGCTATGACGGAAATGATTTTGATTGTTTTATTTCTTCCTCTCTTAGCAATGAACATATACCTGTTGAAATAATTAATACCTGAGAAAACTACTCAATTATAGATAGGGTTTAGTGCTTTTTGATAAAATTTAATTGAAGTCTGCAAATGTCTTCGACTTTTTCTCCAGTAAATGTCCCATGATGAATTTTAATGCCACCGCTCTGACACCTTTTTCATGTGACAGATACACACATTGTATTTCTGAGGACATTTCTATCATTTGCCCCTGTCTTTTCTCTAATGATGAGCCTTATTAATGGCACAAAGCAATAAAGATGTTTGCTTTGTCATGAGATTTTCTTTGTTCCTACTTAAGTTGTCATTTGAAGTAAAACTTATTTTGACTTTATTCTCATTGTACAAAATTCTAATGAATTTATTCCTGAGAACTTTTCTTAAAGTGCACTTAAAGTTGGTCCTCAGCAATTGGAGCTTGTATTTTTAGGCTGCTTTCCTGTGGAGACTTAGGAACTGATCTAAATTTAAATTGGCACAGGGCTACACTAAAAGCATTAGATGGTTACATGCACGGCACCTAATGAACAATTAAGATGTGGATGGTTGGAAAATTATCTAATTTCTGATATAAACTTTTTTTCTCTAAGTCCATCAAACTGGTATGGGTTCAGCCCATAGCTTCAGTTGTGGTGTTGGACCCCCCACCCCCTCGTGGGGCTACCTTCTTAATGCAAATATGTGACTTTCATATGTACAATTATGCATATATGAAGATAATAATTTTGCCTGTCAGTTTCTTTCTATCTATTTATTTTTTTATTAGCAATAAGACCAGACAGGTAAACCTGTCATCTTGCGTCCTATGATGAAACTTCATGCACCACTCTGACACCTTTTTCATGTGACAGACACACAAATCCTATTTCTGAGGACACAATTGGTTTCACCATTATATCTAAATTTCTCATATTTCCTCTTGTTTGGGTGAAATGTTTGCTTGTAGGGCATTGGTCATTGTGATTGACTTAGACACTTTACTCAATACTTCAAGGATGTTCTTCATTTGCCTTGGGGAAGCTCGTCGAATCCTTAGGAAATATTTGACCTGGAAATTCGTTCAATATCTCATTTTCAAATTCTGCCAAAGAGACATGTTTTATCATTAGTCATTCGAGTTCAACATCTATTAAACACTATCCGCCAATGCAATTATTTTTCTTGAAATGGTTAGATTTCATTATCTCTCCTTTTATCTTTACAACTGCCACCTTTGCATTTTGTTTAAGTCAGTTGATGGTCTTGATTTCAAAAGTTACCATATATTTGCTACTTAGAGCCCCCCCCCACACATATATATATATATATATATATACACACACACCAAATTGGTGATGAAGTGATAAATTAGTTAATTTTCTGAGAACATTACTTTTGGTAAATTTTACATCATAAACTTAGTGTGCATACTGGGTTTGTCAATATTACTGGTAATGGTGATTTCAAGCTATATCATCAGTGTAAGGATTCAGAAGTATGGTAAGCACTATTTAACCTAAACATAAATCAAACTTAACCTTCTTTCAGTATCCGAATTAACATGTACCTAATTTAAAATTGGTGCTTCATCCTGGTTTGTGATAAATTCATCACAATTAGGATTTCAGGCAGCAATAAAGATAAGTTTCAGTGGTATTGTGCAATCAAACTTCTAATAATTTCATTCTACAAAGTTTCTATAAATTAATTTATGATTAGTCAGGTTTTCATGCTGAAATAAGCTATTCAATTATTACTAATAGATAGGTGGGGTCTAATGGATCTGAGCATTGAAATGCAGTAAATGTTATCAATATTTCATGCTTAATTGGAGTTTCTTGTATACCCTATTTGTAATAAAAAAAAAATAGGGAACTGGGGGCTGTATTATAAGTGTCAATAATGATTGACTTTTTTTTTTCCTCTTTTGACTGTGAATGGTTTCTTTTTCTTTCAGCTGTAATTAACAATGGCCCGTTTAGGTAATGGAATGGTGCCCAATGGGCACTTCCATAAAGACTGGCAACGTTATGTTCGCACGTGGTTTGATCAGCCAATGCGCAAGAAACGTAGGGCTAAGAGGAGGTTGCTCAAGGCCAAGAAAGTGGCCCCCAGACCTGCAGCTGGACTTCTCAGGCCTGTCATAACTTGTCCTAGCATCAAATACAACAGCCGTGTCAGAGCTGGGCGTGGATTCACCCTTGAAGAATTGAAGGTAACAATGTTCTTTGGCTAGTGCCTAGAAGGTGGGGTCCCCTCCCTTCTGTAATCTCAGTATTTATATGACTACATAAATCTCAAACTCCTTATGTATTATTTTCCCACATCTTTTAATGCAAATTTTAATTGTAGAGTTTCTCTTAGTTAAATTTCTGTCTGAATTTCTGGGATGAGGAGTTGTTATTTACACTATTTATATTTTGGACTCTTGTCTTCATTTTGTTGCTATCACAATGTTTTGGGTGTTGTGCGTTCTGGCGTTACTCAGGTGTAATATCAATCTGGGTTCAGGTAAGATTTCCCTATAACTTGTCCATATTTATATACACCTGAGGAAGGCTAGAGGTGGCACATCATTTCATCCATTGTGGTAACAAAAATGAAGGCGATAGAATATGAATAGTCTCTTTTAGCTGATTTTATATTCAAAGATCCTTGTTGCAATCAAATAAGATGCCATCCTCTGTTTTTAAATACAGTTGATATCTTCGTGAGGGAAGTTGAGTAACAGGAGTTTGTGTTGAAATATTAGCTTTTAAAAAAGTAAATGTACAGTTTTTCAAGTAGCCTTTAATTTATTAAAATATTCTTTAATCCCCACTTAACTGACAGCAATGGAAATTAAAATTTCAAATCCCTCTTTGCTGTTGATAAATGTTGTAACCATTTCTTGACTGAAGATGCTTAAACTGTGTGTGTGGTGGGGGTCTATCCCTACCTCAAATTCTACTTGCAGAAAGCTGGTATCAACAAGCGTGAAGCCCCCACAATTGGTATTGCAGTTGACTTCCGAAGACGCAGCATGTCTGCTGAAGCTTTACAGCGGAATGCTCAAAGACTGACGGAATATCGCTCCAAACTGATCCTCTTCCCCAGAAAACTAAGCAAGCCTGGCAAGAGAGACTCTCCTGTAAGTTTTTTTTTTTTTTTTTTTTTTTTTTTTTTTTTTTTTTTCTCCATTGACTACTTCAAAACTCGTCTGTTCTTCATTGTGTTTTTTGTATCCAATTCTTGGTGGGGTATAATGGATAGCAGCCGCAATGAGTAATCAGACTTGAGATCACTGAGAAAAATGAAAGATGAGTTTAACAGCTGTTTCAGTGAAATGGAAATTGTCAGTTTTCAAATCCTTTCATTTGTACCCACCTCTTAAAATAACAACCAACATTCCTCTTTGATTGTGCCCAAATATTTAAATATTTGGGAAAATTCTGTATAAGACATTAAGAACCCTCCTCTAATTTGCCCTCTTGTCTGTAATTGGCAGCAGTTTTTCATGAAATTTTCCCTTTTTTTTTTTTTTTTTTTTTTTTTTTTTTTGTCAAATTTCAAAATCGCAATTTCTGTTTTCATGGAAAATAAGCTGCTTCAGATTTGCATCTTTGGTTAAAAGTCAAATAAAATAAGTCCAGTTGGGTTTCTGCACAGTGTCTTGTCTGATATCTTTGGGTAACTTTTGAATGTAGTGATTCTTAAAAGAATACATTACTTAGCCAAAGGACCCCTTATCCTAAAACGCGCACAAAAATGGCCTGTGCTCAGTGACTGCAGTTGCTGATGATGCTATTCATGAGATTTGCTGGATTTTTGTGATGATGTTTCGTCGAGGCGTCTGAAACTGCTGCTGTTAGCACTCTTTCTTTCTTTCTCTCTCTCCTCACTGTTGTGAGTTCTTCCCATCTAATTTCTACATGGGTTCACTCTTGTTTGTAATTAAGAAACCAGTTTGTTTTTGTTTTTTCTTTATAGATTTGCATATTTGGTTTAGATTAGGATGAAAAGAATTCTGTTTGGGTTTCATTAGAAAGTTTTACCTTTGGATATATTTTAGGGGAATTCTGCACATGATCATTAATAGACGAATTTAATTCGGGGGGGAGGTAAATATACCTCTTACCTCTAATTTAGCCACACTTTGTAAATGGCTATTGTTCAAAGGCAGAAGCTGTTGTCTAAATTTTCCATATCTTTTGTGCTCTGTCACTCATTCCCTCAGGCCTTCTAAGACTGCTGTCGGTGTTCTCTCTTTCTCTCCTCACCCATCACCAAGTTTGATGAATTTGCATGTTTTTTTTAACTTGCCTGATATATTTTCAAATAGCCTTTGGATGGTCTCTCTTTTTTGGGGAGTGGGGGGTCCCTGTGTGACAGTTATAGGGATACATTTCCCAGCCATAATTTCAAAAACAAAAAAAAAAATTGGGGACTCTCATTTCCTTATCCCCACAGAAGTGCAGCAGTTGCTGATGAAATATTCCAAATCTCTCTTGCTGATTTTTTGCTATGATATTTGGCCAGGACTTCTGAAACTGCTGTTAGCATTCTCTCTGCTCTTTCTCCCTCCTTGGGCTGTGTGGGTAATGTGTGGTTGCTTTTTGATCCCAAGATAGATTCAGGGTTTTGTTTGTGATTAGTGTAGATTTTTTTTTTTTTTTTTCTTGTGTGTGTGATATTTATCCAGGAGTTAATTGCTTCTACTTCTGGCAAAACCAAACAGTAAACATGCAAGTCATTGTGGCTTCAGTGTTTGCTTTTTATTGGTGGGCAGTTCACCACATGCCACATGATTCCTGAGGAGTCTCAAATTTTCAAGACTGTCTTGTTTTAATGATTAAAATTTGAAGGAAATCCTTTAGGTAAGAGTGAACTAGAATGGATTATTTGATATGGAATTACCCCACCCATATCCCCAGAGTTTATAAGAATTGAGTGATTTTTGTATATTTGGTTGAGGTTATTTCCAACTGCCTTGGGGTTTTTTGGTTTCTTTTGAAAGAGATTGTTACAGGGGTTACTCAGTTATTATAATAAAAAAAAAAAACAATGGGGGGGGGGTTCTCTTGTCCCCCTACCCACTCTGTCCCAAAGCTGCAGCAGTTGCTGATGAAATATTCCAAATCTCTCTTGCTGATTATTTTGCTATGATATTTGGCCAGGACTTCTGAAACTGCTGTTAGCATTTTCTTTTTCCTGTTCGGGTTGTGAAGTAATGTGCGGTTGCCTACTGCTGATCCCAAGATATGTTCAGGATTTTGTTTGGTATTAGTAGAAAACCTTTTTTTTTTTTTTTTTTTTTTTTTTCATAACAAGAAGCAGGTAGATAGGTTTGTAGAGTGAACAGATTTCCATATCGGATTTTACTGAAATTTTTTTTTTATAATACTTAGTGAGAAAATGTAACAATACTACAACATAAATTACAACAATATTAAAGGGAATATCCACACATTGTATAAGTTGCTTCTGCTTGATAGGGTTTCGAAGCACCTACGTCAGCCCATAATCTAATTTGATGAGTTTCTGGGACAACCCTGGCAAAGAATGCTACAATCCAAAATCAGAATTACGTGAAAGTGGCAAAATCTATATAAAAAAAAGTACCAACACAAAGTCATCTACGTTATTATTTGGTCACTTTATTGAAATCGTTAAATTGCATTTTTTGAAAAGATTTGGCTTTCTGAAATGGCAAACTGTCCTCGAAAATGAAAGGGTTTTTTTTTTTTTTTTTTTGCTGTGTTCTAATCCACCCCGTTTTGCCTTTTAGTATATTTGGGGGAATTTTGTATATGATCGTTAACAGACATTTGATTGGGATGGTAAATTAAGTATACCTTATCTCTAATTTAGCCCCCCCCCGCGTAACTGGCTATTGCCTAATTCTAGTGAGCATTAATGCCCCCCCTTTTTTTTTTCTTTTCTTTTCTTTTCTTTTTTTTTTTTTTTTTTTTTTTTTTTTTTTTTTTTTTCTCTCTCTCTTTCTCTCCCACTCAACTTGGGTGAATTTGTTTTTGGTAAAAATAACTATCTTGCCTGGTGTATTTTCCAACAGCCTTTGGATAAACCCCCCCCGTGTGACAGTTACAGGGTACATTTCTCGGCCATAATTTAAAAAATATATATATATATATATATATATATTGAGGCTCTTTTTCCCCTCTCACAGAAGTGCAGCAGTTGCTGATGAAAATCTTTCTTGCTGTTTTTATTTTTTTGTTGAGGCATGAGGCCGTTACAGTTAGCATTCTCGCTATCTCTCTCTCTCTCTGGTTGGGGGTTCATGCCTAGAGCTCAATGGCTACAATTAATGATGACCGACATCTCTTACTGTTTTTTCCTGGGGATTGAGTCGTCGAGGCTCTGAAATTGCTGCTTGCACATCCACCACGGGGCTGGGTGAATTTATATATCTGGTTTTGGTTAAAGAAAAAATGTCTTGCCTAACATATTTTCCAATGGCCTTTGGGTGTTTTTGTTTGTTGTATGTGGGGGACAGTTACAGCCATAATTTAAAAAAAAAAAGTATACATGAATTGAAGATTCTCTTGTTCCCTCCCTACCTCCCACCCACCCAAAGGGGGAGCAGTTGCTGATGAAATGTTCCAGATCTCTCTTGCTGATTTTGCTATGATATTTGGCCAGGACTTCTGAAACTGCTGTTTTTTTTTTTTTTTTTTTTTTTTTTTTTTTTCCCTTAGACAAATGTCATATTTTAGAATACATGATCTATGTATGAACCAGTTTCTACAGTTTTTATCTTGAATGTTTTTTTTTTTTTTTTTCCATTAGCCTGAAGAGCTGAAACTGGCTACTCAGTTGAAGGGTCCAGTGATGCCCATTGTAAACAAACTGAAGAAAGATAAACCACGCAAAGTCACTAGAGAAATGAGGAGATTCAAAGCCTATTACACTTTGGCCACTGCTCGTGCTGACAAACGTTGCTTTGGACGAAGACAGAGACGGGCAGAGAAACGGGCAGCTGAGGAAGAATCTAAAAAGAAGTAAAAAAAAAAAAAATTGCAGCTAAATAAAAAGGAGACTGGTTTATTGTTCTTGTGTTTTTTGTTTTTGAGACTTAACAATTATGTACTATGCCTTGTCCACAATTCTACCCTTTGTGTTTCAGCAGCACTTGTTTAGAAATTTTAGTATCCTTGGAAACTTTGTAAATTATTGCAAAAATCTAATAATTGTCAGATTTTAATGACTTTTTTTTTTTCTCTCTATCTCTATCTCCCCCCCCATATTTTCTATTCTATCATTCATTGAGTCAAATTTGATTCTCAAACTTGTTAATTTTGGCAACAATTTAGACAAATGTAGTTTAACACAGGAGCATACGGTCTCTGTGTAATGTGTATCTATTCCCCCCCGTATGAACTCTCTGCTGACTAGAAATTGGGAGCATTTAGGCTATTGCTGTTTTTCTGGGGTTTGAAAGACCCTGTCAATTTTCAGGGCCTTTATGAACCCTGATATGTATATATTGTCCATGTTCTTGAATGTCAACCATTATCACTCTGTATATGACTTTATTTGCTGTACAAAACAGTCTATCTGCTACTGAAGGTTACTGATAGTTGTGTTGTCATATCCTGCTATGGCAACAAAAACTTTTGAGTTTTGACAATAAAGATACTGCAATTGAGAAACCTTTAAAAAAGAATGCAGTAGGAAGATTAATGGCAAGATCTTAGATTTTGTAATGGGAGTCTAATTTTATAAGGAAGGACATTGTCTTATGTGAGTGCAGTAGACGAGAAGGTTTTTTTTTTTTTTTTTTATTATTATAAATCATTTCGCCACGAGGGTGCAAAGGTTAGAGAATGAGAAAAATTATTAAAGAGAGTATAATACAAGAATTAAGATTAAAAAATAATTGTTGACATTGCATTTAAATTTTTTATGATTTAAAAAGTTTATGGGAAACAAAAAGTTTTCCACAAGTGAAGTGCAGTAGAAAAAACTTGGCATAGAACTTAGGGTTACATCAAGCCATTCAACTGTAAGGTGAGATCTTGCTGACAGACTAAGTACTTAAAACTTACCAGGAAATTGCAGAGAATAGACAGGGAAGCTACATATTGAAAGTAATTGATTGGTTAGAAAATCTTTTTCATTTGTTCTAACTATTGTGCTTTGCAATTTTTTTTTTTTTTTTTTTTTTTTTGCTACACTAAGTCGTCATTGGCTAATTCTACTTTATGCACAACAATCTATTCAGGCTGACCCATGTAAGACAAAGCATCAAAACGACAGTTTTTCCCATGACGCCATTTTTAACTACCTTCACTTATCAGCGTTTTTTTTTTTTTTTTTTTTTTTTTTAAGCAGTGATTGGAATAAAATCTAATTATTTGAAAATGGATTTGTTTGTGATGCCATTTGCGGTGGAATTGTGACTGTTCTCTAATCATTTGTCACTGTGATGACATCCAAGGTTCAGTGTATTTGCATATTTTTTGTGGGCCAGTTTGAGGTTATTTTCTAACCAATAAGAACCTGGTATTCAAAAGGGTCACACCTCCAATGTGAAATGAGATTTTAAATTCCCTTACAAAATAAAGTAAAAGTATAATAATACTTGAGATTCAAACCAATTTGGGGGGTTGGTTTAATCTACACCTGTGTACATGCAATGGAAGATATGACAACCAACAGCTGCCGACTAAGGCCTTGTCCATACACAATAGAAGGGATTAACCAGCAATTGCTTACTAGGCTTTTGTCTACAAACACATTAAGCTGACTGCCATTAAGTAAGTCTGTTCACTCATTTCATACCTTTGTACAAACAATTGATAAAACAAACTTCACTGCAAGGAAAATTAAACATTTCCTTGCTATTGTATATTTCCAGTTTCTGAAAAGTCTTGCAGATCATTGATTTCCATATTCCTCAATGGCTTTGATAACTTTCCAAGAAATTGGATTGGACACTGCAATTCAATCAAGTGGCCAGCACACCTTGAGATTATTTTTTTTTATTATTATTTATAGCAGGATGGTCTTCACCAAGACCTACAAGTTTCATAAGCTGAAAGCCATTTTTAACCATTAATCTTATAAAGTTGTATACAGCTGACATTTTGGAATTAGTTTGCTGTCATGCATGACCTCCAAATGAACTTTATGATCTGATGGGGCCTTTATAAGTTTTTTTGTTTTTCTGGCAATTTGAATACTTTCAACTTGTTATAGGATGATTCAACATGCAGAAAGCTTGCAAGGCCAGTCATTGTTAATGGAAAGACAAATGAGATCTTCAATAACAATGCCTTGACAAACCAAAAGATGTGATATGAGAAAGTAACAAATCTTGAGTGAACTAATTTCATCATGCATAACATGGCCATTATATTGAAGAATTCTGACTAATTAAGACTCAAGAGTTGAAGAGGAAGATCTTGGCAGAGAAGAAAGGATGAATTCTTCAGATCAGGCAAATGAGTACCTTTTATAAGCCAACCATAATTGGTTGGCTATTTAGTGCTGGGAAGAATAATCCTTCTCTGTACACCAAATACTAATATTAGCATTAGTTTATCCATTGATACACTAACACCGGATGCGAATAAGATGAGATACATGCATGTAATGAACAAAACGTTTAAGGCAAATACAATGTACGTACACATGTCCCAAAACATGATTATTCACACAATCCTAAGGACAAGAATGTTTAACGGAAACAAACCAAGAAATAAGCATACCAGCCTTATGGCCTGTCTATAAGGTGAATCAAAATTTCTTTCATTCTCTCCTGCTTTGCATTAGGCTATGTGCTCGTTCTTCATTTTCCATGTGTGTGGATACCCTGGTGGTTAGGAAGGTATTCTGTTCCCCAAACGGAAGCAAGAATTCTGCCAGAAGGAGGTGAACACAGAGTTCAACCCAATGGAAAACCACTGTTATCTCCCTACACGGATAATGCAATAGAAGCTGATTCTATGTCTGATAGGGGGAGTGATTCAGACATGGAGGAGACGAAATGAAAAAGAACAGGACATAAGCTCTCAAGGATGAGAGTAGGGAAGAGGTTGTAGGAGTTTAAGAACAGTCAAAGGCATTAAACCTCTTTGATTCAGGGAGGTATAGTAGACTGGTAAATTGGACTGTAGAAGAGAAATAAAGTGCATAATAACCTTAGAGATAGGCATAAGTCGACTATTGATGATGTGTTGTAGAACAACACTACACAACAGGCTTCATTAACTGAAAGACATTTTTAAGCATGGATCTTAGAAAGCAGCTGTATACAGCCGACAATTTAGATATTTTTGAATGAGTGGTGGCATGCATGGTATGTGTTTGCATATATATATATAAATTATAACCATGGAATATTAGTGTCTAAGTATATATATATGTATACAAAAAGGCTTAGACACTAATATTCCATGGTTATAATTTATTACATTGGAATTACAATTCCAATGTAATAAATTACAACCATGGAATATTAGTGTTTAAGCCTTTTTATTATATTCTTACTCTGTCCTGGACATTGAGTTCTACCTGGATTCTATTCTCTTGGGAATTTTTACATATATTTGTATGTATGTATGTATGTATAACCACTAATAAATATATATATATATATATATATATATATATATATAGAAAAGAGTATGTCTCAATCTGGCGGGACTATTTAAGAATACTGCCCATTTCTCAACTGGCATTATGAACACTGCTGAATTTTTATGTAACCCTATTTCAGGAAAGCTGGTAGGGAGAATATTAAACAGCCATATTTGTAATTTGATGATTCTAACTAATAGAAATCATGTAAATTACATGGATTTAATAATTCATTTTTTAATGCTGCACTGTATTTTTCAACCCGTAACCAGTATTAAATAGAAAAGTGACGTCTGTAAAAATACTGAAGTGACCTCATTAGGTCATGGAACTTAATTTAGCCTTTCACTACAAACAACTACTTTCATTTAAGATTACCCCCCCACCTTTCTCTATCCCTGTTTTACTGTCCCACTCTCTGTTTCTCCAATTTCTCTGTCACATTGTCTTCTTGTTTCTCTATGTCACTCTCACTCGTTTTATTTCCTGTGCCCCTCTCTCTGTTTCTCTTCAATCCCTCTCTGTGTTGCATTGTCTTTTTGTGTCTCTACATTACTCTCACTTGTTTTATTCTCTACATCCTTCTTTCTCTCTTTTTTTTTTTTTTTTTGTTTTACTATCGATGTCTCAATCCCACTCTTTACTGTACTGCCATTTTGTCTCTCTACACCTCCTCTCTCTTTGTTTTACACTTTTTTTTTTTTTTATTTTAAAACTGTCTTTCATGTATCTGGTAAGCATAAGCAAGAAATTGGTGTGACACAAGGGAGGTAATTATTTATAAACATTTTAATTACCTCCCTTGTATCACTGGAGTTGAAGTATTGATGCAGCCATGGTATGCCTTTTTAACGAATATATTTTATCGATTTCATTACTTTCAAGTTTTTCTTTCCAGCGAAAATTTTTCTGCTATGTCGTATTGTCTTTCGAAGGAGTGTTAAGGGAAATATGTGATGTCCATCCTCTTATATGTTAGTGAATGGTGGACAATCTCCTTACAGATGAAGAAAAAAACTGCAGGCAGCCGAAATGTGATTCTACAGAAGGATACTGAGAAGTCTATGGACGGTCTGAATAAGCAACAATGAAAAAGAAAATGGTAAGAAAAAGAACATGTAACGAGAATCAAGAAGAAACAGCTGACATTTCTTGGTCACATAATGAGAAAAGGGCTTGGAAAACTTAATTCCCACATACTTGAGTTAAATAGAAAAAAATGCCATTTCAGTGAAATTAAACAAAAGGATGCTGTAGTGAGACATAACCAGTGACGTCCGGAAGGGGCATGGCATTTTAAATTAATCCAATACATTTCATAAATCTTCCGCTGTTCTATTTTTTTAATTTATTAAATTCTTTGGTCATTATAACTTCTGTAAATTGTTTTGTGGCACAAAGATTGTTGGAGCATCCACAGGAATTCATTCACCCTTCTCAAATTCTCCCAATGGAAGTTTGAGAAAAGGCAAAGAACCTAACGTTTCTGCAGAGAAAGCGAAAGAATAAAAAATACAGTGAGGTGAAACAAGTATTTGGACAGTGTTGTAGAGTAGTTTCACAGTGGAGGCTTGTATTTCACTAAGTCGGTCCTAAAATAAGTTCAACGTACAAAACGTTAGGAACTTGATATAATAGGTAATGATGCAGCAATCTAGTTGTGGTGGTTGATACATCCGACTAACGGTCGTCCGACATCAACTCACTGAGCCCCTGGCGACTGCTACTACTCCTACTTATTATAGGTGAGAGAGTCTATTAACAATAGAATAGGTGTACCAGGATAACAGACAGTAAAAAAAAATGGATTTAGAATCATATACTGAAAGAAAAGCATTGTCTAAAGCTCACAATATACTCGTAAAACAATTATAGACAGCAAAAATAAATTATTTGATACGTATATATATTTTATATACAAATTATTAAAACAGGTAGTGAAAAAAGTATTTGGACAGAATATAAATTATGCTTTAAATGTGTTTAATATTTAGTTGGTCCTCCTTCCTTTTCAACCACAGCTCTCAGTCTGTTCCTGTAGCTGTCTACAAGTGCCTGGCATGATTTGGTGGGAATTTTAGCCCACTCTTCTGCAAAAACTTTCAATTCACTGAGGTTCTTTGGTTGCCTTTCATGAATCTGATTCTTCAGTGTTCTCCAAAGATTCTCTATTGGATTCATGTCTGGTGATTGGCTGGGCCATGTCAACATGTTGATGTTATTGTTTTGAAGCCATGCATGTGTTGCTTTGGCTGTATGTTTTGCATCATTGTCCTGTTGAAAAATCCAATCTGGTCCAAGTTCTAATTTCTCAACTGATGACTGCAAGCAATCTTCTAAAATCTGAATATATTTGGCTGCATTCATTGTGCCCTCAATAATTTTCAGTTGTCCCGTACCATTATATGAAAAGCATCCCCAAACCATAATGCTACCGTCTCTGTGCTTCACAGTGGGGATGGTGTTCTTTTGATTGAAGGCTGTTCCATCCTTTCTCCAAACATGGGTAGCATCGTTGTGGCCATAAAGTTCAATCTTGCTTTCATCACACCATAAAACTTGCTTATAATAGTCATCATGCTTTTGTAAATTAGTTTTGGCAAATTCAAGTCTGGATTTTAAATGACATTTTTTTAGCAATGGGGTTTTCCGAGGAAAGCAAGATTTTAATTGTTGTCGGTGAAGTTCAGAACTTATGGTCAGAGTCACAAAAGGGTCATTTTTTACTCGCCGTACTATTTTCCATGAACATTTTTGTGATATTTTGCGCAGTGTACCTGTTCTTGGCATATTTTCATGAGTACCGAAGGCTTTCCATTTCTTAATTATGTACCCAACAGTGTTCACAGGTAAACATAGGTCTTTAGAAATATTACGATAGCTTTTTTTTTCTTCATGTGCAGAAATAATTCGATCTTTAAGATCTTTCAACAGCTCTCTTTGCTTTGGCATCCTGTAGTACTGTTAGTGCGACGTCTTGAGATGAAATGACCATCAAGATAGCTAACACCTTAAGTAATGCACGTTGTAGACTATTCCATAAAATTCTAACACATTCAAGCATAAATATACTCAAAACATTAATTTTAAACATAATTTCAGAACTGTCCAAATACTTTTTTCACTACCTGTTATAATAATTTGTATATAATATATATATACGTGTCAAATAATTTATTTTTGCTGTTTATTTGCATTAATAATTGTTTTATGAATATATTGTGAGCTTTAGACAATGCTTTTCTTTCAGTATATGATTTTAAATCCATTTTTTTTTTGCTGTCCAAATACTTGTTTCACCTCACTGTATATGTGGAACAAGACATATATGTCATGAAAGGTTATGGTTCTTCACAACTCCCTATCCTTCATGGGTCTTAGTAGACTTTCTTCCTTTGCTAAACTTCCTCCATTCCACCATCCATTCACTATATATTTTAGGTGTAACAGCATGCAATAATTGTCCGTCCCACAAGATGTTTAATATCCCAAAAGACCATTAAACTAATTGAGTTTCTTTTTTCCAGGTTTTCAGATAAGACATTTAGCCATTATGTCATTATTTTCCTAAGAATCACTGAAAAACCTTTTTGAATTATTCAGCTAAAAAGAGAGTAGGTTAAAATTATTTTGTGTTGTACCAACTGTTTTCTCAATTGAGCAATGGTGAGAGGAAAAAGATCATTCAGGCCTTCAGTAATGGTACCAACATTCTTACTCTTGCTTCGATTTTCAAAGTCCATTCAATAACCATCAAGAGAACGTTGAATAAGTTTAAAAAGAAAGAAGGAACAATAGAGAGGAAAACTGGATCAGGAGGTCACTACAGGAAGAGGGATCATCATTTCAACTTAGAGAAGATCAATTAGAAAAGATCCAACTCAATTCATAAGATATTTGGCATGTAAAAGAGTATGATAATCAAAAGAGCAGTGAAAAAAAGACTTGAAAACAAAATTGTATATGAAACCTGTGAGGCACCTTGTTACTTCAGGATTGAAAATGAGAAGGTTAGAGGGGGTGAGATTATCTTGAATGAGTTGGGAAATGATCCTGGAATCATATATATATATATATATATATATATATATATACACGTGTGTGTGTATATATATATATATATATATATATATACACACATACACGTGTGTGTATATATGTATATGTGACAGGTTCAAGAATAATGCAATACTGAAGAGATGTAACATCATCACAAGCATTGAAACCATTCTAGCAAATATACAACTTAGGTGGGCTGGTCATGTTGTGAGAATAGATGAGCATAGGCTTCCAAAAAAGGTGCTGTATGGAGTTCAGTTGGGCGTAAACTCTTATGCTACAAAGACAACTTGAAGCATCTCAACCTCAGAACTCCAAGCATCAAACCAAAAGGAGACATGGTTAATTAAGTTAAAGGGTTTTGAAGACAGTATATTGAAGCACTGTGATCAGTTTTATCAAGCTTTGAAGCAGAGACATCATCAAAATCCTGCTTTAACAAATTTCATCTGTCATTGTTGTTTTGTCACCTGCAGCAAGACTAGGCTAATATCACCCTTAAGAAAACGAAAATGAAATATGTCTTTCCTTTACCTGATTTTCTCCACAATAGTCCCTGCTGGCATACATAAGTGTAAAATGAAAGGCACCATCCACTGCTGACCCTCATTTATCGTTCACAATAAGAGAGTCTATTATCATTATTATATATATAAAATTAACTATCATTTTCACTGCATGCGAACCACAATTTTAGCTTTTAATTTACACTACATTTTAATGTTTGTACCTTTTTAATGAGACATCAAACCTGATCTGTCTGCAAAACCACATTGCATCTTTTTAATATTTGTGCCCTCCAGAAACACTAAACATTTTCTCCTTCTGCAAGGCACATTGCATCTGGTTAATGTCCGAGCCTTCCATGAAACACAAAATCTGTCCTGCTTCTGCAAACCACATTGCATTTTAATGCTTGTGCATTCTGGGAAACACAAATTTTTTTTTGTTTCTGCAAACTACATCACTTCTTTCCAATTTTATTGCTTTCACTCAAACACCAAACCTGTTCTCTTTCTGCAAACCACATTGCATCTTTTGCGCTCTAAATGAGATACAGTATTCTTCTAAACTTAGATATCAGAAAGAAAAAATGCAGAAAAAAAAAAAATACTATAGCATGAGGTATCCGATGATTGCTTCTCACTCGTAAGATGTTGATTGAGGAAATTAAAATATTGTACACACTGACTAAAAAATGGGAAACACAAGGAAAAAAAAATACACCCATGTTAATAATATAGTGATTTTCTAAGCAAAGCTTAGATGTGGCATAAGGCCAAAAGTATGGGGCACCCAGTGAGGATCGAACTCACTACTCAGTCATAACTGATGTAGCAGGACAAGCTTTCTAACCATTACACCACATTGGGGTACCCCGTTAATAATATAGTAATATGAGTATATCTATAGACAGATCACACCAAGTCTTAATTGAATACTTAAAGATGTCTTGATTTAATATAAATTGTCTCAAGAACTTTCAACTGCTAGCCAGAATGTGATCTGTTCAAAATTAATACCATAGCCTATATATGACTATATGCTTGCAGTTTTAAGCAGATCCCATTCTGACTTACTTGAAAGTCCTTGAGACAATTTATATTAAATCAAGACAACCATATTTATGTAAATGAAAGGATTGATTCTGTGCATTTCACCTCAGAACACCATTATCTTTATACAAAGAAAGATAACTAGGAAAATTCTAAAAATGACTACCATATTGTTTTTAACAAGATCCCATAAGATTAAGATGGTCGTGATGGAGAAATTAGATAAATCAATGTCAAATTTAGGGCCAAGGTTATATAAACAGGAACTCCCTAGGACCAAAGACAGATGGAGAATCAGCCCAACAAGGAAAGTTGTCTGAGATTCACTCTGATCGCATTTCCCATGGCTGGAGAAAAAAAAAAAAAAAAAACAGAAACACATGACAGAAAAATGAGAATGGACAAGCTGGTTATTACTTTAGTGTTTGCAAATAGATATCTCAAAATCACCATCCAGCAGTAGAGTACTTGATTTAGAAGTAGGTAATAGAGACATTTTAATCAACCTGCTTTTTTTTTTCTTTCTATACAATAAACCTTTTGTCAGAGTTAATAACAGTGCTGTGCATTTTATTAAAGGAATTCTTATTCCAGCCTGACTCCTAAAGCTGTCCTTGGATGCAAAGAGACAAAAGCTACCATGGCCATAGGCTGAGAATTATGCATTCTTAACTATGATACATAACACACACAGAGGGGGTTAATACTAGACATTGCAGTCAATCCTTAATATCATAAGATTTTGGGAAACCCAAAATTAACCCTATCAAAATAACACATTAGGTATTACTTAACAAAGCTAGTGATGGAGAGGTTAAGCAAGAGAAAAGACAGAAATGGGAAAGTGGGTGAGTAGAGGGGTTGTAAGAGGTGTTGGTTGTGCAAAATATTTAAATTTTCTCGATCACACCTGAAGCGATAACCAGTTACCTCATTCTACAGTATTTTTTCTTTTCATATTGCCAGTTGCTGGAGTTGACATCTTCCACTTGTCTGTTTCAGTTATTTCCATTTTTATTGTATTAATCCTTTTTAAAGCGAGAGAAAGAGGGATGAAATACAAAAAAAAAGAAATTGAAAAATATTTTTTCTTGCAACAATATCTTTAATACAGAAAAAATAAATTTCTCTGATCATGAGGAAGAGAAGACTAAATTATGTATAACAATACAAGGCTTTCGTCACACGATTTTTGTGACTGTTACTTTACTGCTTGATGCTGTGTGAATGGTTGGTTTTCCAACTCTTAAAATTAACCTGTAACTATTATTAGACTATTCCTTTGGTCTCTTCTTTTCCACGTGTACAGTAATGCTTCTAACTGCTCATTACGGCTTACTGTAAGGTTTGTTGGGACCAATCTGCTTCTGCCGAAGACGGTAAAATTCTTGAAGTCTGGAAAGAAAAAATATAAGAAACTGATAAGAGGATGGAAGCTGTGAGGCACCCAATGAGGATGATATTAACTTAAACTTGGTTGATTGATTGATGAAATCATATTTTTTTTTACAGGTTATTTAAAGCCAGGAAATACTTTAGATTGTAAGAACCTTTTTTTTTTATAGATAGTAGGGAGTGGGGTAAGAGAAAAGGTTGATTCATACCTAATCCGAAATTAAATGTGGGTATAAAGTGGGGGATCAATTCTATTGGACATACTTCATTGTCATACACAGGACGTGGATGTAGTTTATCGCCATACTCGGGATGGAGTTGCATAATTACTGAACTCCTCAAATAATTGGTGCTGACACAGCAGCTGCATTTTTTTTAATGTTTTTAAATATTGATTCATTTGTTGTCAGTTCCGTTTTTTGGATCAAATTATGTTTAATTAGATCAGGAAAATGAAGGAAAAAATCTCATACCAAAGAATTTATTAATTCCTGGCTACTGACAAACTGTTTTTGCTTTATTTTCCAATGCATTCCTATATTAAAATAATTAGCAATGCACAGACATTACTCGTAAATATAGCATACTTTAAAACTATATTTTTATCATACATATATATGTTGTTATTATTAAGATGTAATAAACAGGGGCCTCTTACCGCAGACTGTTGATTTTGATGAAACCGCCAGCATGAATAGGGTCATAGTTACCTTGGACGTTCATGCTGAAAAGAAAAAAAAGGAAGAAAATCTTACAGCAGGTGATAGGAAATGAGTATCTTTCACTGTCGGGTTTGCATAGAGCCATCCATTCTACCACTCGAAAAAGCTCACCATCTGAATTGTGATGGTTGGGGACTATGCATTTTCATTTTCGCTGTCAGATCACAGGGTGACCAATGGCCAAGGAACAACTGGAAATCAAGTTAAAGTCAAGGAATAATAAAGTGGTCATGGAAAAGTAAGGAAAATTCTTACAAATTTATAAAACTTTGGGAATTTCTTGCCATTGAGTACCCTGTCATGTTTTAATCAATCAGTTACATTTTGAAGACAAATTGTAGAGACAAAATATAGTTTATCCACCTGAGGGCAGATACTACACTCTGATCACAGCCCAAGGGCAGGGTGAGAAGAAAAGTGGCCAGGAAACAACTGGAAATAAAGTTAAAATCAAGGAATAATAATTTGATCACGTGAAAGTCAGAAAATAACAGAAGCCAAGATGCCAGGTCAGGACCAATAATATTGTAGAGTCTTTGGATTTGGTTTGGAATCTTGAGATATATAACAAGAGTACCAAACCAAATGTAACAGCAGTATTCAATGCACAGACGAATGGTAGATTTATAAATATGTAAGATGGAGTCTGACAAGAAAATCTCTAAATAAAATTTGATAATTGGGTCATGTAAGGTAAGGTGGGTTAAATAAAAGTGATCACTTTTTAAGATTGTGTGAAGACTAACATTTTTCATCTGTAAATATACAGCAGGTTACCCCCCCCTCCACACACACTCAGCTTTCCACTGACTACAATTACCCCACTCTGAGTCTTGTCAATGTGCACTAAACTCTGGGAAATGCTTGTTGCAAGCTCAAAAAGAAATGGAAAATGAAAATAAACACCACAGCAAGAAAGATGAACTTGAACTCTATTTCCAATATAGCTTCACTTGCTCAGTCTGGGTGGATGGTAAGTGACACTTGGGACAACTTTGGCATCGTTAGGCTAACAGATCAGCTCTTCTCTTCAATTCTTCCTCCTATCAACTCTCTGCCTATGTAAACATCCCAACACAGCTGGCATTGGAACTACCCAAGGTCCTTTTTAATGGGCAGTCCAGAATTTAACTACTTCAGTCTCAACTATGACTGTTAATATATACCTGTGACCGAAAATTCTCAATGTTCGGTTTTGTTGTCACTTGACTCTAAAAGTTTTCATTTCTTTGTTTATTTATTCTTTTATTCCCTTTCGGTCAAATAATTAGATACTTTGAACGTCATATCTCACAGGCACTATTGCTGGTCATAAAACACACACCATTCCCTTCTTTGTAGTTGTCCCATTCATAGTGTCACATGATCTGCTCAGGTTCTTCTTCATCACTTTGACAAGCTTCAGTTTCATTTCTTTTGCTAGTTAATTCCAAACTTTGTGAAGACATAACAGGTTGTCAGGGTGGTAAGAATTAAGTTCTTATTCTAGGTGCTGCATCCCTTCAGGACATGGGTGATCATGGCTCTCCAAAGCTTCCTATCCCCTGTGGCCTTCAACAGTTTTTCTCCCTATGCTAAGCCCCTACATTCTGTCATTCATTCACACAAGTTTGTGAGGTAGGTGACTTACTGTCTTCCCCTATCTCTTTTGCCCTCAATATGCCCTGTGGGGTTAAGCTTTCCAAGCCATCTTTCCTCATTATGTATCTAAGAAATTTCAACTGTCTCTTCCTGATTCTGAGCATGTGTACTTTTTCAAGTTTCCTGTTGCTTACATGCTCCACTACAGAATTCTCAGTATCCATCTGTAAAATCCCATTACTGTCATATCCAGTTTTCTCTTCATCTGTAAGATTGTCCACTGCCATATAAGAAGATGGATATCACAAAGCAAAGCAATACATCAAGGAACCAGAAACTATAACAGGCTTTGGTGATGTTGACCTTGGTGTCCCCTGATGGCTGCTTCGAGAACCTCCTTGGAGTGGTAGGGACTGCTATTCATCTCCTTCTCCAATTCATCCCACAAAAAATAGTTGAGAGAATTGTAGTCTGGCGAGGAGAGGCTGGGAAGCATAAGTCGGCAAACAAGTGGTGCTAGAAGGATTCTTGTATATCCCTCAGCTCTGTCATTATAGCCCTTTTGATGGCCTCTATGCCTTCAAAACAGATCCTCTTGATGATCCACTTGAGCTTGGGGAAAAGAAAAATCACATGGAGCAAGATAAGTCGAATAGGGAGTTTCTTCCAGTATGACAATATGTTCTTCTTGGCCAGGAACTGCTGGATGCTCAGGCTGTTGCAAGCAGGTGCATTGTTATGGTTCAGCAGCCATGATTTGTCTTGCCACAACTCTCACCTCTTCTTGTGCACTGAGCAAAGCAAACACTGCAGGATCTCTTTGTAAACTTGGTGATTCATCGTCTGTCCCTGTGGCAAGAACTCACTGTGGACAATGTTTCTCACATTGAAGAACTGGATTAGTCCATTACTTTTCAGACAGACCATATATATATATATATATATATATATATATATATATATATACACACATACATATACATTATATATATATATATATATATATATATATATAAAACACACATACATATACACATATATATATATATATATATATATACACACATACATATATATTATATATATATATACACATACATATACACATTATATATATATATATATATATATATACACACATACATATACATATATATATATATATATATATATATACATATACACATTATATATATATATATATATATACATATATATATATATATATATATATATATATATATACATATATATATACATATATATATATATATATATATACATATTATATATATATATATATATATATATATATATACACATATACACATATATATATATATATATATATATATATACACATATACATACATTATATATATATATATATATATATATATATATATATATACACATATATATACATATATATATATATATATATATATATATATATATATATATATATATATATATATACATACATATACATATGTATATATATTCATGATGGCCATTGATAAACCTGTTTACAGCAAGATAAAAAAAATAGTTTCTTTTACCTGACTAATTCTTCATTGTAAAGAGAAAGAGCTGATTCTCTGGCATTGACCATCACTTGACCCTTGAACAGGGTCACGATGACTCTACCCTCGACGTGTTCCTGGCTTTTTTCAATGCAGAAACGGGTGTATTCACATTCCGGACTGTACCACAAACCTGAAGGTGGAAGACAAAAAAAAAAAAAAAATGATGTTAGAAAATATATTCAGTTTACATACAGAAGGAATCATAAAATAGGATTCTGAAGAGCTGCACATTTCAGCTTATAGTTTTTTTTCCCTGTTACCCAGGGACTTTTGCCAGAGTTGAATGAAAATTAGCCTTTGTAACACAAATGTCCCTTTTAATTTCATTCCAATTGTGTGAGCCTGTAGGTTTTTGGCAAACTTGTACCTTCGTGCCTGTTACAAAAACGAAATGTCAAAAGTTTGGTTTTCCTTTGATACCACTATTATTTTAACTATCTTCACTCCTATTTGTTTTAAAAAGTGATGATTAGAATTGTAATAAAACTTAATAGTTATCTTATATCTTCTTAATTCCTGTTCTTTTATTGTCCTCCATCCTTAATGCTTTGTTTATCATATTCTCTCACACTCAGTAATGACATGAATCTTAGTGGCTACATTTCCTTGATTGGGATGAAATGATTAACAAAATAATCAAAAACGAAAACTAATCAATATTTTTACAATTCTGACAAGTGTAGAGGTCTAAGGAATGTCTAAAGTAGGTTAATCTAAAAAATTATATAAAAAAAACAAAAACATAAGACACAGGCAAGGATATAAAGCCACTAAGATGCAAGTGTCACCAATAAAAATAAGAAAGAAATTTACTTTTTTTTTACCTGAGCTCATGAACCCTTTGGGCCCTGTGTTCCTGAACAATTTTAGCCATACTGCCTGGGCTCTGAGTCAAAATTCAAAAATCATTGGTATGTAATATTTTGATGGAATAATGTATGCTAACCTTTCACCCCTCCAGCATAATCCACTTCACACCAAAATGTCTATCACCCAATCAAAACTTTAGTTTCAGCAAACAAAGTTTCCTATTGGTCAAATGCCTTAGAACTGTAGTAAATTCACATAAAAATGCTTTTTCGCATGCAAGCCACCGGAGACTATATTTTTTGTCCAGAAATCTATAAATAGGAAATTCTTGATCGCTTCAAACAGTCAGACTTTCATTCCTAGAGAGATACCAAACTGACCCACGCATGTCAAAACTCTGACCAACCAGGACTTTGCCGTGCAAAATATCTCTGACTCAACAATCCACACTATCTCTCTCAGGGACGCTATCCAAACATCACTTATGATACTTAAAAAAGTGACATTTTTCTCACTACTTAATAAGTATTAGTAAACAAACAATCAAATTCTCACACAACTAAAGGTTCACAACTCCTACCAATTATACAAACAAACTTACGTACACACACTAATAACTGAACTAGCACAAAGGACAATTTCGTATGTAACTGGACACTTACTTTAATTTTGTGAACAAATCTGAATAGCAATTGCAAAGACTTTCAAACATTCCCAATAATATTCTATGCAGCTAAATACATTTATTCTCATTTATCCATCAAAGTTCAACTCAATTGTATTCTTGAATTGTATATAAACCAATGTTTGTTGTACATTTAATGTTTGTCTTTGCTTTCAACCTTCTTGCATGATTTGTTTCTAATATTTTTCTTTAATTGTTGTGGACGAATATTTTAGAATACCAACACTAAAAATCCTTCTGATCACTCAAAGTACATTCACCAGTCTGCAACAATTTCATGGTAGATATAAAAATAGTTACACGTGTTTACCCACTGTTCAACTGGTGATTGGACATTAAGTCATTTTTGTCTACCACTGGTAAAGCAGTGGTCAGGGCTCAAAGAATTAAGCATCATTTACTGCCTGTAAAATGAATCCCCAGAAAGAAAGCATTTTTCAAAGTCAGGGATCAATTTTGCATTGTATTGCATTATGGATGGGACAAACATTGACAGAAAGGATAAGGGAGAGGTGTGACACTGGTGAACGGAAAGAAGGGGGTTAGACCAAAAACAGCTCAGAACAAGACGAGAAGGGCTAATGAATAGAATGATGGACAGACCAAGAGAGAGAAGGGAGATTTCTCTTTTTTCCCCTCCAAAAAAGCTTAATTTTCTGAAACCAGAAAATTATAGGAAAATGATATTACCACAAGAGCCATGTGGCAATCTTTAAGCTGACAACTGATTAATGAGTCAGTTCAAGCAGAATGAATAAAAATTTGAGCTATAACCAAAACAAGGGAATAGAGTTTCTTTGTGTAACCTAGGGTGTTTGGAGTGTAATGACCCTGACAGGATTTGGTGGGGGTTGGAGAACTGACCAAGAGGAAGCAACTGGTAAATTTCTAAATTTTAAGCAGAACCAGGCTGAGAAATTTTGCCTACATGAAATTTAAAATGATAATTTTAATTAATGACCATAATTTAAGCCATGCCAAGCAGTCAAGAGCCGGATTAGTCAAAGGGCAGCCAAGGTGATAGGTGTAGGTGAAATAACAAGGAAAATGCCTATGCCCATTGGGAAGTGTTAGTGCAAGGCACAAATAAGAGAAGGAAGGAGTTGGGTAAATTGATACCCTGTGACCACTATCCATCAGAAGAATGGGCTCTCCAAATTTGGAGACATAATTAATTATTCAGAGACAGACAACAAGGCTGCCCTTGTTGGAGACAGGGGAATCACAAAGTCCCCATATCCATGCCAACCCCAATGCCAGTTTCTGATGGAAGTTGATATAAGCAGAATACTGAGATGACCAAGACACAGAAGGACAAAAGAGATTCCAGACTACAGATAAGAGATTACAACCCAGTTGAATTCCTTGTGACTTCCTGCCAGAGAGAACCTTCAACTTAAGCCTTGTTCCAGACTTAGCCAAGTTGAGCATAGTTTCAT
This sequence comes from Acanthosepion pharaonis, assembly GCA_903632075.3. Classification (NCBI taxonomy): domain Eukaryota; kingdom Metazoa; phylum Mollusca; class Cephalopoda; order Sepiida; family Sepiidae; genus Acanthosepion; species Acanthosepion pharaonis. The sequence continues at coordinate 841,763 of CAHIKZ030000306.1, read as the reverse complement.
AATAAAATGAAAAGTGGGTAGGGTTAACACTTTGTACCCAGAACCTATTCATTGTATAAAAACAGTATATAAATTTTCTTAGAACGAGACTGTGAACAACTCTTGTCTTTTCATTAAACTGCAAGGACATATTTTTTTTGTTAAATTTATTTGTGACATAGATTTGCGAACAGAACAACATCACAATTGCTGATGGCAATTTGATCTTTGCCGGCTCTGTGAACAAACATCACAAAATGGGCGGAGCAATGGTTTAGACCAGATTGGCCAACCTGACAAACAGCAGGTCCAACTGACAGAAAAGTATCATACACTTCTAAATTGATTCTCTCACACTCTGTAAACACTTGCATCTTAGCGACTTTATTTCCTTGCTTGGGGTGATATGATTAAAAAACTAATCAATATTTTTGATTCTCACAAGTGGTGAGGCCTAAGGAAGGTCTACAGAATACTAATTAAAAAAAAATATTTAAAAAAAAAAATCCCCTATTTTTCATATGTGGACCAGTTTATTTAACTCGTGCCATGTTAGAACATTAGCATTCCAACCTTAAGACCTGGGTTCAAATCTCACCATGGTCAATTTGTCAAGGAATTGACTTCTTGTTAATATCAGCCTGGGGAGATGATCCCAGTGGATGGTGGCATCAGCAAGTGCCTGAAATCCATGCCACAGATTGACCCAAGCTTTGTGAGTGAAGTCAGGCAGATGGAAATGCTTAAAAGTTGCCGATGATTGTGCAAGCAAAAAGTCACAAATAAATTGTGCAAGCAAAAAGTCACAAATAATTTGTTCAAACTGTTAATCATACCAAATTATGCACCATTTCCCAGAAACTGTAACTAAGGTCTGCTCAGCATAGTTGCAATATAACCCACAAGTTGTTTCTGAGGGTGTTGAACAAACAGAAATGTGCCTGAGCAGGCGTCTGCAACAGGGATTAGTTAGCTACTCTACCAGACAGGCATACTTGGAAAAGAGAAGCTTGTTATTATATAACCTCAAACTGTTGGTACTTACCTCGATAAACCTGTTCACCAAATTTCAGGTCCAATTCTCGCTTGATTTTACGCATTTCCTGAGAGAAAAAAAAAATAATTGCCAGAAAGAATTATTTCAGAACAAAAGGTCATGGAGATGGTTTAGGAAGAGTAATCATAAAACCAAACTAAAAGCCTGCTTGAAATGTGTTGTGACCTAGGGAAGGTTACTAAATAGAATAATCAAAGGTTGGTAAGGATAATACTTAGGACAAGAACAACACATATAAGATTCGCCAGCGGTGCAGAAAAGTAATAGTCAACTGCTAGAAGTGAGTCAAATGAATTCTGCAATGAATCTCCAACTGCAGGATATCTACCAACTGACCCAAGCAGTCAGATGTGGCACAAGGCCGAATTTAATGTGGGGTATTCAAGCCCATAGGCTTGGCCGAAAATTCCCCATAAACTCTGTAAAAAACGCGGTCGAGTAGCTGTTTCTTGAGATGAGACTCTGCCCTTCGACATTGCCTCATCTGGGGATTCTCTCTACCCAGAGGTAGAGAGTTTGACCAGCACAGCTGGAGACGAATCTCCAACTGCAGACCAACATACAGTATTTACTACTGTATTTATGTGAATGGGGCATACTTATCGACCATAGGTATGCTACAACAAAATGTAAACAAAGGTTCACTTTAACATAGATAAGACATAAATGACAGGTTGGTTCTATGGGTGTTGAATAAATACAAATGTAGCCTGAGCAAGTGTCTGTAACAGGGATTGGCTAGACACTGTAGAAGAGAGGCCTGCTTAGAAGTTGCTAAATGTACACGTGTAAATGCATTTAAGTACGAAAGCATAGTTTATTTTAATGTGCTATTTCTAACAATAGAATGGCTTTCAAATGAGCAATATGAAAGCTATTGATATTTCTATTAACAAACCCGAGGATGGATGTCACTTTTGACCAAAATGAAAGACTTCTTAGCCATTTTGCTTCTTATTGCACTCCCAGAATTCCACAAGGAGTAAGAAAAGTTAAAGCATGTTAAATTGTTAATGTATTTGTTTTTTTTTTATTCTGTGTTTCAATTTTTTTGTTTTCAACATCAAAACATGCATGTAAAACACAATGAATTACATCAAATTATTACTCATCCATTCTTTTGTTACTATACAAAAAATAAAAATCTATACGCACAATACAAAGAAAGTTATAACAATTTTAAAACAGTAAGTGCTCATGTTTTTTTGCAGCCTCAAAAAAAAAAAAAAAATGCCACGGCAGGGGAAACAATTCTAGAAAGAATTTAATGGGGTAAAGGTTAAATTTACAAGGGAGAGATAAATTTATTTCTCAGTTTGTTTTACCCGCATACCAGGTTCTTGATAGATAAAAAAAAAAAAAAAGTTTAATGGAGAAGAAAGTCTTTTCCAATAAGGGAAAACGTCTCCACTCTATTTATTTTCCAGCTTATATTCCATTTTAGATTTAACTTGATCATAATATTGGAACCAATGATGAAACATCAGATTCCTTTAAAGTGATAGTGAAAGTAATGAGGATGAGATTACATTTGATCATAATATTGGATCCAATGATGAAGCATTAGATTCCTTTAAAGTGATAGTGAAAGTAATGAGGATGAGATTACCTTTGATCATAATATTGGATCCAAAGATGAAATGACTGATTTGTTTCCAAGTGATAGTAAAAGGATATCATTTCCTTTGTTCATATTATTGGAACCAATGTAATTAAAGGTGGTTATGTAGGTGACATTTGGGACAACTTCTGCTACTGTCATGATTGCCTAACAGGCCAGCTTTAACCCTTTAACCAGTGAGAATTCTGACTCTTTCATACCACCCTATTGATGTCTTACAAATTACCCTCAAAGGCTTGAAACTACTCTCTAATAGGGAAACATCCAAACTCACTGTCAGGTAGCCTGTAACCTGCCAACAGACTGTATCAGAACTCGCTCAACAGACATCCTGAAACTATTCTCATTCTAACTTTGACTGCTTATATAATCCTGTGAGCATCACATCCTAACTTCCAACTAAGCAGTACCCCTGAAAGTTTTTATAAATCTATTTTTTTCCTTTTGGTCAAGTGGGTGGCTACTTTGAAGATCCTACTTCATAGATTTTACTGCTGGCCAAAACTCAAAATATTTAATACTCAGATAAAATCATTTTACAATGAACTTCTATGTGGGTGTTCTGTTCCCATTATGTAGGGGATCTGCAGTGTCATTACATTTAAATAAAAGAAAATAAGATAGTGAAATTAACGCACTGAAAATGAATTGTACTTACTCTGTCCATCGTAAAGACTTCGATATCAATATGTGCCGCTAGCAGTATAGTGCCACCTGGGGTTTCATAAACACCTGAGGGTTAAAAAAAAAAGATGTTAGAATGTATTTCTTCATTCATGTGCCAAGTTTCTTCATGACATGGGCAAGCTTCACAACTTCATATCTTTTGCTTCGATTTCTTCCTGCTTCTTGTCTTCAGTATGTACTTACAGGGATACAGAATGTGATTACCTCCTTTTAGTGGAGATAAATTTTGTGGGTCATGTGACGGCCGTTTAGTGATGTCACTTCATACAGTGACAAGTGTGGCCAGTCATTCAGTTGGTTTAAAGTAACCAAACTGAGAGGTTGCTTTCTTTAGTCTGGGCAGGGGCTAAATCTGCCACCCCCAGCAGCTGACAAATCCATATTGTCATTTCCTTTTGGGAATATATCTTTCCCGGATATAGAAAGAAACTCCAACTTGCAGTCCTCAGTTTGGGAAAATCCCTTCATGGAATATGTCCTCATATAGAACATCATTAATGAATCCAGCCTGTTTGAATCTGGAGTTCTCAACATGGCTTCTCTAGAAACACAGAAGAATCTCCATATTATATGTAAGACTCTTTCTTTTTGTTTCTTGTTATACTGTGCTTTCTGTGTAGATATGATATATTGTTCTCTAAGAACAAAGCATGTTTGTCATTCCTTTTCTTATCAGCCATTCTGTCCCAGTGTTATTATTCATGGATATAATAATGCCCATAATAGGGGAAATTAAATGAGAGAATAAACCTTTCTACCATAGCTTTCTCTTATTATATACTTTTTTTTTTATATAAATGTTCATCCAATACAAGACCCAAGAGAAACTTGTGGTTTTCATAAACATTCGGCGATGATGGAAAATGGTGCAGACTTCACTTGTTAGACCATATTCCTTATTTAATCTGCCAGGTACATTTAGAACATGGTCAGTAATGGCTCTCCATAACTTCTTAACTATTGACTCTTTATCCACTCTCTTTCTCCATATCTACAATCCATTCACTCAGACACATCAAGCAGGTTACATGCTGCTTTTTTTTAATCACTTCACCCCAAGCAAGGCAATAAAGCCACTAATACACAAGAGGTTCCTGAGTGTTAGAGAATATGAGAGAGAAAAAAGAAAGAACATGAATCAAAACAGAAGATAATGATTGGTATTGCATCTAAATTTTTGAACATCAATCTTGACTGAGAAACAAGAAATCAGAAGAGAGTTCCATAAGCAAGAAGTGCAAGAGAATAAACTGTTAGCATAAAACTTACTGTTATATTTAACCATTTCAAGTGTAAAATGATGAGACCTTACTGCCAATCTAGTACTGTGCTTATATTCATAAAGACTTGGTACCATAGAGGAAAATTCATCAGAACAACTACCATGAAAGTATTTATAGAAAATGAACAGGGAAGCTATCTTATGGTGGTAGGAAAGTGACTGAAGCCAGGATGCCAGGTTAGGACCAATAACATTGCAAAATCTTCTTTGGATTTTACCAAGAATCTCTCAATATGGAGCAGGAGCATGTTTTCCCATGCTCCTTTTGCATTTAGTATATGCATTTTTTTAATAATTTTTCATCCAATGCAATCCTCAAGAGCAACTCAAGGTAGAGCAATACTGAATGAGATTGTTCTGTAAGCACAAGAAGAGTATATTATGAGGAGATGTAGGAATGATAACTCTTGGGAATCTATTCCACAAGCTAATAGTTCTGGGGAAGAAGATTGGAACTTCCTCCTTATCAATGGAATACTAAGAGAATGTGGAGGAGTTGACCCTATGTACGTGGCATGGTAGATCTTAGTTGTGAATGCCTGAAAGTTGAGAGTTACTGAATGAGGTTGTAAGGATGTAAATGAAAGTAAGAAGTATACTATATGCCGTGAGTAGTATAGTGCAACCTGGTGGTCTTGGGATGAGGAGTTATTATTTAAATTCAGAATGTTGGCCATATAAAATGGCATTTTGACAAGCCTCTGATGAATAAATGGTGATATAGTGCCAAACAAAGATTTTTAAGTAGATTATCACTATTTTTGATCTCATTTTCAAGGTTCTGGTACTGAATGTGGTTTTATGGCACATTGACTCCTATATAATGGTCATGTAGTTCTAAAGAAGGACTTTATGTAGAGTATCAACTTTTTTAAAGACTAAATTTATTCAGCAGTCAAGATTAGGTTTAAGGGTCTGAGTTTACTCCAGGACAATGGACTAATTGGCAAAAGTGTTGGTTTGTGAATTTGGTGACATAGTGATTGTGAGTTCAATCTCTGGTACAAGCAGTGTATACTTGCACTCAGTGACAACAGGTGAGCAATAAGTGAACAGTACTAAATAAAAAATAAGACATGAGAACAGTTTACCCTCTTAGATTAAATAAAGGGGTCAGTTTGGAATTTTCTGTAGGTTAACCAGATCTATATACACCTGAGGACAGCTGAAGGGCGCATCATATAAAACATTGTGACAAAAACAACCAAGATGAGGATAACAGTCTGAAACTAAATAGTGTAAATAAATTTAATCAGTTATTGCAAGGCCACAGAGATGGATATTTCAGAGGGTGTATGATGGGTGCTATTTCTTCCCCAAGTAAAAACCTATTTACTTATGAAATGCTAAAATAAACAAAAGGAAAAAGAAAATTGTTCATATTTACCCCGAGATTTCATTCCAATGAAACGATTTTCAACCAAATCTATTCGGCCAATTCCATGTTTGCCTCTGTCGATCAGAAAAACATAAAAATTACATCAAATGTTATGTATAATCTAAAATATTTACCACGTATATTCGAGGATAGGTTGACTTTTTTCACTAAAATTTCGATAAAAACCAGGGGTGCAACTTATCTACTTGGTGTCAGAGAAAATCTGAAAGTACCCTGGGCTCAAGCATAAGTGAGAGCAAGGAAGAAAATTAATTTTTCCCAACATTTCAATTTTACACAATTGCCTCTTCCAACAGTACTGCATCACACATTGAATAAAATTGTTCGATCTGCACTGCTCATATTTACCATTATCTGATTTACGATGAAAGCCTATCAATTTCAAGAGATTTTAGAAAGGAAGTGATCAGCAGTATTAAAATTTTCATCTAAACTGAGTAACCCTACACTCAATAAGTAAATCCCAAGCAATTACAACCAATCACTTTTCCTGTGTTTTACAATAATTTATGAAAGCAAATTTTTCAAATAAAGGTGAATATTTGAAAATATTTAACAAATATTAGTTATATTTATGTTAAAAAGGGCCATGTAACACCTCAGATTATAGTGTGACCTATTGGTGAGTCAACTGCAAATACCCACTTTGTCAACCCCAAACTAAGAATGCTACCTATCTACTGGTGCAACTTGTATACAAGTATATATGGAAGATAAAATCAATTTGTCAAAAATATTAAAAATTATATTCAAAACTGTTGTAAACTGGAATTAAAATGAAAAACTATCGCTGTCTTACATAAGAGTTTTTAATTGTGACTAAAAAATATGGATGGTCAGTGTCCAAATAGCTGAGATTGCAGGAAATATGGTATAATGGTCTTCAGAGGCAGATACATTATTTGCATACCTGTTGAAACATAGCCAATGTGTCTATATTAGGTTGGTTAATTTAATGATATATCAACCACTGTTGGCTTATATAAAAAATATAGCTCTGATATGACATAAAATACAGTGATTAAATAAAGGGAGATGTGGGTTTGGTTTTACATTAGTGTCAAAAAGGTAGACAAGGGTTGGGTTTTATACTTGAATTGGTATGGGAGATAGGTTCTGGTTTTATACTTGTATCAAAAAGATAGATATGGTCTCCAGTTTTATACTTGAGTCAAAAGGTAGACATAGGTTCAGTTTTATACTCGAGTCACAAAATGATAGACAAGGGTCAGATTTTATATTCAAGTCAAAAAGGTAGACGTGTTTGGTTTTACAATAGCGTCAAAAAAAAATTGAGATGGGTTTAATTTTATACATGAGTCAGAAAGGTAGACATGAGTTTGTTGACATATAATAACCCATTGAGGTTGATATACCATAAAACAAAATAAAGTAAACTCTTGACAAAACCCTCTTTACAAACATATGTCAGTGAAACCTGATCTCCAAACTGATTTCTCACAATTGTTATAATCTTCCTAAACCAGATCTTCTTTTGATTCATGTTACACAAATTTCCACCACTGGCTGGATGTGAATGCTCCGAAACCCAAGGTCAAACTAAAAATTCCATCAAACATGCATTGGCTCCACACATCTTCTGCTTTCCTCACCACTAAAACAAAACTTACAATCCAATTTATTATCCAATAGCACCCACTCCCACCTAAAGAAGTGAAATAGGAATTAGAGCCAATCTGAGCCTATGAAAGCACATAAAAGCACATCAAAGAGACATCTTTGGCGGTTGGTCGGCACAACAGCCAAGGTTCACACACTCGTCAAAATACCACCTCCACACCCAAAGACAACTGGCCACCCATCTCCAAGGACAACTCGCCAGAGCCTGTTGCCGCAGTAAGTCACGACTCACCCTCCCTCTCATACAGTAAGCCTCTACGGATGGCTTTACTTATCCCTTTCCTTCAACGAGAGACTTTCACACCACTTCACCATTCGTTGTATTTTTCATTAATACAATGATTTATTTTTTAAACCTCTTAAATTTCTTTTTGTTTCTGCTATCATACACTTAATATAACACAAAGAATACATATTCTATTCATACAAACCGATCCTAAAAATCTTGTCAGCATTAAATAACCCATTAAGGTGTTGATATGCCGTAAAACAAAATAAACCAAACCTGATCTACAAACTGATTTCTTACAAAGAATACATATTCTATTCATACGAACCTATCCTAAAAATCTTGTTGGCATTAAATAACCCATTGAGGTATTGATATGCTGTAAAACAAAATAAACCAAACCTGATCTACAAACTGATTTCTTACAAAGAATACATATTCTATTCATACGAACCTATCCTAAAAATCTTGTCGGCATTAAATAACCCATTGAGGTATTGATATGCTGTAAAACAAAATAAACCAAACCTGATCTACAAATGGATTTCTTACAAAGAATACATATTCTATTCATACGAACCTATCCTAAAAATCTTGTCAGTATTAAATAACCCATTGAGGTGTTGATATGCTGTAAAATAAAAAAAAAAAAAACCTTTTCTACCACCCAGTAAGAGCAAAATTTTTTGCTCAGTGTAGTTTTCATTTGACTTTATGACATATTTTACTCAACTTCATTTTATTTTTCTTTTGCAATTTGATATATTGGCAATTAATATTATTGATAGGGCCCCAGACTAACTTTTCCCTATCATATTTGTCCATACAAGAAGTACTCAACATTTGTAGGAGCCACAAGGTTTCAATTAACTACATGAAACTTATGGGTGAACTACAGGGGAAAAGCGACAGAGAAATCACTGCAATAATGCACAGATCTGAAAATATAGTTAATTGCTGTAAATGTGGACTTACCCATCAAAATGGGAAAAGTCCTGCTCGAGGCAGCATTTGCTCAGCTTGTGGACAGAAGAACCACTGGGCTAAGATGTGCCACAACAGAAAGATTTAAGGTACGGAAAGTGCTCCAAGAGATTATTTTTTATTTTCGAGGTTCATAATTAAAATATCGATCAATAAAGTTAATAACTTTACTTACCCAACTTCATTAAGGTAGAGAAAAAGCTCCAAGGGTTTGGTTTTGACGACTCCATCATCTAAGTTCTTAACACAAGCAGGTAAACCTGAATTGCCCAAAGAAAACAGGTAGGAATGAATAAAAGGAAAAACAAAAAGAAAATTCCACAGTCTGTTCAGATACTTGTAAAATCTACATTATTCAAATAGTATGCATTTATGAAACATGCATGATGGGAAATCTTATAAGCTAACTTGTGAAAGGCAAAAGAATATTTTAACTCGGAATAAAATCATAGCTCTTAAGTAAAACATGAGAAATGAATTACAGTTTCATGTGGCTCCTATAAACGTCAGTGTTCCAGAAAATACATTTTCTGCAAGATTAAACACCAAAATTGTTTTTAAATATGGAATCTGAAAACTGCTACTCCCAGATGTAGGTGTTGAGGGCATTATGTCAGTGGTATAGGCATAATATCTCAGATGTAGGTGTTGAGGACATAGGAACTCATCTGTAAGTGTTGAGGACATAGGATCTTATCTGTAAGTGTTGAGGGCATAGGATCTCATCTGTAAGTGTTGAGGACATAGGATCTTATCTGTAAGTGTTGAGGGTATAGGATCTCATCTGTAAGAGTTGAGGGCATAAGATCTCAGATTTTTGGGTTGTGGGGCACAAAGCTGAATTAAATTAGTTTGCTATTTTTGAGCAAGAGGAATTCATATGTAACGGATATTTTTACAGTCAGTACAAAATAACGGTTAAATTAGTATTTTAGAGTGAAACAGAACTGTGCATTTATTAATTACATCTTTTTTTTATAAAAAATAAAAAATTTTCCCATTTTTTAAAAAAAGAATTATTGATTCAAAACTTTGTTACAAAAAAACGTGTCCTGCATCAGTTAAAGTGAGATGCATTCTTCAGCATAAAAAGGCCACATTTTGTGACACGGTTGGCAAACCTGCTCAGAGGCTAAGAATTTTCTTTACCTTTCATGACCAAACAATGTATCATGTTAAACAAAGTTTAAAAATAGTTAAAAAAAAGCAAAAAAAAGCAAAAATGTTTAGATGAAATAACAAATGAAGTTACATGCCTTTCTTGAAGGTGATTTCAAGTTTAGTTGGCGTGTCTGGGGCCTTTTCAGGGTCCGTGGTCATATTGTAAATACCATCAGGGGCCTGTGTCCATGGATTTTCCAGAATGCCACTCTCATAGCTGAAAAACACAGAAAGACTTTAAATAAAAAATCAAAATATAAACAATTTTCTTTAATGACGGCAGTAGAGCGTTTCATTTATTATAATACATTAAAGGGAGTTACCTCCCTTTTGATTTGAAATCAAGTAAAATTGATATGCTCTACTGTCAAATTTACAGCAGAGATAAAGTGACAAAAAAGAAAAAAAAAAGAAGTCTAGTGCCATACGTCATATATAGGCTTGGATGATCATGTCTTTCATAACTGAGTAGGCAGAATATTTTCCCTCAGTAGGTTGCCATTTCTCTCTGCGAGACACTTGTTGCCAACCAAGGTTATAGGACCCATTCTGTCCTGTTCTTCAAATCATAGCCGACGGAAGAAGAGATAAAGCCAGTAAAGTGCCATCACGTGATACACACTTGGGCGATCATGTCTCTTTTCATTCATGACTGACTAGGCAGAAGATTTTCCCGCAGTAGGTTGCCAACCAAGGCTATAGGAACCATTCTGTCCTGTTATTCAAATCATAGCTGACGGAAGAAGAGATAAAGCCAGTAAAGTGCCATCACGTGATACACACTTGGGCGATAATGTCTCTTTTGATTCATGACTGACTAGGCAGAAGATTTTCCCGTAGTAGGTTGCCAACCAAGGCTATAGGAACCATTCTGTCCTGTTATTCAAATCATAGACGACGGAAGAAGAGATAAAGCCAGTAAAGTACCATCACGTGATACACACTTGGGCGATCATGTCTCTTTTGATTCATGACTGACTAGGCAGAAGATTTTTCTGCAGTAGGTTGCCATTTCTTTCTGCGGTAGACTTGTTGCCAACCAAGGCTATAGGACCCATTCTGTCCTGTTATTCAAATCATAGCCGAGGGAAGAAGAGATAAAGCCAGTAAAGTGCCATCACGTGATACACACTTGGGCGATCATGTCTCTTTTCATTCATGACTGACTAGGCAGAAGATTTTCCCGCAGTAGGTTGCCAACCAAGGCTATAGGAACCATTCTGTCCTGTTATTCAAATCATAGCCGACGGAAGAAGAGATAAAGCCAGTAAAGTGCCATCACGTGATACACACTTGGGCGATAATGTCTCTTTTGATTCATGACTGACTAGGCAGAAGATTTTCCCGTAGTAGGTTGCCAACCAAGGCTATAGGAACCATTCTGTCCTGTTATTCAAATCATAGCCGACGGAAGAAGAGATAAAGCCAGTAAAGTGCCATCTCGTGATACACACTTGGGCGATCATGTCTCTTTTGATTCATGACTGACTAGGCAGAAGATTTTTCTGCAGTAGGTTGCCATTTCTTTCTGCGGTAGACTTGTTGCCAACCAAGGCTATAGGATGCATTCTGTCCTGTTATTCAAATCAAAACTTACAATAGTGCCCAACGTATTTATGAGGATTGACACATACCCATTAATATTCATAGCTACGGTATATAATGCTAAGTAATATCCCAATTCAGTAACTGGTAATTATGCTACTATAAGTTCTACCGTATACATGCAAAAGGTTTACCTGATATGCATCAGATTGGCGTCCATGCTCCAAGGATCTTTCTTGGTTGTAGGAACAGGAATTCCTTGTTGCTGAAAGGAAAAAAAAGAGATGGATGAGAAAGAAGAAGTTATTGTCACCTATCCTTCCATAGCCAGATATAGTTCAAGTAATGTAAAAGGAATATGCCACCGCCATTACCAGAAAAGCCACAAGAAAGCTAAGATTTTTTAGAAAGAATACACATATGAAAGTAAATTGATGAATCATTAGAACTGAAAAATTCTTGCAATCTAAAAATTTCACAAAGAATATTAATGGAAGACATTTCCGAATACAGCTGAGAGTTATGGCTCCAATCATGTCTGTTTCTGAAAGAATGTTAATTGAAGACATTTTTGAATTTTGCTGAGAGTTATGGCTCCAATCTGGTTTCTGTTTCTCAAAGAATATTAATGGAAGACATTTCTAAATATTACTGAGATTCATGGTTCCAATATAAAAGAAAATTCTTTCAGAAAAAGAGATATGACTGGAGCCAAAACTCTCAGCAACATTCAGAAACATACTAATATTTGTTCAGAAACAGAGACATGATTGGAGCCATGATTCAGCAATATTCAGAAAGGTCATACATTAATATTTTTTTAGAAACCGAAATATGAATAGAACCATAACTTCCAGTAATATTCTGATATGTCTCGGAAAGGGATATATTTGTTTGAAGTAGCAAAGTAGTTGTTGACTACTGTAACCGGGTAGGAGATAATCGTAATGGACTTGTTCTCGTTGTAGTGGTAGGCAATAGGCAAAGACAATAGGTGTCACCCCATGTACCTCCATATCAGTCTGTATTTATGGCTGACACCAGCCAATCATATTATTGTGAGGGGGGAATCCAGATGTATGCATATTCATTACATCATATTCTTTGCGAAATAGACATCATTGAATCCATGACTTTCAGTAATATTCAGGAACGTCTTCCATTAATATTCTATTAGAAACAAAGTTATGATTGGAGCCATGACCCTCAGCAATATTAAGTTTTGCATTAATATTCTTTCAGAAAAAGATGATTGGAGCCATGACTGTCAACAATATTCAGAAATTTCTTACATTAATATTTTTTCAGAAACAGAGATATGATTGGAGCCATGATTTCATCAACATTCACAAAAATCTTCTGTTAGAAAAAGAGATAGATGTTGAGCCAATATTCTCCACAATAATCTGAACAACTATCCATTAATCGTCTTTTAAAAGCAGAAATATGATTGGAGCATTGATTCCTAGTAATATTTGGAAATGTTATACATTATTATTCTTTTCAAAACAGAAATATGATTGGAGCCATGAATCTCACCAATATTAAAAATGTCTTCCATTACTCTTCTATTAAAAAGAGTTTTATGATTGGAGCCATGATTTTCAGCAATATTCAGCAAAGAACTTCCAACTGGAAGTAATTTAGAAATGATGAGTAAAAGAAAAATCTGACTAACCTTTGCATACTCCATTAAATCATCTCGTCCTTTGAATCGGTTGTAAAATTCTGGCAACCTCCAAGGGGAGATAATCTGAAAAAATAAAAAACAAAATTTTAACCCAATAATCAAGCAACAGAAAACAGCAGGTTTGGTTGTTTTTGTTTAGTGGATAATCAACTCATATACCAAAATCTAAATATGAAAATTCAAACTATTATAATTACTTCAAATGAATGAACTTATTTCATGATTAAATTATACTTACTTAGCTGCATTTCTTTTTTTACCAAATAATATAAAATTAAACGAGGAGTGAAGATTTCTTTATGACAAATGGGATTAATAATAGATTTAAAAAAATTCACAATGTATGCTATTTTACTATAAATATGTATTGTTGGTAATTTTACTATAAAAATGTATTACTGGTCATTTTTCAATAAAAGGTTTTATTGGTAACTAGCAGTAGAGCCCGGCATTGCCTGAGGATGTAACAGTAAGAGATAGATCAAGTATCGACCATTATAAAGACTGAAAAATAAAATTGACAAAGATTATTATCCGTTTATATTTTGTTTGTAATATAGAATTGATTGCCCACTTATATCCACTTTATAATTTCTTGTTTATCAAAGATTACCATTTTATTTCCAACCTCCGTTTTAGTTATTTCTCATTCAGTAACTTTTTCTTGGTTACAGCATATTATATATGTATTAACTACAAGTAATTCTATTTGCTTTTGAAGTGTACAACAAAAGACAAGTTTCACACAATTGATATGCAAATTCAATCTGTAGTTGTTTTTCTAAGCTTGCTTTAGGAAATACCCATTACTTATAGAAATTTGTAGTGTAACATTTTCATATTACAAGTGAATGGGTACATTTGAATGCATTTAAAAGTATTAATGTTAAAGAAAGTTGGTTCAGGCTAGACAATTTTTCTCTCCAGAATCTATCTTACATATCTATAAGTCTACCATTCGTCCATGCTTTGAATCTTGCTGTCATATATAGTCAGGTGATCTTGCCATATATTTAGAGATTCTTGATAAAATCCAAAGAAGAATCTGCAATGTTATTAATCCTGATCTGGCATCTCCACTTCAGTCACTTTCACACTACTATAAAGTTGCTTCCCTGTGCCTTTCTATAAATACTTTCATGGTAATTGTTTCGATAAACATTTTACTATAGTACTTAGACTTTATGAATTTAAGTATAGTACTAAATTGGTAGTAGGGTCTTATCAATTCACTGTTGAAATGGCTAGATGTAACCATAAGTCCTATGCTAACAGTTTCTTTTCTCGCACTTCTCCCTTGTTGAAATCTATTCCAACTCCATGCTTCCCTTCTTGATCTTCAAAAATTTAAATGCCATGTCAATCGTTATCCATTTTCTTGATGACTCTTCGGTTGTCCTTGCTCCTTAATAATATTCCTTTTTTTTCTTCTTATTCTTTCACACTCAGTGTGTCTTAGTGTCTTTACTGCCTTGCATGGGGTGAAATGATTAAAAAAAAATTCCATGGTGATTTCAAAGCACAAACGCTGATCATAATAGGTGTTTCTATTATTTTCCGTACAGTAAACATTCGGTACACAATGACCAAACAGCATTAATATTGGCTGAAATTTATAAAAACTTTTTTTTTAAACAGCTTTTCAGGAAAATAAGATTCTCAGATCCAGTGTTATCACTCTTTCCAGTATTAATGTCTGTTTCCTTCCTAACCTTGTGTTTGAAGTCATGTGGAAAATCAACATCTTGATTATGTCATTATTTTCTTTTTGAATTACATGTAAATTCTATTTTAGTTGTTGCTGCTGTTGGAAGTTTTCAAATCTTTGTTATTTGGTAAAGTCCTATTTATGATTGTGTAGTACCAGTTTGCAAGGTGTGTTGAACAATTGTCCAAATGGCTCCATTTGCTAGAAGCCATTTTTAATCATTGATCTGATAAAATCATTTTATATAGATGATAGTTTAGACATTAGAATGAGTTGGATGCTAACTGTGACATTCATACAAGGGTCTACATTTGACAAGGCTATTTAAGAACATGGTTTGAGTTCTTAGGATAATGTTTTGGTTTTTGTCGTGTCCTGTGGTGTTGGATAAAAAAAAGGCAGGTTAGGTTCTTGGTTGCTAATTTTAAATGGCTGTATATTTTAGGGACAGACCTTGTATCCCATTGCTGCTTTTGATTTGATTGATTTATTGTCTACAGTTTATCAACCTTTTTGCATGTTATTTAAAGCCAGAAAATACTTTTAAATTTTAAGAATTTTTTTTGAGATAATAATTATTTAGTGACACAAGTCTTACTAATTAATCCATAGTGGGGAGGGGATTCATAACTAATTAGAATTTGATAAACAAACAAGAAATTATAAAGTGGGGGATCAATTCTATGTCACAATCAATATATAAATTAATCTGATATTTTGTGGCCACGTTAGTTTCTCTACATTTATATTCCAGAGAATGTAATTAAATCTAAAAGACATATCTGTATAGGTGAATAGTATTTCATTGATTGATAGATTTGTTTTTTATTTAAAGCAAGAAAATATTTTTAGACAATTTTTAACAATTTTCGGGGAGAGATAATAATGATTTAGTGATACAAGTTTTACTAATTAACCCATAGCTGGGGGGAAAGAAACAGATCTATACCTAATCAGACTTTGATAAACAAGAAATTATAAAGTGGATATAAGTGGGCAATCAATTCTATATTACAAACAAAATATAAACGGATCCCTCACTTTTAGGCCATCATAGTTTCTATGCATTTATATTCCAGAGAATGTAAATAAATCTGAGATGTGTCTGTGTCGCTGATCAGTATTTCATAGATTAATGGATTCATTTTTTATGGCTTATCGACCCTTTGCTGGTTATTTAAATCAAGAAAATATTTTTAGATTGTGAGAATTTTTCTTTTTTTTTTGAGATAATAATGGTTTAGTGATACTAGTCTTACTAATTAACCCATAGCTATGGAGGAAAGAGAGGAGGTGGATTCATACCTTTCCCATGGGTATTTGCACACAAGTGAACATAATGATTGGCATTTCCAATTCCAAGCCATTATCTCCATTACACCACCTTCACATTCAAGCTTACAGCACCTGGTATTTCCAAGTGGTCACCCATCTAAGTACTGATCAGGCTTGACATTGCTTAACTTGTTGTGAAGAATAAAGCAAACTGTTATAAAGTCACAGAGCCACATGTCCAAATAGTTGCAAGTCCACTTTTCCTGCAGTTGGCTTTCTTGCTCACCTCTTGTCCATTACCATTGACATTATATGCATTCCAAATTAGGTACCCTAATCTATAAGCAGCACCTCCAGTTTATTCCATGAACCCATAGGCAGCACATCTGGGCTAATCAACCATTTTCAGTTATAAATGATGGAATGAACCTGACCTGGTTTTACTTTGTATCATGGAGCCAATGGCATCAGCAGGCTCATGCCTTCAACCTTTTTGAAGGTAAGTGGCTCTCTTCTGCACACACATATTTGCATTAACTGCACCTAATTCTACATAAATTAAAAAGTTTGCTTTAAAAGAAATGACAGCTTCACACATAATAAAATGTGTATTACAGAAAACGTGTTTCAGATGATTAATATGCAAAGTCAGATGTAAACATGTAACCTGAGAATGTTTTCCTGAGCTTGCAAAGTACAATTGAATATTTCCGTTATTTATAGAAGGTTGTAGTGTAGCATTTTGATATGTATGAATGAGTATTTTTGAAGAGATTTAAAAATGTTTTGGTTGCTTTTGTCTCATGGCATATAAACACCTCTATGATTTATTTAATGCAGAAATGTAAATATTTTGTAGACAATATTATTTTTTTTTCATTTTGGAGATAATAATGGTTTTAGTGATATAAGTTCAACTAATTAACCTATAGCTGGGGAGAGAAGAGATGGATTCATACCTTTCCACAAGGGTATTTGAGTGTAAGTGAATATAACAAACCTAACTGGAATTGGAAGTCTGCTCTCTGAGCAATCATTACCCATCCATATCTAAGCTTATGGCACCCAGTAATCCCAGACTTTCACCCATCTAGGTAGTGACCAGGCTCAAAGCTGCTTAACTTCAGTGACTGTACAGGAACCAGTGTTTCAATGTGATGTGGCTGTAATCCTTAGAAGTTATGATGGTAAATAGTCATCTGAGACTTTGAACAATGTAATAAACTTTTTAAAATGTTTTATGATTGTACATGTAATTTCTAGCAGATACACATGCCTGAGTAGACCCCTGTTCTTATTTTTTTTCAAATAGTATGAATTATATCTACTGGCTTGTGCATTTGAGAAACTAAAAAAAAAAAAACATGCTCTCTGGCAGTGTTTGAAACTGTGTCCTTCTTTATAGGGGAAACAACCATCTGATTTGGCATGCTTTTGACAGCTTGACAACAAAGGATCATCAGCAAGGTTCAATTATACTTTTTTAAAGAATGCACATCTTCTCCGGCATTCTTTTGACTGCTCGACAACAAAGGATCATCAGCAAGGTTCAATTATCCTTTTTGAAACCGTCCTGGGTATGACGATAAACTACACCCGAGTCCAGGGTAAGATGATAAACTATGTCCAACAGCAAGGCCTCTGATCAGGAGGCTTTGAGGAGCATGGAATCACCTCTTAATTGCTGGTGTTCCTAGGTCCACCCTGACCTGGGGTGGTAGCACTTGTTAAGATCCCAGTTATGGGCAAATAGTTAACCCCGAGACTGAGGTAAAAAGCATTATAAAAGTGCAAAAATAGGTTTTAATACCAGATATAATTTGTAAAACATTATTACCAGAAATAAATTTTTGAATGAAAAAAAACAAAAACAAAAAAAACAAAACAATTACCAGCAATACGTTTTTGAAAAAAAAATTACCAGTAATACATTTTTTAAAATAATATTACCAGCTATATATTTTTGAGGAAAAAAATATTACCAGAAATAGATTTGACAAAACAAAAATATTACCAAAAAAAAAAGTTGTCGGCATTAAATAGCCCATTGAGGTTGATATACTGTAAAACGAAATCAACCAACCAAACCTTTTTGAAAAAATGTATATTTTTTCTGGCATTCTTTTGACCACTCAACAACAAAGGATCATCTGCAAGGTTCAATTATCTTTTTTTAAAGAATGCACATCTTCTCCGGCATTCTTTTAACTGCTTGACAACAAAAGATCATCGGCAAGGTTCAATTATCCATTTTTAAAGAATGTACATTTTCTCCGGCATTCTTTTAGCTGCTTGACAACAAAAGATCATCGGCAAGGTTCAATTATCCATTTTTAAAGAATGTACATTTTCTCCGGCATTCTTTTAGCTGCTTGACAACAAAAGATCATCGGCAAGGTTCAATTATCCATTTTTAAAGAATGTACATTTTCTCCGGCATTCTTTTAGCTGCTTGACAACAAAAGATCATCGGCAAGGTTCAATTATCCATTTTTAAAGAATGTACATTTTCTCCGGCATTCTTTTGACCACTCGATAACAAAGGATCATCAGCAAAGTTTAATTATCCCTTTTTAAAGAATGCACATATTCTCCGGCATTCTTTTAACTGCTTGACAACAAAAGATCATCAGCAAGGTTCAATTATCCTTTTTTAAAGAATGCACATATTCTCTGGCATTCTTTTGACCGCTCGGCAACAAAGATCATCAGTAAAATCCAATTACCCTTCTTACATCATCATTCAACCATAGTCATTATCATTGAACCAATATGAATGATTGATTCATTCTTTAAGCTGTATAGTAAGTGTACATCTTCTCCAGCATGGGCTACATACAATTTTGAATTCAGAGGGACTTTCTGCTAGATTGGTTGCCACGCAAGGCAGTCTGTCCTGTTATTTATCCATAGCTGGAAGGAGAAGAAGATTCATACCTTTCCCAAGGGTATTAGCACGTAAGTGAAATGTAATGGATCCAACTGGAATTCGAACCCAGCTCTCTGATTCCTCAATCAGGGCCACTAATCATTACTCCACCGTGCCTCCATACACATCTTCTCATTCAGATCTTTTCAAAAGCCTATACCTGCTGGCTTTATTTTTGTATCTGAAACATAAACAAAGTAATTTCAAAGGAATTAATGGATTTTATTTTTAATCTGACATGATTTCTTATTATAGCAATAAAGAATAATTTTTTATTTCTTATTTGCTGACGAGATAAATCTTTCCAGGCCATAATCGAAAAAAAATTGTACTAACCTCAACTTTTGGGTAAAGAGCATATGAAGTCAATTCAAAACGAATTTGGTCATTCCCTTTGCCTGTGGCCCCATGAGAGACGAACTGGGCACCTTCTTCTTTGGCCACCTCAACCATTGCACTGAGAAAGGAGGAAATAAAATGACAGGGGGTTATGTAAATTGAAGGCTTTGCAAAAAAACATGCAGATGAAAAAGCCAGAAGAATAGGAGTGGGGAGAGCCGATAAAAATAAGGGGAGGAAAGAGCTGTCAAAAGGGCAGGGAGAAAAAAGTGAGGGGTGTAGGGTGGAAATAGTCGGAAGGTGCGCAGGGTGGAAAGAACAGAAAATGGGGAAAAAATTCAAGGGAAAACAAAAGCAGAAAAAATTAAAATTAAAAAAAATACAGAATTGCCACTATTTTTTTTCTCTCACCTGGCAATACAGGGTCGTGCCAAAGATGTGCCTAACAGGTACCGGTCTTCATAACAACCATTGGCTTGAACTGCAGGCCAAATATAATCCTCTACAAATGATTTCCTCAAATCTGGGATGACAATCTGCAAAAAACAAACAAACATTGATCAAGAGTCAGTAATACATGACAACTCATACTAATGTCTTCTCCAAGACACATCAATAAGACATATCAATGATATGTCTTCTCCAAGACACATCAATAAGAGATATCAATGATAGGTCTTCTCCAAGACACATCAATAAGAGATATCAATGATATGTCTTCTCCAAGACATATCAATGATATAAGATTTTGAATTGCACATTAACTCCTCTATAATGGTCATGTATATGGTTTACTCTCATGATTCACACAAAATAAAATCATTTATGAAAAAACAAAAAAAAAAACAAAAAGAAGTACAAACAAGAGACAGACATGTGTTCCTTTGGTTCAGTTAAAGACATTTGAGAAGGGTTGAGTTTTGGTCTTTTGAGAAGCTGGATAGACATTTCAGGGAATTGCTACATACATTGAAACTTTGATGTTGATGTATTCAGAAATGTCAAAACTGTCATCTCTATTCAACTGTTTTCTCATTGGTTAATAATGACGCCAGGTGAACAAATCCTTTAGATCTTAAAAGCAATCCTTCATCAAACCCGATCAATCTATGCTACCAAATCACAAAGCCTTACAAAATTATGCTGTAATTATGTGCCTTAACATCTTTACCATTTGTGGGAAGTTGGTAAGACACTCTCCTGTCTTTGGGTGGCTTCATACAACAATTGGAGTAAAGAAGGGGTGAGCAACTGCAATAACACCAAGTATGGGATGACACAGTGAACGACATCCCTCTCAAGCAGATGATGGCTAAAGTAATCATAAAAGTGCACCAAAATAATTCCACCCAAGGTGACTGGTATATAACCGGAGAAGAAGTTAACACATGGGTTAATGCAAGCTCCCTGGAGACAGGTGTGGTGTTGGAAAGATGTGGTGCTGTTCTGGAGGAGGCATGCTGACTTCGTTCAACAAACAATGCTCAGTATATTATTCTGGCAGAACTTGATGCCACGCTAAGGGGTATTAACCTTGCACTATGTACAATGGCAATCTAAGGTGATGCACCTATATACAGACTCAGTATGTGTTCACTCCAAACTGACCTGTTGACTGACAGGCAAATCCTGAGTAAGAACTAAAGCCTTGACCAAGATGTTAATATGCTGAAGGTTGGAAATGCAGCAACAGACTAGGTTCAGGATGGTCATATATTAGACACATCAAGCTTGATACATTGTAAAGAGTATTATTGGCAAACTAAAAGGTGTCCACAGTACCAAACAGAGTAAATACATCTCCAATAGTCTCAACATGGATTTATTACAAGACAATCAGCAACCATATCTTTTATTATCATATCTATCTATATCTATAATTATCAAAATCTATGTGTGTGTGTGTGTGTGTATATACATACATACATACATACATACATACATACATGTGTGTGTGTGTGAGCAGATGATGTTTATACATTTCCAGTTTTCATCCAATTTTCAATGATTTTCTTTTGTTTGATAGATAATTCTTCAGTGTCAGTTTTGAGTCCAAATTGTTGACAATAATGGCTCTCCACTACTTCTTGTCCATTATAACTCCCAGCAATGTTTTACTATTTATTATCTCTTCTTGGATATGAGATCTTTCATAAAAACTTTAATAAAAATAAATAGTTTAAATTATTACAATAATATTATTTATTATTATATAGCTCCATTTTCAGGGCCACCCCCTTCAAATTGTTAACCCTCCATTTGGGGATGTGCCTCAGTTGCACCTAATTGTTGTTACTAATAGTGATTTTCAGGTGGGCTGACTTAAAACTTAAACTGCTCCAATTGAACAACAAAAATTCTCAGTAATGAAAGACCTGGTCAAAGATGGGTTATACTGCTAGTTTTTACTAAATGTTCACCCAATATGAGCTTCAAGAGCCACTCAAAGTAGAGTGTTACTAAATGACATCGTTGTATAGACATAAGAGGAGAAAGCAGGTGCAGATTAGGAAGATACAAGGTCTGTCTGAAAAGTAATGGGACTGGGTTTCTTTCTTCTTTGATGTGAGAGGGATTATCCAGAGTTCATGCCACAGGGCCAGACGATCAATCAGCAAGTCTACAAAGAGGTCATGTGGTGTTTGCTTCTCTCAGTGCACTAGAAGAGATGAGAGTTGTGGCAGGACAAATCATGGCTGCTTCACCATGACAATACACCTGCTCACAATGCCCTGAGCATCTGGCAGTTCCTGGTCAAGAACACCATCATACCTGAATAACCTCCCTATTCATCTGATCTTGCTTCATGAGACCATATTTACATTATTCAGACTACTGTTCTCATCTTTGTCGCCATATTTATTACAGCGTTTCAGCTGTTGTACGCTCCGGCCTTCTTCAGGTGGTTGGAATGTCGAACTGAACCCTTTATTTTGCTCACTGGGGTAGACTGTTCTAGTTTCACATGCCATGTTTAATGGATGTCAGTTATCTCCTGTTAATTTCCCTCTGAAAGTTCTCCACTGCCTTAACCAGGTATTGAATTCACACTCTTTTGGGTCCTGTCACTGAATCTAACCAACACCTTTATCCACTGTGCCATGTGTCCCAAAAGAGTGTGAGTTTAATACCTGGTTAAGGCGGTGGAGAACTTTCAGAGGGAAATTAACAGGAGATAACTGATATCCATTAAATATGGCATGTGGAACTAGAACAGTCTACCCCAGTGAGCAAAATAAAGGGTTCAGTTCGACATTCCAACCACCTGAAGAAGGCTGGAGCATACAACGGCCAAAACATTGTAATAAATATGGCAACAAAGATGAGGACAATAGTCTGAATAATGTAAATAATGTACATAATACCTCATCTCAGAAATATAGACAGATATTTATGAGACCTGTTTTAAAAGTGTGGAGGCCATCAAGACGACTGTAATGATGGAGCTAAGGGGGCATTCATGAAGAATCCTTCCAGCAGTGTAGAGAAGCATGGCAGAAAAGAATGGAAAAGGGCATCAGATTTGAGGAGGGTTACTTTGAAGGGGAAACCATGTAGTTGGTTATTTGGAATTGAAATAAATTGTGACAGCAGTCCTTTAACTTTTCAGACAAACCTTGTATGTAGAGGAAGGAAAACCTTGCTTTTAAACCTCTGTGGCCATATTCAAACACAGAAAAGACTATGAAAATAGATCCAGACAGATAACACAAAATGGGGGCCTGAAGGCATTTTGTTGTCAACACTAACAGCTTTCCAGCAATTCCAAATGTAATGCCTGGGATTTACCTTGACTCCTCACTGAGCCAGGTTGTGACGCAAGGTCGTTTTTTAATGTGGGGACATGAGTGTTTCCATGCTGGTCTTAGCTGGTCATACCACTGCTACAGAAGAGATTTCATGCAATGGGAGGGGGGGTGCAAGGAAGGAGAGAAGGCCACTGGCACAGAACAGATATTACAACTGCGATATCTATTCCAACAGGGGGAAAAACCCTTCTCCTCCTCTGCCAATCCTTCCAAAAGAATCCAGGAGAAGAGTAAATCAAATACTACTCAAATCCTCCTCTAATGTGGCTACTTGCTATATTAATAAGGAGAAGCAGTCCATTGTCACTGTAGTAGGGAAGAGAAAGTAGTACACAGAGTCCTACTCTATCACAGTTAGAATACTTGTACCCCTTAGATGTTTGCAGATGGAATACTGAACAGTGCCAAGTACACCCAGAATATGGTTCAACCTGTTCTGCTACCATTTTTGCATCAGGAATGTGTTGTGCTGTTATAACAGAATGTCATCCACATGATATCCATACTATTCTGTATGCAAGATGTTGGAGTATTTTGTGTGTTTCCTTATGGTGAATACTAAATAGTATTTTAGCAATATTTATATACAATAAAAATTAAACAGAGACCTTGTTGGTTGAATTTAATAATACTTTAGGTATTGTTTACATCCAATAAAAATATTTAGGTATCATCTATGTCCAATAAAAAAAATTGGCATTTTTTAAATCATATAAAAATGTGGGATTATCTATATCCAGGGCTGGATTTAGGCCTTAAAAGACCATAGAGATAATAGTTTGGGGGCCTCTTCATTATGAGTGCTTGCTCTAATCTTTGTGTCTATAAAAAAATATATATATATATATTTTTACATGATGCTTTTTTGGTGTAAAACATGAAACATTTTGACTAAAATTTTTAACGATTTTGGAACTCGTCCAATTTATTTTATTAGCAACTTCATGATTTTTTTTTTATCCAAAATTTACATCCTACAGAAATCTATCTAGAATGAAGGGCCTGTATTGTACTGAAATTTATTAGCAAAGGGGCCTAAATAATCTAAATTGTTTCAAATTAGTTTGAAGGAACCCTATTAAATCTGAAAATAAACAGACCTTCTCTGTTCTTATATCTTTATTTTTTTTTTGTTTTATCAGGCTCCCAAGGGTCCTTCTAGTTTTGGGGCACATAGGCTGCAGCCCATACTAGCCCATCTGGTTAGTAAATCTGGAACTGCCCAACTGACATTTTCCTCAAGCACCCTAACTACAGAGCCGGATTTAGGCCTGCAGAGTTCCCTGGACTAATAGAATTTGAACCCCCCTGCTGATGGCTAATAGAATTTGGAAACCCCCTCCTGGGCTAATAGAATTTGAGGGCTCTGTGTCTATGAAAAAAAAAGATATTTAATGCTTTATGGCATAAAACAATTAATGATTTTGAAACTCATTCAATTTAATTCATTAGCATCTTCATGATAGATTTTTATTTGAACCTTACATCCTAAAGAAATGTATCTAAAATCAAGGGCTTGCATTACACTGAAATTTTAGCATTCAAATTCACTAAAAACCAAGATGTTGGAGAAGGAAAATTCTGACTTGCTATAGACTTGTGATCCTAGATCACTACAGCTGAAAAAAATGTAATTATATTTATTGGTAAAATTGTCAATTTCAAATATCCTGTGGTGGGGGTTGAGGCTTCTATACCTTTTCAACTTCAAAATTATAATAATCAACTTCAAAATGGACTTATTTTCAAGTAAATTAATTAATCAACTCCAAAATGGATTAATCAACTTCAAATTTGAACAATCAACTTCAAAATGAGAAAATGTCAAAAACCTAAAAACAATCAACTTCAAAATAAGAATAAACAACTTCAAATTGGAATAAACAACTTGAAATTGAGAGATTTTTTTTTTTGGTAAATTGAAAATTATTTTTTCAATTAATTTACCCCATGAGTAAGGAAATTGACTGTTCGTCTTCATTATATAGATGAAGAAAAAACCAAAATACAAACAACTTAGAGGCCAAGAAAGCATTGGGTGAGCCTACAGTAAAAGTAGGAAGAGAAAGTCCTGTATGAGCAAAAATGATGATTGATGATGATGCTGGATAAACCTCTACAAAAAAAGCCGAAGAAGAATTAGCAACAGCTCCAAAGAGGAATTACCTCAAGAAAACTGTGGCTGGCGAAAAAAAGGCTCAGATTTTAGCTACACATACCGCAGCAGGAAATTGGAAAGACCTGGCAAGAACACAACTGGTGTGCCTCTGCCAACAGCGTACTGTTGGTTAGACCAGGGTGCTGATAAGAGTGACTCTAGGGGAGGAGCAAGAAAATATAAAATTACGCAAGAGCATAAGAATTTTATGGCCGAATTAATTGAAAACTCTCTTAGGGTCACTCTTGAAGGCATTGTAAATAAGTTAGTTGAAAAGTATGAGGTTTGTGTGATGAAAGAATGCATAAGAAAGCACTTGGACTCCATGACCTTTACTTTAAAAACGGTTCAGAACCAGAAACTGCCAATAATAATGTCAATAAGGCGAAACGTAAGGATTACGCAGTAGCTTTATTAGAATTTCAGTCCCAAAGTGTGCCAATTCTTTATATGGATGAAGCCAATTTTAATCTCCATATTTCAAGAAGAGAAGGTCGCTCTAAAAAAGGCACAAGGTGCACAACAGTCGCAGCCAGATCCAGGGAAAATAACATCCATGTTATTGGATGTATTAGAGGTTCTTTCAAAAAAGAGGATGCGAAAGAATGGACCAGGGTGTGCCTTAGAAAGGCAAATGAAATTTATGAAAGGGGAATTGTCTTAGTTATTGATAACACTCCTTGCCATACTTCAATTGAAGAAGTTGTGGAGGATGAATTTAGGCAACACCAAATTTTCAGACTTGCCCCCTATAGTCCGATGTTAAATCCCATTGAAAAGGTTTGGTCAGTCATTAAAGCTGACGTAAAAAGAAGTATGGCAGACTCAATTGTTGGGATTTTAAGAGGTGATGGCCAGGGATCTTTAACTACTAAAGAATTCACCTCAGCAAGTTAGAAGCAATGATCTCTGAGGCAATTAATATTTCTCCTGTGACTTGCACTAACTTTGTATCTGGAATACAGAGATTACTTCCCTCTGTAATTACCTTAGATGATGTAATCTTTTAAATAAATTTCTTAAGAACGTTTATATTTTTTTATATCCCTTTTAAGTAAAAATAAAAGAATAAATATTAAATTTATTAGTATTATATTAATTCTCAATTTGAAGTTGATTATTTCTCATTTTGAAGTTTTCCAATTTGAACTTGATTAATCCAATTTGAAGTTGATTGATCCATTTTGGAGCTGATTAATTTTTTTACTTGAAAATAAGTCCATTTTGAAGTTGACTATTATCATTTTGAAGTTGAAAAGGTATAGTCTTAGGGCTCCTGGGCTATAGCAATTAAGAACAACACTTTACTATCAGAGATAAAAATGTCATCAGCCTGATGGTTAGGGATGGGGTCTGGATAGAACAGGTCATCAAATGCAGATCTCAAATTATTAACACAATAATGCATAAAAGTATTGTGACACCAGCTGCCAGTCACTGTGTAAATTCACAAGGAGGTGAGGATAGATTATTTTGAATTCAAAAGGTCAAATTTTGACCTGCTAAATGCATGCAGTTTGATAAGTTCTGGGAATAGTCATTAGTTAACTTTCCCACGGGGGAGGGCTAGGGTTAATGCAAGGTACCTTATACACCCTCCAAAATGAGGACACATTTTTGGTCTCTGGTATCAAGTACAGGGTGCAATGGATAAATTGTCGTCTAAATTACACAAAAATGAAAATAACACCAACATCTCATTTTAACAGATATTTATACCAAAATTACACAAAAATATGAAAGAGTAAATTTATT
This sequence comes from Acanthosepion pharaonis, assembly GCA_903632075.3. Classification (NCBI taxonomy): domain Eukaryota; kingdom Metazoa; phylum Mollusca; class Cephalopoda; order Sepiida; family Sepiidae; genus Acanthosepion; species Acanthosepion pharaonis. The sequence continues at coordinate 814,515 of CAHIKZ030000306.1, read as the reverse complement.
CAATAAAATCAACATTGCCTTCAATCAAGGCCTTCAGACAACTTCAGAATCTCCTGCAACTTTTCTGAATGGTTTTCTTGGTGAATGCGGCCATAATCCTTGCCTTCAGTTCATCTTTGGCATTACAAAAAGTTTTGTTGGTTACTTGCTCAACTGCACCCCCACACATAATAATCAAGGGGGCTGCAATCTGGGGAGTTAGGTGGCCAGATGTAAGGAGTGATATGGTCGCAGAAATTGTTTGACAGCCATGACTTCTGCTTGTGTGGCATGGTGCAATCCTGCTGCCATAGACAGGGTCTTCCAGCAGCCACCTTCTTGACCCAAGGTAACACTACCTATTCAAGGAGCTTTATGTAGGCCTCCATGTTGAGTGTGAGGCCCTGTGAGGATATGAATGGAAGTATAGCATCACCATCACTAGTGATCACTCCAAACACCTTTGTAATCACCGAGTCCTCTGCACTGTCCTCAGGTTGACACCCAAATACTCTGAAATGTTTGTATTAGAGCTTCTGGTGTGAATGCCAAGCAGTACAGCATTCTGTTTCCAAATTTCTGGCAGAGTGACTTGCATCATGGTGCTCTTTTTCTCATAAATGGTGCCCAACTGACCCTACTATAATGTGCAGTTGACAAAATCAAAAACAACCCGCATGCACAAAATTAAAAATATAAAATGGTGACAACCTGTACACATAGTCCTTGAAATTTAAACTTGGTTTTGTATCACACATTGTTCAAACAGGCAGTAAAATAATTATTTGGATAACAAATACAAGTGTCGGCCGGATTAAATTATTTCCTTTAATTCTTGCTAGATGAGAAGATTGATTCATTTTTTTATGTCTTATCAACCCTTTGCAGGTTAATTAAAGCCCGAAAATATTTTTAGATTGTAAGAATTTTTTATTTTTGCAATAATAATGGTTTAGTATAACTAATTAACCCATACCTAGGGGGGGAGATGGATTCGTACCTAATCAGAATTTGACAAACAAGAAAATATGTGAATGTAAAGTGGGTTATCAATTTTATGTTACAATCACTGCATAAACTGATCCCTCACTTTATGGCCAGAGTAGTTTATATACATTAATATTCCAGAGAATGTATATAAATCTAAAAGATATGCCTGTGTAGCTAATTAGTGATTGATTGATTAATTTTATTTCTACAGCTTATCAAGTCTTTGCAGGTTATTTAAAACAAAAAGGAAGATGTTTTTAGATTGTAAGAATTTATTTTTAGATAATGAGTTAGTGATACAAGATTTACTAATTTACCCATAGCTGGGGGGGAGGAGAGGTGGATTCATACCTGATCAGAATTTGATAAACAAGAAATTATAATGTGGATATAAAGTGGGGAATCAATTCTATATTACAATCACTACATAAACTGATCCCTCACTTTCTGGCTGGGATAGTTTATATACATTTTATCTTCCAGAGAATGTAAATAAATCTAAGACTTATGCTTGTGTCACCAATTAGTATTTGATTGATTTGTTTGTTTTCTACAGCTTATCAACCCCACTCTACTACATCTCAATTTTTATAAGATATTATTAAATTAATATAAAATACAAATTTTATAGTAACCTAATTATGTACAATAATAGGTCATAAACAAAGCCATACCTATAACAGGCCAGGTAATCATGCAGCTGGAGTCTCTTAATGGGGGTAATGTGAATTTTCTTACATAATCAATATAGCAGTTGTAAACAGAGGGAAAAATTTCCTGTGAGATTAGTTTAATGTTTTTGTGGTTTACATATGAAAACAAGAACCACAATGTGCTAATTGGTAAATTTGACGATTATTGACGAATTCCTATAAATGAAGAGACAGGTAATTTTGAATAAACAAATGCAAATGCATAATATTTCAATGAGTGACTTCTATTTTTATGTGTTTTTTTTTTTTTTTTTTAAAGAATTTGTACTCGTGTCAAAAGATTATGATTTGTATATTGTGGTAAAAAAAAAAAAAAAAAAAGGTGGATCTGCACCAGATGATGATATCAAGCATAGAAACATAGTATGTTCAAATGTGATGTGTTTTACGAACCAAAAACTTAAACTGTCATCATTTTGATTGTTTTCAACACAAAATAATCTCAAAACAAAGTTCAAACTAAAATTTCAGCTTGAGTTTTCATTGCAGTTAAATTTTTTTGTAGCAAACCTACAGACAATAATAGGTATGTTCTCATTCACATAAATACAATAGTAAATACTGTATGTTGGTCTGCAGATGGAGATTCATCTCCAGCTGTACTGGTCAAACTCTTTGCCTCCAGGCAGAGAGGATCACAAAACAAGGCCATGTTGAGGGGCACAGTCTCATCTCGGGAAACAGCTACCCGGCCCCGTTTTATACGGGGTCCACGGGGAATATTTAGCCAAGCCTACATGCTCGGATACCCCACATTATATTCGGCCTTATGCCACATCTGACCATGTGAGGCGGTTGGCAGATATTCTGCAGTTGGAGATTCATCTCCAGCTGTACTGATCAAACTCTGTCTCTGGGCAGAGAGGATCCCCAGACAAGGTTATGTCGAAGGGCAGAATCTTGTTTCGGAAAACAACTACCCAACCCCATTTTATACAGTACCTATGGGAAATTTTTGGCCAAGCCCAGATACCCCACAAAATTCTGCCTTGTGACACATCTGACCATGTAGGGCAGTTGGTAGATATCCTGCAATTGGAAATTCATTGTGGAATTCACTTGACTCACTTCTAGCAGTTGACTACTTTTTCTATGCTCTGCTGGCAAATCTTATATGTGTTGTTCTTGTCCTAAGTATTATCATTCATTACCAACCTTCATGTGATTATTCTATTCAGTAACCTAGGTTACAACAAAGTCTCATCACAAAACACTTTCAGTGAGAAATTTTTGTCTCTCAACTGGTGTTGGAAGAACCACTATTTCTGTTAGTTTTCATAACATAATTGATTTTTTTTCATGTGCAAAAAGTTGTTTCATTATTTCCCATTTTGCTGTCATTTCTTTGCCATCAGAATAAAATGACAATTCTGAACAAGCCTCAATTGTCCAGTTATTGTGAAAACTTTTAAATATATGTATATAATCGAAAAGCAAGTATAAACTATTTTTAGCAACTCAAGGCTAATTTGCAACAGTAACAAATTTCTTGAATATGTGTTTGATTAGTCTGACTATTGTCACAAATAACTACAATTGTATGACCTTTCAAATGATTGACTAAATTAAACTACAATTACATGACCTTTCAAATGATTGACTAAATCAACTACAATTGCATGACCTTTCAAATGATTGACTAAATCAACAACATTTCTAACATTCTGAAACAAAAGTTCTGAATTTACTTTGGCAACTGGGATCATCTTAGTCAAAACTTTTGGTCCACCATGTAAACATTTGATCACAATATTCAATACAGCTTTTGATAATGCCTCTTCAGAATCTTTGGTAAAACCCAATAAGTTTCTTTCTTGGTATTGTAAGCTCACTTTAATATAAACTTCATCAACTAAGATGAAACATTTTTTTCTGTTCATCTAACATTTTGTTAAACACATCAAGAAAATTCAGATCATCTACCTTCGAAACTAGTGTTTTCATGCTAGGTAATTTGTAATCATCTCATTTTCTGTTATAAAGAGACCAAAATGTGGCAAAATATTTGACAAGAATTTCCGACAAATAAACTTTTTTACCACCTATTTGTGGTAACATAATTTCGATATGTTATCTTAAAACCTGTTTCTTTCATTCAATTTTCAAGTTACCAAGGTAACAAATTGCTTCCTCAATTTGAGACTAATGTTGAAACATTCATTCCATTTTTCAATAGGGAAGAAATGTTTGTGCGTATACATGCATGTAACATTCAAATGTCAAGTTTTCAAAAATTTTAATAAAAAAAATCAGAATACCTCCAGTGAAAAAAATGAAACGACTAGATGAACTTTTGATTGTTCGATTTGTAGCAGGTAACTGCTGGTGCCAAATCATAATGTTCAATACCGGCACACAAATTTGTAAAATTCTCAATTCTATCTTTTTCTACGAAATGTGCAAACACATCATTTTGCACACTTCGGACAGAAGAGGAATTTTTTCATTGTCCTTGGTTTTGGTAAAGGACTCAGTATCACACTTGATGGCAGATTATTGAATATTGATGGAGGATTTTTGGGCCATGCTCTTCCCTGAACAAACAGTTTCATAACCAGGTGGAAAATGCCTTTCACAGACAACAGTGTCTGGGTGGTTAGTGGGTGTTATCTCTTGACATGACCTTTAACTATCTTTCTCTCATATCTTGATCTTTTGGGAGACGAAAACCCTTGACCTTATTTTGCTCATTATAATTTCCTTGACAGGCTGTCACACGACAACTTTTCCCCATTTTGAGACAATATTTAACAGTAGTACTCAAAAAAGTTTTTAACAAAATTATAGATTAAAGTTTACCTGATTTAAAAGAATTTAAGTTTTCTAAATGTTATATTCCGTGCTAAAGGAATAAATAATGAACACCAGGTGGATAATAGAAGAAAGGTTTATTGTACACAACCAGTACAATATGAAATACAGTACAGTTATATACACAGGTCAATCTAGTAGTGAGTGCCACTAATTGGAAGGTTGGATGTATTTGCGTCTTCTCTCTCTCACTCTTCCCCAGTCTCTTGTAGACAGTTGACTTTATAGGTACTTAAAACCTATAGTGTAATCATTCATGGGGGTGCCTGGTTATTCCATTACATCAATAAATCAAAACAGTGTTTAGTTGGGTTTTATAAATTTTCAATGTTCCCTACATGTATAACTTCAATATATATAATTAGAATTTAATTTGAGAACCATGACAACAATATTTTATAAGTTCACGTTCTAGCCTCTTTTCCAATCTTCACCCCAACTTTTTTAATCCAGCTCCCAAAGCCTTGATTCTTATCAGAGATAAGAATATATTTTCTAACTAACAAGAGAGAAGGAAAATATCAAAAGGAGTTTGAACATCATTATCCTGTCCTTGGTGCCATAAAGTCTGAGGGTAACACTCACAATCTGTCAGACCCTTGCTTCCAAAAAGCAGCTCCTAAAACCTTGATTCTTATCAGAGATAAGAATATATTTTCTAATGAAATGGCCAGGAAATTTGTATAGCAATTTTAGAGGGAAAAGTCCCAGATATTTTCTGAGTCTTCTAATCTTCATAAATACGGACAATTTATGCCTGTTTGGCAGTGAGTAATCGACAACTGTGAGGTTGGCGGCAGAAAAACAGTCATCTTCAAGAAAGAATTATCTTTATGGGCTGTCGAGAAAGAACATCGGACCACTACTAAAAACCAATTGCGATCTTCCCCCTTGCACCTAGAAGATACCTGTTGGCAGCCTACAAACTCACTCAACTACGAAATTCATATCTTCAGACAGTTTCCACCTCTACAAGAACTCTGAACAAATCTGTGAGTGTTTTAACCTTTAACAACAATCTACTACTCGCTTAAAGAACTTTTTAGGCACTCAGAAAAATACTTTGAGGAAGCTTTTTCTTTTTATGAACATTTTTTTCTTCCTTTAAAGTTAACAGAATTTTGTTCTCCCTTACTTTCTCTCGTAACTGTATATCTCTTTACCCTTTTTTTTGTGCATGTAAATAAACATTTTCTTCTTTTATTGTTACACATTGAGCAGGAGTTTGAGTCTTTATTCTTCTGCCTAAAAAGAGAGAATTGTCCGCTCTAATCTTTCAAGCTGTTTTTGCTTTTTTTCAACTTTGTTGCAATTTTAACCTTCATGTTAAAGAAAAACAAATTATTCATAAAAAATTAATTTTATACTTACCATGGTCATTGTTGAAGAAAAATATAGAAAAATATTAAATTCAAATTATGTGATAAATTCTTTGAATTTTTCTGTACTTCATAAATAAATAGAAGATATTAAAAAATAAAAATGTAATGTTTTTCACTGTAAAATTAATGAAAAATGACACTTATTAAAGAATTTTTGGTTAATTTGCAGATTAGGACCTGTGCTCAGTTTGCACTAAAAATTTCCCAAATACTTACATTTAAGTGTAAATGTACATGCTTCATTGGAAAATGACTTGATAAATTTGATAAAGTTCACCATTTTGGAATTATCAACAGTAAAAGTTTGGATTCATTCATGTTACAGTAGCCATTACTGGCATTGCTTGCATGCATTTGTTGCAGAATAGCTATGAGTGGAATATTCACTTGTCTTGATTATTGCACATGCAATATAGTTCTTTTGTGTAGTAATTGAGACTAGTTGAGATGACTAAGATCACTAAAAAGAAGGCCTTTAACTACGTTCTTCCGCACTTAGCTTTCCGCAGCAAATGTAAGCAAACAGTGCCAGTAATGGCTCTGCCAACTTCATGAATGAATCCAAACTTTTACTGTCGATAAATCCAAAACAGTAGATTTTATCAAATTTATTAAGTCATTTTCGAATGAAGCATGCACATTTACACCTAAATGTAAGTATTCAAGAAATTTTTATTGCAAACTGAGTGAGGGTTTTTTGTTTTACTCCTTTTTAGAACATTCAACATTTTGATTAAGAAACTTGTTTTTCTTGAGTCAGTGGTTGTACTAAGCATAGCAAATTTTTGCACCTTTTTTTTGCGGTGACAGACACATTAATTTGGAAATTCTTGCAAAAATCAATTGTTGGATTTTAATGAATTTTTCAGGACTTATTTTATCATTATTTTATGAATGAAATTTTTTAATTAGAAAATCTTGGTAAAAATATTTTTTATTTTTACGTGTGTTTCTCCCCTCTACTTGCTTTTATGAAAGCTTGACAAATTCATCGAGATAATTTTTGTAGTGACTATATTAGTTAAAAGTAGAATTTTTTGAAGAATTTAAAAACTAAGATATTACTTAGAGAAACTTCTAATTGCTTTTATGAATAATATATATTAAAGACAAAAAAAAATGAATTTTTACAAGATTTGTTTTCATTTTTACAATTTAAAATTGAATAATTTATATAGTTTTTAATCTTTTAAAGTTTAATTTTAATGAGATAATTCTTAGGGAATATTGTTATTAAGTAAAACTATATTTACTAATCATATATTTTAAAGTTTATTACAATCTGAAGACCCTGACTATTTTTAAAAGAATTTTGATTTGTTTTTTTGTATATATATCTAGATGCAGAATTTCTGAAATATGGATGTCCAAACCAATAAATCTATTCTTAAAAGGCCATGTGTTTTAAGGGTTGTTCCCCACCCCCCACCTTATGAAAAACCAAAAAAACCAAAAAAAAAACCCTAATGTAAATTGTTGTCTGCTACACCAGAGATAATTTACGATCATGTTTGGTAGTCAATCTGCCATCAATAAATCAATTAACATATCAGAAAAACAAGATCCCATGGTTAGGAAATGCTTGTATACATTATTTTATGCTATAAGTAATATTCATTTCAAATCAGATTAACCTAACTTTAAATTTGCTAATTTTTCTCAAATAATATTTCAGAAATATATATTTTATTTTTGCAAGATTTTTAAAATGGAAAATTAAGTTTTGTTTACAAATGTTTAAAACCATGGCTGACGTTATTGATTTTACTGAAGAAAAAAAGCAAGTCTATTCCTATCAATATAATTTCTGCCTGAAATACACCAAAGTATAAGCAAAATGTTTCCCATTGTTTAAAACTTTTTGTGATCAAACTGTAGCTGCCATTAAAACACACTCATTATTAAATAGTGAGGATGCTGCAGTAACAGTTAATTTAATTGAAAAAGTCTTAGAATTCTGGAAAATTCTCTCTGTCAAAGAAATTTATGCTGACACTAAGAAAAGTGATCCACAGCAAAATGTGATATCAGATTTAGAAGATGAACTTTCTAATTTTGGGAAAATTACAAAAAAGAATGGAACTAAAGCAAGGAAAAAGAATGAAATCATTAACAAAAGATACTAGTTTAGCCATCAAACATACATGCAATGGCTTAATTGATGTTTTTGCAGATATTTGCCAAACAGTGGGTTTGTTTTTGTTATACTTGTGGAATTTACCACAGACTATTTGGAAAATTAAGACAAAGTTCTGGAAGTGTATATTTTATAACAATGTTAGTGAAAAATTTTTATATAAAAAAACTAAACTACTTCTTAAATTAAACATTGATGTCAAAGAATGCAACTTTGATCCAGGCCATAATTGCTCAAAATGTGGACATTTGCTGGATGAAATTGAATGCCAAACATTTGATGACTTACCAGACCTTGAAACTAAAATCCATAAAGATATTAAAATGTCACTTTTGTTTATAGCAGGCTATGTTACAAGAAAATATTGTCCCACAGAAGAGAAAATATTTAATAATATTTACTAGTTTTATTTTCAAGAATATGGACATTTTTTGAAAGAAATAGATCATAATTTAAAAATTCCACTGGATACCACAATGTTTGGTGTTGTTAAATTGTAGACTTACAGAAGTTCTTTGACAAAAAAAAAAAAAAAAAAAATGTTAGTTTTTGATATGCATCATTTCAACATGAAAAGAGAACACAGGATTATATAGTCAAATATATTTTTCAAAAAATTATTGTTTATTTGATTTATCTAAAATAACTGAAGAACCAGCATCTTAAAATTTTATCTATAAGATAAAAATGCTTATACAATTCTCTTTAAGACTACACAATCTTTATTACTATAAAAGTCTGTGAATGTTGCTTGTGTGTTTGCCAGAAGTCATATATAGAGAGTGGGTGAAAGAAAGATATGAATTTATTATCATGTAAGAAGCGGGGGATGGAAGAGAAGGAAATGGAGAAAAAAAACACTCTTTCCACTCACCTCTCTCTCTCTTTCCACCTCTCTCTCTCTTTCCACCTTCCTGTGATTGCGTGCATGCTTATTTATATTTTAGCTTTCTTTATACAAACAATATTTTAAATATTTTTATTTCAACTTTCTTCAAACAATTTTTTTAATGTTGAAAGCAACTTTAATAACTGCAAATAAATGTATTTTTAAGAATAAAATATCTCTACTTTCACAAACTCTTCATGAAACTAAATGTAAACAGTAACACAAGACTGACCCAGTGGGTCACGGGTGGTCTTAGTATTAAAAAATTCATATTTTTTCTAGTAAAAATATGTACATACTTATTCAGAGAAATATTTATTTTCAATTTACCCCACTTTTTACATATATTTAAATGGCTAATTCCTTAAATTATCCTATGAATTAATTTATTATTCTTATTAATGTTAATTGATATCAATTATTAAACTAAGTTTATTGGTAATATCTTAGAGAAATTGTGGAACATATTGTAGATGTAACCAAAATCAAATTTAATTTTGTAAAGATTATCAAAATTATTGTTTTTCTGTAATTCACATTTTTTGTAAAGTATTTTCAGACTGTAGATACACAGTTTTGTAAAATGTGGAATTTCTGATTGTATTTTACAATTTTATATTTTCTGTAATCGATTGGTATAAACAAATTAACTCCTTGTAGTATCATCTAAAAAATGTCTAATTTATGGCAAATAAAGTGATTTTTGTGTCTTAAGTTATTTTATTGTAGAGGATGTTATTTTTGTTCTTTCTTTGTATATTAGTATTTATGGAAATAAGTCAATAATTGTAAGCTGCTTTCTAATAATTAACTAATTACCAATTATTACTAACAAGTTCCTTGCTAAAAATATTCTGAAATTTTTATTTAGTAGTAATTTAGGTCTCCACATGTCCCTCCCCCCAGTTGTAAACTTGCCAGAACTGAGTTATTGATCGCCTTGATCTAAATACAAATTAGAGACATATCATAATAGATCATTCCATCATGAATAAATCAACAATGTTTTGTGTCAATTTTTAACATCAACTTGAAACTTATTTTTGTGACTCAATGAATACTCGTTGCCACTTTTGTGATGCCAACGAATTCTCATCACCTTTGTAATGCTCGTTGTAATAGAGACTTTGTAATTGCAGTTGCAACTATATTAACACCATTGAACAACACTGGTGTCAGATGCCTTCAAATAGCACTTTCTTGATAATACTCACTACAATAGTAATCACCATATAGTGATCTGAATAGAGAATTAGTATAGTGAATAGAATTAGAGAATAGCAGTCCATCTAGTAATAGACGATACAATAGAAATGCGATCTGTGTGACATCACCCCGACCTCTCTCCGCGCCGTCACCATCCTATCCTGTGACGACAAAGTGACTTGGTATTGGTCGCGGCACCAAATGTGACGTTCTAACCCTTTGCTGATTCGGATGGGAATCTGATTAGATTCGGTATCAGCTTTGTCGTTCCCAGCTCGCCTTCAACATCTGGTTACCGAAGTAACTGCTTTGATTTCTAGTCTAACCTATCCATGTTGTGATTTGATCTTAGGTAGACAAAATCAATCAGTCGCCAGGCCGCAATGCAAGCCGAGTCCGAGAAAAGGTAACACCACACAAGTATATGTAAAAGAAAATAAAGTAACAACTCGAAAAGTTCAAATGTGTTAAAAAAAGAATAACAAATATTTTTATCTCTGGTTGCTGAATACAGGACTGCGTCTTTCTCCCAAACTGCTAATATGGATTCATGACACTTTGTGTTTGTTAGGTGAGTCTAAACATCTTAAGTTGTTTTTTTTAAGAAACTGTTTTTTTTTCTGTATCTTCAGGCGATATTCGTAAAACTTGTTTTGGTGGTGTAAGTCTAGGTCGTTCTTCAAAAATAAATTGTTTTTGGTTAGAAGTTAAAGTCAGGATGCGTGGATCTTCAGTCAGCTTCCTGCGAGGCTGGTCTCAGAGCTCAACAGCTTCAACTGCAACTAACTTCTCTCTGACTCAAGTGCTTTCTGTGTGTCATCTACTCGCTGCAACTCTGTTTATATGGACGCCGACAAAAACCAGGTGTGGGCTTGTCATGGTTTGGGGTTCCTTGATAATTCTAAATCCACAATAAGGATTTTCTTTGTTTTTGGTAGTCCATTGCTTTTTTTGCTTCAGAGGGGTTCTAAAGGGTATCATCCTCCCAAATTCTTCCTTTCTCATAGTGGTATCTCACACCAATCCCCTCAGAGGCGTCAACAGGCCTCCCTTCTCTCTCACATGTTTATCGTCGCCCTACCGCTCACGCCACCATTCAGCAATGGACGCTCAGCAGTGTGGGTGTTTGCAATTATCGCTCAAAGGAAAGAAAAAAAAATATCTTCTTTTTTTTTGTTTTTTTTTTCTCTTCCCCGAGCAGATCTCCCACGACACGTAGTGTGGTTTCTAATCTCTAGCTTAACCGAATGTCACCTGGACTTTATCAATCGAGATTTTCGCCAGCGTCAGGTGGGTGGTTAACTGGATGTATTCGCATTCTGTCGCTAATTATCTCTTCCGATAACAAACTTTTATCATGTCCAGGTTTGGACAATAAAACAGGTGGTCTCTTTTCAAAAACAATGACATCTCTGAAAGATAGTTAATGGTTTATTCTTTCCCTCTCTCTCTTGGTTGGCCTGATTACCATTATCTCTTAGCATTCTGTCTTGAAGGCCACTTGACCAATTTGAAACTTTCATTATTGCCATGGGCAGATGGTTATCTCTTATTCGCCACCCCGTAACATAAATTAATTCGGCAGATCCCAGATCTTATGAATCTCCTATCTTCTGCGAGAGAAAAAAAAAAACTTTTTCTTTTCGCAAATGAAAATAAAATCTTTACCACTTTTCTTTGTTAAAAAAAAATAACATCACCCACTATGTCTTTTTGTGATAACTTCTTATTGCTTTAATTATTTCAGCTTCTTCTTGCCTTAATTATTTCTCGCTTTTAATTTTCACGCGACTGCTAAATAGTAACACACTGTATAGTATAGAGGATAGACTAGGAATATTGATCAATTAGATGCAAAGCTAATTCCTACTTATGTGTTGCCTCTATGGTCATGTGGTTTACTTAATTCAATAATGGCATTGCCTGTGTTTGCTCACTGGTGATCTATGTTCAAACTCAAGTGTTGGCAGTGACACTTTATTTCTATAAAACACTTTTCTTGCTAAAAAGTTGAAGAATTTTATTACATTCAATATTATAGATAAAAAAATAGTGAATTTCATATAGTGTTTTTTTTTTTAGATTTAGCATCAGCAAAACAAATTCATGGATTTGGACAAAACCAGATTCCAGAAGAACGTCAAAACCTGTAAACATTTTTCATCCTTTAATAGTTGTTTTTAGTTTAATTTGTAACCCATATAAATGTAGATAGAAAAAAAACATATATTGATAAGATAGCAAAGGTCACAAAGCAATGCCTGGGTCAACCAATCAGGCTTTCCCTCCAGTTGGGGGGTTCAGAGCTAGCATGCACTGGCCCTGGCTTTGGGTAATGATTAATGAGTTAGTCATGTTGTGCATTGATCCTGACTGGGTGCCCCATACTTAGAGCCTTATGTCTAACCTAAGTAAATGACATCTATAAAGTCATGATGCTTCACAGTGTTGGGTAATGTTTAATGAGCTAGTCAAGTTGAGCATTGCTACAGTGTAGTGAGTTTGATCCTCACTGGGTGTCTCTTAGCTTAGTAAATAGCAACAACTGATCTTTGTGACTAGCTTACATTATATTAGCTTATATTATATTATAATAAAAGCTAAGTCTGGCACAAGGCCCTAAAACATGGAAGATAAAAACTTGCCACAAAATTATTTCTCTGTAAGTCTAGCACTGTTCTTGGTTAAAGCATTCCAAACTGAAAAAAGATATCATTTTCTATAAACACAAGTGCCTAATTTAGGATTGTCTATACAGCACCCGCTGTCAACATACTCAACTAGTTGTTCAGAAAGCAGATATTACCTTGATGCATACCTGAGATTGAAAGTGAAGAGATGGGGAGAAGAGATGAATGAAAAATATTCTAGAAAGCTGTAATAATAAAAATGACAAGAGATTGTTGAATTCCAAAGGTTAAAAGTGAAAAAAAAAAGTTCCAAAATTACTTGCCTTCACAGCCCCAAGGGACTCTGCTTTTTTTCGGGCCGCATCAAAATCTTCATCCTGGCCAATATTGGCCTTGAAAAAAAAAAAAAAAAAATTCAAATAAACAAGTAACAAATAAAATAATAAATAAAACAAATATAAAATATTAAGACATTCAACACCCACAAATTTGAAATGAGGGTCCCATATAGACATAAAACCAGAGTTGAAAAATAGTCCATTTTTTTCCAAAAAATTAATGTAAGATATAAAATTAAAATTTTATCTACCAGCTAAATTTAAATACTGTTAACTAAAGAAAAAAAAAAAAAGAAAACATACAAAATTACGTTTTTTTTTTAATCATTTCACCCCAAGTAAGGTAATAAAACCACCAAGATGCAATGGAGGTGACAGTGTTAAAGAATATGATAAATATTTACTATTAAGGAGAGAAGATATAAGAAAACAGCAGATAATAATTGACACTGCATTTAAATTTTTGAAGATCAAATTTGACAGGGAAGCAAGAAGCTGGAAGAGAGTTCCACAAGTGGGAAGTGTGAGAAAAGAAACTGTCAGCATAGGACCCATGGTTACATTTAGCCATTTCAACTGAAAAATGATGAGACCTTGACGAGAAGGCAATAATGCTCTCATGAATTTAACATCTGTTTCAATGAAATGAAAAATTGTTCAATTTCAAATCTTTTAATTTGTACCCTCTTACTTCTTTACTTAATGACCTGCATTCATGCTTATGATTGTATATCAATATTTTATTAAAATTGTTAAACTCAAATATGTAACAATGTTATAGGGGAATTTACATGGGTATTTTATAGACATCGAACTTGCAAGGAGCTTGTTCAATCATTATCATGAATTATGATCATGGCTCTCCACAACTTCCTATGCTTTGTAGCTTTTGTGTTCGCTTTTTACTATCTCTCCTAATTTCTGTTCTGCCAACCATTTAGTCAAGCTCATTCTTCTTCTATGTGTCATGTTCTTTCACAACATTGGTGATCATGGCTCTCCACAGTTTCCTGTCCTTTGTAGCTCTTAGTAAGGTTTGTCTTTTTACTATCTCTCCTAATCCCTGTTCTGCCAACCATTTAGTCAAGCTCATTCTTCTTCTATGTGTCATGTCCTTTCACAACATTGGTGATCATGGCTCTCCACAGTTTCCTCTCCTTTGTAGCTCTTAGTAAGGTTTGTCTTTTTACTATCTCTCCTAATCCCTGTTCTGCCAACCATTTAGTCAAGCTCATTCTTCTTCTATGTGTCATGTTCTTTCACAAAATTGGTGATCATGGCTCTCCACAGTTTCCTGTCATTTGTAGCTCTTAGTAAGGTTTGTCTTTTTACTATGTCTCCTAATCCCTGTTCTGCCAACCATTTAGTCAAGCTCATTCTTCTTCTATGTGTCATGTTCTTTCACAACATTGGTGATCATGGCTCTCCACAGTTTCCTCTCCTTTGTAGCTCTTAGTAAGGTTTGTCTTTTACTATCTCTCCTAATCCCTGTTCTGCCAACCATTTAGTCAAGCTCATTCTTCTTCTATGTGTCATGTTCTTTCACAACATTGGTGATCATGGCTCTCCACAGTTTCTTGTCCTTTGTAGCTCTTAGTAAGGTTTGTCTTTTTACTATCTCTCCTAATCCCTGTTCTGCCAACCATTTAGTCAAGCTCATTCTTCTTCTATGTGTCATGTACTTTCACAACATTGGTGATCATGGCTCTCCACAGTTTCTTGTCCTTTGTAGCTCTTAGTAAGATTTGTCTTTTTACTATCTCTCCTAATCCCTGTTCTGCCAACCATTTAGTCAAGCTCATTCTTCTTCTCTGTGTCATGTTCTTTCACAACATTGGTGATCATGGCTCTCCACAGTTTCCTCTCCTTTGTAGCTCTTAGTAAGGTTTGTCTTTTTACTATCTCTCCTAATCCCTGTTCTGCCAACCATTTAGTCAAGCTCATTCTTCTTCTATGTGTCATGTTCTTTCACAAAATTGGTGATCATAGCTCTCCACAGTTTCTTGTCCTTTGTAGCTCTTAGTAAGGTTTGTCTTTTTACTATCTCTCCTAATCCCTGTTCTGCCAACCATTTAGTCAAGCTCATTCTTCTTCTATGTGTCATGTTCTTTCACAACATTGGTGATCATGGCTCTCCACAGTTTCTTCTCCTTTGTAGCTCTTAGTAAGGTTTGTCTTTTTACTATCTCTCCTAATCCCTGTTCTGCCAACCATTTAGTCAAGCTCATTCTTCTTCTATGTGTCATGTTCTTTCACAACATTGGTGATCATGGCTCTCCACAGTTTCCTCTCCTTTGTAGCTCTTAGTAAGGTTTGTCTTTTACTATCTCTCCTAATCCCTGTTCTGCCAACCATTTAGTCAAGCTCATTCTTCTTCTATGTGTCATGTTCTTTTCACAACATTGGTGATCATGGCTCTCCACAGTTTCCTCTCCTTTGTAGCTCTTAGTAAGCTTTGTCTTTTTACTATCTCTCCTAATCCCTGTTCTGCCAACCATTTAGTCAAGCTCATTCTTCTTCTATGTGTCATGTTCTTTCACAACATTGGTGATCATGGCTCTCCACAGTTTCTTGTCCTTTGTAGCTCTTAGTAAGGTTTGTCTTTTTACTATCTCTCCTAATCCCTGTTCTGCCAACCATTTAGTCAAGCTCATTCTTCTTCTATGTGTCATGTTCTTTCACAAAATTGGTGATCATAGCTCTCCACAGTTTCTTGTCCATTGTAGCTCTTAGTAAGGTTTGTCTTTTTACTATCTCTCCTAATCCCTGTTCTGCCAACCATTTAGTCAAGCTCATTCTTCTTCTATGTGTCATGTTCTTTCACAACATTGGTGATCATGGCTCTCCACAGTTTCTTCTCCTTTGTAGCTCTTAGTAAGGTTTGTCTTTTTACTATCTCTCCTAATCCCTGTTCTGCCAACAATTTAGTCAAGCTCATTCTTCTTCTATGTGTAATGTTCTTTCACAAAATTGGTGATCATAGCTCTCCACAGTTTCTTGTCCTTTGTAGCTCTTAGTAAGGTTTGTCTTTTTACTATCTCTCCTAATCCCTGTTCTGCCAACCATTTAGTCAAGCTCATTCTTCTTCTATGTGTCATGTTCTTTCACAACATTGGTGATCATGGCTCTCCACAGTTTCCTCTCCTTTGTAGCTCTTAGTAAGGTTTGTCTTTTTACTATCTCTCCTAATCCCTGTTCTGCCAACCATTTAGTCAAGCTCATTCTTCTTCTATGTGTCATGTTCTTTCACAACATTGGTGATCATGGCTCTCCACAGTTTCCTCTCCTTTGTAGCTCTTAGTAAGGTTTGTCTTTTTACTATCTCTCCTAATCCCTGTTCTGCCAACCATTTAGTCAAGCTCATTCTTCTTCTATGTGTCATGTTCTTTCACAAAATTGGTGATCATGGCTCTCCACAGTTTCTTGTCCTTTGTAGCTCTTAGTAAGGTTTGTCTTTTTACTATCTCTCCTAATCCCTGTTCTGCCAACCATTTAGTCAAGCTCATTCTTCTTCTATGTGTCATGTTCTTTCACAACATTGGTGATCATGGCTCTCCACCTTTGTAGCTCTTAGTAAGGTTTGTCTTTTTACTAGCTCTCCTAATCCCTGTTCTGCCAACCATTTAGTCAAGCTCATTCTTCTTCTATGTGTCATGTTCTTTCACAAAATTGGTGATCATAGCTCTCCACAGTTTCTTGTCCTTTGTAGCTCTTAGTAAGGTTTGTCTTTTTACTATCTCTCCTAATCCCTGTTCTGCCAACCATTTAGTCAAGCTCATTCTTCTTCTATGTGTAATGTCCTTTCACAACATTGGTGATCATGGCTCTCCACAGTTTCCTCTCCTTTGTAGCTCTTAGTAAGGTTTGTCTTTTTACTATCTCCCCTAATCCCTGTTCTGCCAACCATTTAGTCAAGCTCATTCTTCTTCTATGTGTCATGTTCTTTCACAACATTGGTGATCATAGCTCTCCACAGTTTCTTGTCCTTTGTAGCTCTTAGTAAGGTTTGTCTTTTTACTATCTCTCCTAATCCCTGTTCTGCCAACCATTTAGTCAAGCTCATTCTTCTTCTCTGTGTCATGTTCTTTCACAACATTGGTGATCATGGCTCTTCACAGTTTCTTGTCCTTTGTAGCACTTAGTAAGGTTTGTCTTTTTACTATCTCTCCTAATCCCTGTTCTGCCAACCATTTAGTCAAGCTCATTCTTCTTCTATGTGTCATGTTCTTTCACAACATTGGTGATCATGGCTCTCCACAGTTTCCTGTCATTTGTAGCTCTTAGGAAGTTTTGTCTTTTTACTATCTCTCCTAATCCCTGTTTTGCCAACCATTTACAAAAGCTTGTTAGGTAGATTATGCGTAGCTTTCCTTCATCGAATTAAAGGAAAAATTAATTTCTTCTTCAAGGTAATATAATTGCAAAAAGCATGCCAGCTTGGAATAGCAAGAGTACTTGTAAAAGTATTTGATACAGACTGTTGATAAAAAGAACAAATAATTAGTGGTAAACCTTGAAACTTTCTGCCAGCAGAAATAAAACAGTGTCTCAAAAGGACGTTTTTTTTTCCTTGACACCACTATTATTTTAACTACCTTCACTCCTTGGTGCTGTTGTTTTAAAAAGTAATGATTAGAATTCTAAGTATGAATAGTGAAGGTAGCAGTGTCAATGGAAAAAAAACTGTCCTTTTGTCACTCCATTTTTTTTGTGAGCCCAAAGTTCTATGCTTGCCCATATGTTTAAGTTAATCATTATTGAAAAGGTTCTACAATTTTGAATAAACAATGTCCCAACATTAAAAACACTTTTATTTCAATACGGCCTATACAGGCTTATACTGCAAGCAACCTCAAAGTAACAACCTCATAAAAATGTCACCAAGGGCAGACCGCTCACCTGTCTGAAAATAAAATTCATCAACAGCCAACATCAGATGCTGTGCAGAAAGGAAATAACAAAACTTACCAAAAATGCAACGACTTCATATCCTTGCTCCTTAAGCCACACAAGAATGCACGACGTATCAAGTCCACCGCTATAAGCAAGGACAACTTTTTTCTTTCCTTTCGTGTCACCCATTTTGCTTTCAAATTAGAAAATCTAAAAAATAAACGAAAAATTAAATGTATTAATAAATCATCTACTATGTGTCATGTCTCTTCCAGATGTAGCCACACAAGAAGTGCAAGAAATAAAACTATTAGCATCGACCTTACAGTCATATCTAACCAATTCAACTATAAATTCATGTGACCTTATTGCAAAATCTAATACTATGCTTAAATTCATAAAGTCTAAATGTCAGAGTGAATAGTTTATCTGAACAATTACCATCAAAGTATTTACAGAAAAGGCATAGGGAAGCAACTTTACTGTGGTGGTAAAGTCACTGAAGCTGAGATGCTAGGTCAGGATTAATAATATTGCTGATTCTCTTTTGAATTTTATCAAGAATCTCTACGCATATAGCAGGAGCACTAGACCATATGTGGCAATAATATTCTATGCATGGACGAATGGTAGACTTATAGATATACAAGATAGATTCTGGAGAGAGAAATTGTCTAGCACAACACAGTGAACCAACTTTCAGCTGACCTAGTAATCCATAATTCCCAATGTGTGTGTGTGTGTGTGTGTGTGTGTGTTAGATCGAATGTTGTTTATGCATTTCCACAGTTTTCATCCGATTTTGATGAAATTTTTTTGTTTGATAGATAATTCTTCAGTGCCAGTTTTGAGTCCAAATTGTTAGTGACAATGGCTCTCCACTACTTCCTGCCCATTATAACTCTCAGTAACCTTTTACTATCTGTTCTTGGATATATATCTTTCATTAAAACTTTAATAATTGTTTAAATTATTACAATAATATTATCTATATAATTCTCAAAATGTGTATGTATGTATGTGTGTGCATGTGATTGGATGTTGTTTATGTGTTTCCACAGTTTTCCTCCGAACACTTCTGCGCATGAGGCTGAAGATGATGATCAAAGGACTCAAAAGCTGAAGAGAAATGCCTCTTCAACTGCTGCTGCACATGAGGCTGAAACAAGATTGAAAATGCAAAAATGGCCCTTTTCAGCTCCCCCTTCAAATTGTTAACCCTCCATTTGGGGATGTGACTCAGTTGCACCTAGTTTTGTTACTAATAGTGATTTTCAGGTGGGCTGACTTAAAACTTAAACTGCTCCAATTGAATGGTAAAAATTCCCAGTAATGAAAGACCAGGACAAAGATGGGTTATACTGCTAGTGGATTCAATATAACCTTTCCACTTCAAAGAATGTTAGCCCAAAAAGATGTAACAAGTCACTCTTCTAGAGGTCAGCATCAGCTATGCTGATGGAAGGTAGAAAGGGGTCTCCCAAATGATTTAAAGAGATAACAGGCAAAATTTATTAAGAGCTACAAAGGACAGCAAGTTGTGGAGAGCCATGATTGCCAATCTCATGAAGGAACATGGCACATAGAAAAAGAAGAGTGAGCTTGTGTAAATGGATGACAGAACAGAGTTTGAGAGAGATAACAAAAAGACAAAATTTCTTAAGAGCTACAAAGGACAGGAAGTTGTGGACAGCCATGATCATCAAAGTCCAGAAGGGACATGACACAGAGAAGAAGATATCTAATTGAGCACACTGATTTTATATAGAGAAATGTTTGTACTTTGCCTTATTTAAATCTTAAACAACAGGATATCAAAACACACACGGATGAATGCCAACCAATTGAATAGTTAAATTAAACTGAAAAAAGTAATTCAGCTGTTATTTTCTTCTTCCCCTGTGGCATATCTGATTAGATCCCTATTGAGAATCTGAACGAGATATTAAAATGGAAATTTTTTTACCATCTTGTCCCAAGGAACGTCCTGTTTCACTGACCTTCAAAAATTCTTCAGACATTTCTTTTTGTTTCATTTAAAAAATTTTAAACACACTTTATAGGCCAATAACCATATCACATTGAAACACGGGTTCACGTATGATCATCAAAGTTAAGCAAAGTCAAGCCTGGTCAGTATCTAAACGGGTGACTGCTTGGGAATACCAGGTGCTGTAAGTCTGGATATGCTGGTCCTTTGATGGATATTGGCTCAGAACCATAAATTGGAGAGTTTAGTTAGTTGTATTCATTTCTACAAATACCCCTGGGCAAGACATAGAATAGAAAAGGGATATGATCACCAAAGCATGTCACATCCACCCTACCAACATGTATTAGGTCAGTGTGATTGGGTAAATTAAAGTACCCCCTTAACTCCTCCACTTCAGAATTCCTAGCACCATCAAAGAAATGTTACTACTGTGGATCCCCCATATTTGTGTGGGTTAGGGAATAGAACTGGCCATGAACAGTTAGAATCTGTGAATGCTTGTAACACCCCACCCCAAAAGTGCTTATAAGTCCTTATTTTGATTGTTAAAACCCCATATGCCTTAAACTTTCATCCTAAACACTTTAGAAATATTTCAGACCCTTTTTAAAACATTTTTGAAAAATAGTATTGGTGACCATACACTTAGCGTAAATTTTCTTTCATATGTACAATAACCGTGTTTAATTATGCATAGATCGATACAACCATTGAAAATACTGTATAAAATATAACAAGACAAAATATAAAGTTTAAAACATTTTCTAAAAACAGAACTGTGATGATACCCCCAGACTTAGCATAAGCCAATTTTAAAACCCCAGCCGCAGCCCATAACAAAGAACAAAGCCCAAACACTATGCATGTTTTTGCGTTTGTTTTTTACAATGAAGATGTACAATTCTGCCAATTTTTACCATAAAAATGGACTGTTATATTTTTAAGTCACTATTGTTATATACAGTACCTATGAACACTAATGGGTATGTCCCAATCCTCATAAATACATTGGACACTATTTTAAGTGGGGGTAATATGTTGTCTAAGTAGTCCACTACTAGCAGTGGTTTACTTACTTCACGATGCTGGCGAGTATTGTATTTTATTGATGTTATAAAGATTACCATTTCATTTCCAACATCCGTTTTGGTTATTCCTCATTCAGTAAACCTTTCTAGGTTACAAGAAAAATACATTTATTGTAATTTTTATTTTTCAATAAATAATAATAGAAATAAATGTTTTGTGTGTAAAGAGGAGTGTGTGAATGATGGAAGTAAAATGTTTGAACATTTGAGGAATTGATATGATTATTATTGATATGTTTATTATCGATATCTTATTATTGATACGTTTGTATAATCAATACAATATGTTTCATGAGCATTTTGTTTTTTGTTACTGTATACCCAATTTTACACACCCTGTATATATTTCCTGCTACTGTAAACGTTATACCCATGTTTGAGTAGACATCCTGTAACTCTTAAACAGTGTGGATTACGTCTTCCAGTTTGCACAGAGAATTGATAAACATTTTTTTCCTCAACAATATTTTTTATTACTGTAAATGTTCTATATATGGCTATACAGAGTTATATATATTTTGGTTGGCCATTTATAGTATGTACACCCTTCGGCTTACTATACCAACAGAATAAAGGGGTCAATTAAAGAATGATTTATTAACAGTGAATTGTTTTCTACTGAGCTCAGATTTCATTTTGCATTATTAATTCATGATTAAAATGATCAAAGTATATTACTGAATAACATTTCATTCAAATATTTTATATTTCTGCCTTTCAGTTCTCTATGTTTTGAAACTATATATATTTTTAACCAATTTTTAAAAAACTTTTCTCTTTCATGGATGCAATGGTCTTTGGAGGCTTGTTTAGAGACCAAGTTAATGGCCTTTTAAGCTTCCTTCATGTGAATTGCAGTAAAATTTTGAATATGTAAAAATTAATTATTACTGGGGGAGGGGGACACCAGAATTTTAGAAATACCAAAGTGGGGCATGGCCCAGAATCGTTTGGGGGGGGGGGGACCACTGGTTTAAATTCATGTGGTCGAGGCACCAAGGAGGAGAGCTCATTAAAATAACTGCTATGAAAATATTTATAGAAAAAAACAGAGAGACACCATTTAATGCCAAGATTTATAAATGTGCAAGACTGATTCTAGCAAGACATATTGAACCAACTTTCCTAGCAGCAGGCCAAGGAATTAATTCAATATAATCAGTCCAGTTTATGTCAATTTAAGAATGTGAAACCAAGATGTCACAAGTTGTGCCAATGCTGATGGATGGTAAAATACATTTTCTAATATATGTAGTAATTTAAATGAATAAATAATTTAGATTTGAAATTTGATCATCTTGCCGTCAGTGAAAAGACATGTACTGAACAAGAATCATAAATGCTGGTTCAAATAAATGACTTCTGTATTTAAACTGAATATATTCTCTAATGAATGTTGTATTTTAAACAGACAACCAATTTAGATTTGAAATTTGATCATCTTACCATTAGCAAAATGACATGTACAAAACTAGGATCATAAATGCTGGTTCAAATAAGTGACTTTTGTATTTAAACTAATAAATGTTACATTTTAAATAGACAAACAATTTAGACTTGAAATTTGATCATCTTGTTGTCACAACAGGTAAAGAACCAGTTCAAATAAAGAAAGAAATAATATGGCTACTGATTGTCAGTTGAGAAAGTAAGAGCAAACCTTGATAAAAGGAGGCTCACCACCCCAACACCCCCTGGTTGCATGTTATCTACTTACATTGCAGCATGCATTCTTGTAATGATAAGGGGTAGAGTATCAGAATGGAGAATCTCAGGTCAAAGTACACAAGGTAGGAGGGAGTGATTTTCTCACTAATTTACATCTTTAATTTTAGTTTTAAAAGAGATTTTTAACATTCGTTTAAAGTCTGCGGATGGCTGCTATTAACCTTAAAATCAATCGCTTTCAACTGAATTTATGCTATGATTAATTACAAATAAAGAAAGACTATTCTGTAATTAGCCAACCTCCAACTATATTTAAAATTTAAATACGCAAGGAGGAGAAAAAAAAAGTAAATGTGTGAGAAGAAAGAAAAAAATATGTGAGAAGAAGGAAAAATAAATACACAAGAATGAATAAATATGCATGGAGAGAGAAAGAGGGAAAATACGCAAGAAGAATGAGAGAGAGGAAATACACAAGAAGAATGAGAAAATACGTGAGAAGAACTAAAAGTAAATAGACAAGAAATAAATATGCGAAAAGAAAGAGAGGAAGGAAATACGCGGAAAGAAGGAGAGAAAGGAAATATGCGGAAAGAAGGAAATATGCGGAAAGAAGGAGAGAAAGGAAATACGTGGAAAGAAGGAAAGAAAGGAAATACGCGGAAAGAAGGAAATACGTGGAAAGAAGGAAATACGCGGAAAGAAGGAGAGAAAGGAAATACGTGGAAAGAAGGAAAGAAAGGAAATACGCGGAAAGAAGGAGAGAAAGGAAATACGCAGAAAGAAGGAAATACGTGGAAAGAAGGAAAGAAAGGAAATACGCAGAAAGAAGGAAATACGCGGAAAGAAGGAGAGAAATACGTGAAAATACCAAAAATATAATGCACAAGAAGAAATAAATACGTGAAGAAAAAAGAGAAATAGTAAATACATGAGACAAAAGAGAAAAATATGCGAGAAGAATAGTAAATATGTGCAAAAGAGAAAAGTAAATACACGAGACGAGAGAGAGAGAGAGAGAAATACACGAGACTAGAGAGAAATACGCGAGACAACAGAGAGAGAGAGAGAGAGAGAAATACGCGAGACAACAGAGAGAGAGAGAGAGAAATACACGAGACAAAAGAGAGAGAGAGAGAGAAATACACGAGACAAAAGAGAGAGAGAGAGAGAAATACACGAGACAAAAGAGAGAGAGAGAGAGAAATACACGAGACAAAAGAGAGAGAGAGAGAAGTATACGAGACAAAAGAGAGAGAGAAATACACAAGACAACAGAGAGAGAGAGAGAGAAGTATACGAGACAAAAGAGAGAGAGAGAGAATAGAGACGAGACGAGAGAGAGAGAGAGAAAGACAGAGAAATGCACGAGACAAAGAGAGAGAGAGAGAAATGCACGAGACAAAAGAGAGAGAGAGAGAAAATGCACGAGACAAAAGAGAGAGAGAGAGAGAAATGCACGAGACAAAAGAGAGAGAGAGAGAGAAATGCACGAGACAAAAGAGAGAGAGAGAGAGAAATGCACGAGACAAAAGAGAGAGAGAGAAATGCACGAGACAAAAGAGAAAAAGTAAATCAGCATGAAAGAGAAAAATAAATAGATCAAGTGAAAGAAAAAGTAAACATGTGAGAAGAATTACAAGAATAAAAATAAATATGCATGAAGGAAAAGCAAATAAATTAAAAAGAGAAAAATAAAATAAACAAATAGAAAAGAAATCAGAAAATAAACAAAAAGCTGAAAGTAAATAGGGATTGTTTCTTTACAGCCATTAATTAATACAAAGACATTGTTTTAAAATCATAACTTTATTGACAAAAAGCTGTCATTTTTATGACCTTTTCTTGTAACCTTAGGAAAATGCTGAATTTACAGTGTGAATAAACTGAAAATAGATATCTCAGGTGACTGACTGCAAGGCACATGGAATGATCACATGGTATTAAAATTCACCCAATTTTTCATGAAGCAGACGCTTTCATGTAACTTTTGCTTTTAGCATGTTTTTTTTTTTACTAATATTGCAAATACAGCTTTTTTGGCATGTGTACTTTCATTAGGTACTTAAATGAAGAATGGATAATGCAATCTAAATTTTTTTCTAAATTAAATTTTACACAAAAAATGTAAAAGAAAAAGAAGAAAATGAATAGCAAAAAAAAAAAAAAGAAGAAAATACAAAAAATATACGAAAAAAAATTGAAAAATGAAAAAATTAAAAAAAAGTGTGTCAGTGTAAAAAATGAAAAGGAAAAAGTGGAAAAAAATGAAAAAAGCAATAAAGAAAAGTGATAAAGAAAAATATAGAAAAATTGATAAGGAAAAAATATAGAAAAATTGATAAGGAAAAAATATAGAAAAAGTGATAAAGGAAAAAATAGAAAAATTGATAAGGAAAAAATATAGAAAAATTGATATGGAAAAAATATAGAAAAATTGATAAGGAAAAAATATAGAAAAATTGATAAGGAAAAAAATATAGAAAAAGTGATAAAGGAAAAAAATATAGAAAAATTGATAAAGAAAAAAATATAGAAAAAGTGATAAGGAAAAAAATATAGAAAAAGTGATAAGGAAAAAAATATAGAAAAAGTGATAAAGAAAAAATATATATAAAGAAAAAAAATGAAAAAGAAAAAATATAGAAAAAAGTGATAAAGAAAAAATATAGAAAAAGTAAAGAAAAAAAATAAAAAAGAAAAATATAAAAAGTGATAAAGAAAAAAATATAGAAAAAGTGATAAAGAAAAAAATATAGAAAAAGTGATAAAGAAAAAATATAGAAAAAGTGATAAAGAAAAAATATAGAAAAAGTGATAAAGAAAAAATATAGAAAAATTGATAAAGGAAAATATAGAAAAAGTGATAAAGGAAAATATAGAAAAAAGATATAGAAAAGTAATAAAAAAAAAATATAGAAAAGTGATAAAGAAAAAATATAGAAAAGTGATAGAGAAAAAAAATAGAAAAGTGATAGAGAAAAAATATAGAAAAAATTGGTTTAAAAAAAATGAAAAAAATTATAAAGAATAAAAGGATCAAAAAAAGAAAAAAAATGGAAAATGTGAAAAACAAAAAAATTACAAAATATGAAAAACAAAAAATTGGAAAAAAAAACACAAAAAAAACAAAAAAATCAGATAAGAAAATAACTGAAAAAAAAAATACAATAAACAAAAAAACAATGAGTGAAAGTGAATATATGCATATTTTGACTCTTTTCAAGTAGCTGCCTGAAAAGTTCTCAGCCTGACCAAGAAGCCCTTAAAAATAAATGAATAAGAACAATGTTTGTTCTGATTATGGGAAATAGTCAGGCTAATAATTTTTCAACAACCAAATATTGAATATCTACATCAGGTATTTTCTCCTCAACCATTATTATTTACATTATTTATACTCAGATTACTGAACTGATCTTTATTATTATGACAACGTTTCAGCCATTGTGCCCTCTAGCCTTCATCAGGTGCTTGTCGATCTGAGCAACCTCCAAGGGATTTTGAACTTTTATTTTTAATCATTTCACCTCGAGCAAGGGGATAATTCCACTAAGACACAAGGGTTTACTGAGAGTGAAAGAGTATAAGAAGACTTTAGTGAGGAGAAAGGACAATAAAAGAACAGGATTCAGGATGACAGAAGATGGCAATTGACACTACATTTAAATTTTTGAAGATTGTAGGTAGCAGGGAAGCAAGTAATTTGAAGGGTGTTCCGCAGGTGAGAAGTACAAAAGAAGAGACTTTTAGAATAGAATATATGGTTGCATCTAGCTATTTCAATGATAAAATGAGACCTAGATGCCAAACCAGTAGTATGCTTAAATTCATGTGGTTGACATACCAAAGTGGAGAGCATATTACAACAACACACGTAAAAATATTTATAGTTAAACCACATCATAAAGTGACTGAAGTCAAGATTCCAGGTCAGGAGCAGTAATATTACTGTCCCTTTTTTGGATTCTGTTAAGAATCTCAAGTTATATAGCCAGAGTAGCAGACCAGATATGGTAGTGGGAAAGTGACTGAAGTCAAGATGCCAGGTCAAGAGCAGTAACATTAAAAACCCATGTTCAGATTCTGTTAAGAATCTCAAGTTATATAGCCAGAGTACGAGACCAGATATGGCAGCAATGTTCAATGCACGGATGAATGATTGATTTATAAATATGCAAGATGGATTCTAACAAGAAAATTCCGACACAACACAGTGAAGCAAGCTTAGCAACTGATTTAATATAATCATACCACTTCAGGTCAGCAGAAGATGGTGTAATGAGTTGATCTTCTATAGGTTAGCATCAGCCATACTGTTGGAGGGCAAAAATGGTTCTTTATGATAATTTATTTAATTTACAGTCGTAGATTGTTCTTGTTCTATTAATCATGCCTAGGGGTATCTCGTTCCATCGTTATTTAGTACAAATCAGTTATTACTTGCCCTGTTTCTACTGTTTTTATAGTTTTCTGAGCAAAAAGAGTTTAAAGATTACATTTAAGTTAAAAATCATAGCATTGAAATTTCAGATGATCAATGAAAGCTTTATAGGACAGCCTTATCATATTTATAATTAAATGATGCTTTACAAATTGTATATAGACAATATGCATGGCACAAGCATATTATTACTAAATCATTGAGCCATGAAATAAGACCTTCATTTACTGCAAAGTGAAATTATACTGAATAATTTAGCTATATTATGATGTAATATGTTACACAGTACTGTAGTTTTAGTGTGATTTTCAATAAACAATACAAATTTAAAACATTTTGTCTTATAATTTGATCCCCCAGCCATATTATGGTGTTATATACACTTTTATCTATTTTATTATTATTCATTAATGTCGGACATTATTAACATAAATAAAAGGCTGGTAAACATTCATTATGTGTTAACATGGGCACCTCGATGTGGTGTAATAATTAGCAAGCTTGTCTTGCTAGGACAATTACTACTGAGTAGTGAGTTTGATTCTCAGTATGTGCCTCCTTGTGCCATAACTGTGAAAAGAGATGATTGTTGAAGTAATCTGCAAATTATACCAGGGACATAAAGTTAGGGATCAGTTTTCTCTTATTACCAAAGTAGAAATTGATCTCCCATTTCTTGGTCACAATAGATTCCTAAAAACATAAAATCAGGGATCAATTTTCAATAAAGTTAAGGGTCACATAAAATATTTATTAAGATATGCTTTTAAAAATTGTTATGCAAATTATATAACCACTTACGTTGTAAATGTGATATATATATATATATATATATATATATATATATATATGTTGTTATACATAAGATAACATATATGTAACATAAATGGTAACATAATTTGCATAACAATTTTTAAAAGCCTATCATAATAAATATTTCATCTGTGTTATTTTTTTTAATATATTTATTATGATAGGCTTTTAAAATTGTTATGCAAATTATGTTACCATTTATGTTACATATATATTATCTTATGTATAACAACCTCATATATATATATATATATATATATATATATATATATATTGTGTGTGCTGGTGCTAATAAAATAGTGGTTGATGTATAATAACAGAGCTATAATTTTTCTAAGATACCCTCCTCACACCCATATAAATAAAATAGACTGCTCCACTACCATTTCAATCAGCACCTGATGATGGTGTTATGCTACTGGTAAGGAAAAATGTGTATATTTAGTTTGGTTTGTTTTACAGCATATCAACGTCATTTAATGCTGACAAGATTTTTTATTGCTGGTAATAATTTTTTCCTTCAAAAATTCATTGTTAGTAATAATATTTACAAAAAAATATTGCTGGTATTAAACCTATTTTTACACTTTTGTAGTGTTTTGACCCCAGTTTGGGAGTTAACTATTTGCCCATAGTTGAGACCCTAACAGGTGCTACCATTTTGGTTAAGTGTGGACCTGGGAACACCATCAATTAAGAGGTGGTTCTACACTCCTCAAAACCTCCTGATCAGAGGCCTTGATGTTAGACGCAGGATGCAGATGTAGTTTATCATCATATCCAGGATGGAAAATGTATTTTTTTTAATCATTTCACCCCAAGGCAGGAATGCCATTAACATACAAGGGGTTACAGAAAGTGGGAGCAAGAGTAAAGAGGTGTGAAAGAGGAAAGGATGAAGAAAAGGGCAGGGAATAGATCAAGGCATCTGAGGATGTCGATTGACATTGTATTTGAATAGTTGGAGATTATAGCTATCAGGGAAGCAAGTAAGAGGAAGGGAGTTCCACACATGGGAAGTCTGAGGCATAAAGCTATTGGAGTAGAAGAGACAGCAACAGTTAACTGTTTTGACAGTGATATATATATATATATATATATATATATATATATACACGCACAGAGTTCATTAGATCAATTACAATTGAATAGTGAGTTTGATCCTCACCAAGTGTTTAATACCAATCGTGATGCAATGGAAGGGCTTTGCACTGGGAGAATTCAGTGTAAATTAACAGAAAAGAAGGATCTGTTTCAGCTCAGAATCTGGTTTATAGGATATAAAATCCTATATTTTATAATCGAAAGGTGAAACACAAATAAGTAAGAAAACACCCACATATAAAGAGAATCAGAATCGCTAAAAAAAGCCACTTTTGTACAAATCAGTAAAAAAAAAAAAAAATATACAATTTAAAATTAAATAAATGGTTTCTGGAATCTAATTGGACAGTACAGTCATATGCAATGTTTCCAACTACATCCGTACGTTTGAACTCCAAATGAACTGGTCGCTGGGTGCTATCATGTAAACCAAAAACATTCACCTGGAGCCAATCACATGACCAGGATAACTATATATAAACCGATTTTGGAGGCAATAAAACACACCCACAGCAAAATCCCATCACGGCGATGACAGGCAGTTGGATCTGGAAACATTCGACCATAATTCTCTCATTACCATGACAATACCTCAGTCAGTGACGACTACACACCATTCAAAGGAATATTCACCCAACTCAAAGAAATATTCATAGCCCCGTAGAAAAAAAAGTCTGATTATCTATCTCTATGTCCATCTCCTTTTGGAACCACCATAATCTGATTTCACGTATTAACACTGACACACACACACATATTCAGTTAGCAGCCATGCATACACACTGTTAAAATATGCTTTAGACACATGCACAAATATATATGCACAGTATATTAATCAAGGCATGACTTTATGAACTACTCCTTAATAAATGGAAAATTTTGTCAAACATTTAAACTTTGATTACGAACAGAATACATGTAAAAAACAAATGTTAATGTGTACGTAAATATATGATTATTTCAATCTGCTTTTCCTTTTAGTCTTTTGTAAAAAAATTATTTCTTCACATTATGTTGTATTTGTGGGCACGGCATTTGGATGTTAAATTTTCACTTTTAACCCTACATGTTCAGGTTTTCTGTTGTATACTTTTTTTCCTTTTACAATTCATTTCAGCAGATCCTATTTCTTCATAATTCATTTTCTCCTGTTACCATTTTTACATTACACAGGACCAAGTAAATTGTTCACTATATATTTTAACGACACTCTAACACACAATAGCATTTTAAATCATCTGAGAAAAAAAAACAAACAAAAAAAAAAACGGACAATTTCTGAACAAGTTAAATACCATAATTGATTTTAATTCTGTCTAAGACACGTCTACAAAATATTCAAGAAGGAAAAAAACAAAGAATTTATTTAAATTAGGTTTCAGAGAGAGAGAGAGAGAGAAGTGTTTTGAAAGTAAGCTAATCATTTGCTAACATTTTAAATTATATGCAATGTTGGCTTTATATTACATCAGCCATTTTCAATCGGGCAGTAACAAAAATTATTACCAAGTGCCCCACATTTGTAAGTTTACAGCATTACATTTTTTTTTCTTCAACCCAAGCAAAGTGATATAACACTACTAAGACGTGGCGGTTCACGTGGCGGAGTGAAAGAGAATGCTAAAACTTTAGTGAGGAGAAAATACAATAAAAGAACAGGAGGACAGATGATGACAATTGGTGCAGGGCAGGCGCATCTTGCCTGCAAGCAGCGGGGGGGGTTGGGGTTGGGGGGTCTTGCTGTGACCTCTGCCATTTTTTTAAAAAATTATTTTTAAACTGACGTTACATTGCTGGTCATCAACTAATAAGATACCTTGCAAATCTGCATGGCCGGTGCGGTGCGTACTACGCAGTAACCCCCGTGATGAGGCTGGAGCCCCAAAAGGGCTAGTTTCAACAATGTTTGTTTTTTTTTTTTTTTTTTCCTTTTTGTACATTTTACTTTTTTTGAAGCTAAGTTATGTCAAACGTCAACTATAATAATCGACAGGGCCGTTACTTACAACCTCGAACCACTCAACTGCGTAGGGGGGGATGGGCCTCATACCTACTGGAGAGCGCGCGGGGGGGGGGGGCACAAGTGTTAATTTCAGAAGCGCTTATTTTTTTTTTTTAAATTGTAATTTTTTTCTGAACAGTTCTTTTAAATCAATTTAAGCGGGTAAATATATCTCAGTAAAATCATATTTTATTCCGAAATCCTCCAATAATCTCTGATTATTATGTTTTTTTTTGTTTGTTTTACTAACTGTACTACTAGCTAGTGGCTAGTAATTAAAATAAAATTTCTAGTCCCTATGTTTTACATTTAAAGATAAAACCAAGAAAATGATCGCTTAAAAAAAAAAAAAAAAAAAAATGTTTATTTCAAATGAAAATTTTCCCGAAAACTGAAAAACTTTCTAAAACAAATTTTTAAGAGTAAGACAGTCACGTTTGTGTTGTTTTGGAATGTTTATAAAACTTTTTTCAGCGGAGATATGTCACCAGTGATTATTAATCTTTATGGAAATGTAAACAAAATTATAACTTAAACATTATTTTGTTTTAATTTTTCGAGTAAAATTTAGTCGTGAAAATATTGGTGATTGTTACAAAAAAAAAAAAAAAAAAACAACAACATTTTCTCAGATTTTTAAAAAAAAAACAAAAACCACAAAAAAAAAACAAACTATTCATTATAAAAGTAAATAATGAATATGTACTGAAATTTTAATTTAAATAATTCTCTGATTTTTTGTAATTTTTAAAAAAAGTGCTGGCATACCCCTCCCACTTCCAATTTTTCTTCGAGAGTTTATAGCCCCCAGGTTGGGAAAATTTGGAATCGACATATAGTAGAGAGGGGGCCCCTATCAAAACTTCGAGGTCGGGGCCTAGACCCCAGAGCTGACCATGGATTGGCGTTGCATTTAAAAAATTTCTGAAGATTGAACGCGTCAGGAAAGCAATAATCTGGAAGAGAGTTCTACAGGCGGGTAAAGAAACTATTTAGAATAGAAGTTACGTTTAAATATCTCTCTAGCTATTTCAACAGCAAAACATGCGACCTAGTTGCCAATCTAAAAATATGCTTAATTTTATAAGCTCGAAGTACCAAAGAGGAGAGTATATCAAAGCAATTGTCATGAAATTTTTTATAGAAAAGACAGACGCCACGTCACGTTAGTGAGAAAGTGAGAGTTATATCTCTATGTCAGGTCAGGACCTTTGGATTTTGTCAAGAATCTCGAGAAATATAGTAGTAGGAGCCACAGACCAGATATAGCAGCAATATTGTTGGCTAATATTATCGAATCAATGAAAATGATTGAACTCCATTTACTTTAAAAATAGATAAATGTTTCTTTTCTTTTTTTTTTTTTTTTTTTTTTGTTAAAGGGACTCTTTTCAATGACAGACAAAAAAAAATAAAAATGATACTACTTAGAATGGTCCCTCATAAAAAAAATAGGGAATTCTTTTTGTGGAAAGAATTTTTGTAGATTAACATTTGAACTTCCTTCGGCCGCAACACTTATCAGAATCGAAAAATATATTGATTTATTATCGATTTGAAGGAGGGTTTTTTTTATTTATTTTAACAATAGATCGACGAAAAGCGCATATTTTTCTTTAAAAAACAAGATTTCTTGAATATTCAGACCAGTTGACCAAAATAAATGAATACTGTGTTTAATAAATAAACACAGCGTCTATTCAAATATGGGTAACCACTAAAAAAAGTTTAAGTAATACTTCAAAACAGTCTATTAATTTTTTTATTAACTTTTACAATTTTTTAATTAGTTGTTTTACTTTTAATTTAAATTTACATAAAAAAAAAGTAAACTGTAAAACAAGTTAATAAAAATTTGAGAATGTTTTAAGTTTTCTGTTAATTCACCCCAACATAAAAGGAATTTATATTTACTAAAATTCATACCAAATTCTACCAGAGCAAGGCCCTTTCTTGCACTCCGGTTGGTTAGACCTTTGCGATCAAGCCAAATATGGGCGATTCGGCTCTGCGCTATTTCTAACAATTTTTTTTCTTTTTTTAATTGTAAAAAATTCCTTTTAAGTGCCTCGGATATTATCCATACTTACGAAATGCGAATAACTCCCTGATTTTAATTTCAGAAGAGTGCCAAAAATTAAAAAAAAAAACAAAAAAAAAAACCTTGATTTAAAATTTGTTTCTTGTGGTGAATTAATATTTGTGATAATTTTATTTGAGGTGAATTACTAACAGAAAAGATAGACAGGACTTGTCGATATTATTTAAGAAAAAAAATCATGTTTAAAAAAAAAAAAAGAATTAGTGGGGAAAGGGTTCTCAATATCAGTAATAGAGACTTTGTACATAAAATGTTTATGTACAAAATCTCTATTACTGATATTTCATGATAAAAATGTTTGGACATAGAAATAATCAACCATAATCTGATGATTGATTAAGGTGTGAAACTGTTAGTCACTGTGCAGTGTTGATTGCTAGATCCGCACTACACGTGGGTAGAAAGAAACTCCCGATTGAAAATTACTTAACTTTTGTTAATATCACCACATTTTGCTTGAAACAAAGTATACTGAGATTCTGAAAGTGGTAAAATTAATTGCTAATTTCAGTGTGTTTTTTTGTTTTTGTTTTCAGAGTGACAATTGTAGTCTAGAATGGCACAACGCCGGACACTGCATGAGTGTGTGGCGGTCGGTCGGTCAGTCCGTGCTACAAGTTGCGCAATTTTCATGGACCGCGTACTTCAGTTTCCAGTAGATGCCCAAACCATCAGAAATTGTCATTTGAAGGTGAAGAGTACGGGATCTGTGGTAGATACCCACAGCTGTCGTCCCTCAACATCCAGATTGGAAGGAAATGTATAAACAAAAAAAAAAAAAACTAAAAACAAAAAAAACAAACAAGCAAAAAAAAAAAAAAACGTTTCAAGGACATATCCAGGTAATTACAAAAAAAACACCGGTGGACAAAGGTGGCGCTTATGGAGAAATTTAAATACTTCTTCCATTTGTTCAAAATAAAACACGTTTTATCATGAAAATGGACCACTAGGGAGTTTATTTTTCACACACTCTGTAGAGCATAAAAAAAAATCATAAATTACTCCCACGAAATCGAAAAAAAAAAAAATAAAATCAGGATACCCTGATGAAAACACGCTCCAAATTTAAAATGAAAACAGTTATCAACCTATCTTGTACACAGTGACAACAAAAGTCTTTTATTTTTTTTTATACTTTTCGAACAAAGTACTGTCACATGGCAACATATGTCGATAAAATACCTTGCTCCTTGCCTTGCAAGATGTTTTTTTCTGCAAATAACTTTTACAAAAACACGTAACTAAGGTTTTTATTTTTTTAGCCAACGAGATATTTTTGCAATGACTCGCTTGAGCTTAAAGTTTTTGAGGGCAATTTGAAATCCGTTCAATTTATATTTCATAAGAGTTTTTTAATTTTTTATTTTTACTACAAGTTTTATAACACCGAGGCTATCAAAAACATACACTTTCTTTCTTTTCTATTCGAGATTTAAATGACGTTTCTTTTTTTATTTCGTATTAAAAAAAGAGGAAGCTTTCTAAATTATGCTGTCAAAAGTAAATAAGAAGAAAATAGTGTTGAAGTATTGGAAAGTCGCTGAATTCTTGTTTGCACCTAATCTAAAAAGAAATAACTGCAGTAATGATGTTTTTTTCTGAAAATAATGAAGGTCTGGTAGATTGCAGAGAGAGAGAGAGAGGAAAGCGCTCCTATTCGTGAAAAAAAACCAAAAAAAAAAAAACCATCAAAAACCAAAGCAAAAATCTGATGCAATCATTTGTTCATTTCGTTGTCATTTTTTTTTTGTTTTTACTTTTTTTACTGACCTGATAAGAAACAAGGATCCTCAACGTCAAAGCGGATTTCTTTCTTCTGACGACAAACAGCAACTAAAAATCAGTGCCCGGCGTTAAACATTCAAGGGCAGATAATTAGCGGTGAAACCTCCTACCACTCGATTTAGCGGCCGTAACAAAGCACATTTTAATAAATAATTATTATTAACCAACCAAGCATATTACCTAGTCTCCAATAAAAAGATTTAAATTTAACAACGAACAAACTGCAGTGCTTAGAAAAAAATAAAACCGGACAAAACATAACGAAATATGCTGTAGGGATAAGTCAAATTTGCCCGCGCATTTTAGATAATGAAAGTAAAGTTATAATTTTAAAAAAAAATGTACCAAAATCATGGAATTATACGGTTTAAATAATTTTTATTAATACTTAGTTATAATAGAATACAGTTTATGTTGAGTAGGTCATTATTTTAGAAAACGTTGCAAAAATATTTTTGTGGGGGGCAGTTCAATATGTCGTGAGTATTTTTAAATTTGGAAATTGTTCGTGAAATTTCTTTTTTGAAGTTCTAAAAGAAAAATATCGGAGAAAGTGTTATTTTTCAGTAAAACAAAAAGCGAAAGCAAATAAAAAACAAAAATAAAATAAAAATATCAACCATAGACGTACTGAAAATTCTCCCGAACCGTACCAAAATAAAATAATCAAATAAAAACTAAAAAAAAATATTTTCAGTTGATCGAGTTTTTATTTTTTATGATTTATCAACCCACTGCAGGTTATTTAAAGCCATAAAATATTTTTACAGATTGTAAGTTTTTTTGTGTTTTTTTTAATTTTTTATCAATGATTGGTGCAAGTTTTACTAAAAACCATAGTTGGGGGAGAAAAGATGGATTGATTTACCTACCCTAAGGACATTTGCGTAGAACCCAATGGGGACTCCGATTAATAATTCCGAGCCATTCCATTACACGACCTGCACATCCAAGCTTACAGCACCTGGTATTCGCAGACTCGGCGTTTTTTACCTTTCGTGATCATACGGGAACCGGTGTGGAAGAATTATCATCCTTCATTAATCTTCGTGGTCTGGTGTGTGTAAATAAACTGTTCGTTTTAACCCCTAAGCTACACACTACTACTAAAATCATATCAAAGGTTAATTTTAATTAACAGGTTAAAACCCATTACCGTGTATGTCTACTTAGCACTATTCCCCAAAAATTTGAAAATTATTTTTTGAAATTATTAGAAACATGGAATGGCAAAAGATTCGGTTCATTTCTATTTTTAATATAGCGAAAAATTAAATATTTTAATCATTAGCGAAATATATGAACGACATCTGAAATTTTTATGGATAATAATATGGTCAAACTTTTTAAAAAATTACGTAGGAATGGCTGTCCTACGGGATCATATACCCAAAGACGTAATGTATTCCCTTTTCTTAGCTTCAGAAACACGGGGTCGTAAGAAAACACGGTATATATATTTCTTTCTTTTTTTTTTATAAGGGAGTGCTTTGTTTGTTTTTTACTTATTTTCCTTAATTATTATTATTATTATTTCCCTTGATTTCTGGTGTGTACTCATTTTTCTTTCTGGGTTCCGACCAGAGACCTAAGGTCAGAAATGACATCATGACATTTTCCACTGAGCAATTTAAAAAAAAAATCACACATATTTTAAATAGATAAAGCCCTTCGTAAGATGTGGGCTGTACTCGTGAGAACAATTTCCTTCTTTTTTTTGTATTTTTTAAGGTATAAGCTGCTAGGAATCACTTCAGTGCATCTATTGGAATCTTTTCTAATCAATACGAGGGCTCCAACTACAATTGTTGATGTTCTCATGTGCTATATTTTTGAGATTTCGATTTCAAGGTCCTTGTATTTTGATAGCTTTTTGAGGATCTTCAAAGGTACATTGCAGTCTTCAGGGACTATCATGTCAATAAGAAAACACATTCTGTTTTTGTGGTTTCTGATCACGATGTCTGGGCGATTAGCTTTGATTGTTCTGTTTGTGAGCATTATTATTATTATTATTCTAAGGCATGGGTTGCCAGGAATCCCTTCATTGAGTCTATCAGAACCTTTTCCAATCAAACACTGAGCCACAAACATAACTGGAATTACTGATATCTTCATGTGCCATTTTCACTTCAAGGTCCTTGTATTTTAATAGTTTTTTGAAGATCTTCAAAGATATATTGCAGTCTGCAGGGAATGCCATATCAATAAAGAGACACTTTTTGTTTTGTCTTTGCGGTCTCAAATCACGATGTCTGGGTGATTAACTTTGTTCTGTCTGTGTGTATTGTAAAGTCCCATACAGCTCCTATCTCCGTAACTCGATCTGGATGGTATTATTATTATTATTTTAAATGCTCTTTTATTTTGTAATCTGCATTTGTTTTATAATCACATGCCGGGTGATAACCGATGACCAATGGCGAACGAAGGATGAGGCTCTTTGTTGTTTATACTTAAACAAAATACGACTATTAACAAACAAAAAACAAAACATAAGTGGACAAAGCTCTTTGCTGTATATTGGCTGTTTTCAATAGTTTTGAACACTTAAATAAACATATTTAAAATATCCGACTGATTCTCACATATTCCATATCTATCTATCTATCTGTAGTGGTGCTGTAAGTATTGTTGGCTAGGGTCACCGTGAATATAATAAAGAAGGAAGGCTGTGTTCTTGTAAAACAACACCCCACATGAATAATGCACAACAAACACGAGAGAAAAATAATCAAGCTCAGTGAACATTAATAAAATATTGTATTAACAATGATATACAAAAATATCAACAATAGTATAAAGAAAGTTGCTTCCCTTTTTCCGTAATAAAAAGGGTAAGTTTAGCTAATTAATGTTGAGTACAATATTGAATGTTATTTAACTACAAAGTTCAATTGAAGTCTTGACTTAGCTAAATAAAGAATAGTTCCGCAGTGTTTTATCAGTGTAGAAAAATGTAATGTTCATGAGTAATATCAATAGGAATTAGTATGATTACTCGATTGAGTGATAATTAAGAATTAAAATGTCAGTATAGCGCCGTGCTTTATTTTCCAACAATTGAACTGCTACTGGCTGTTGGCAAACAGCGAGTCTTTATATAACGATGGATAGGCTCCGGATAGCTCGGCGCCAAAAATATAGAAAAGATACTACAATACGCGATTGGTCAGGAAATGGACCAATCCGTGATTTTAGAGAAAATTTTGAATTACTTGCGATGGTTAAATTGTCCTATAATAAGTATCATGTATTTATTAACCAATGACATTAAAGAAAGCGGAGGTGTGGCACATGTAAGTGATTCCCACATATCTATGTCAGTTTGGTCATATCTATCTATCTATCTATCTATCTATCTATCTATCTATCTATCTATGTCAGTTTAGTCATATCTATCTATCTATCTCAGTTTGGTCATATCTATGTCAGTCTGGTAATATCTATCTATCTATCTATCTATCTATCTATCTATCTATCTATCTATCTATCTATGTCAGTTTGGTCATATCTATCTATTTCAGTTTGGTCATATCTATGTCAGTCTGGTAATATCTATCTATCTACCTATCTATCTTTGTCAGTTTGGTCATATCTATCTACCTATTTTTCTATCTATTTCAGTTTGATCATATCTATCTATCTATCTATCTATCTATTTATCTCAGTTTGGTCATATCTATCTATCTAGCTATCTCAGCCTGTTCACCCTCTCTTTCTCTTTCTTTCTCTGTCTCTGTCAGAGAGAGAGAGAGAGAAAGAGACAGACAGAGACAGATATATATATATATATATATATATATATATATATATATCCCAGTCTGTTCATTATCTATTTATTTATCTCTCTATCTATTCATGTATCCGGCTCAAAATTTACCAAAGGACCCCTTTATCTTAACATACGCAGAGAAATATATGTATAAAAATGTCAGCCTGACTTTTAACATGGACCAGGATGTATTTCGAGGAGTGTTTTAAGCTGTTATAACAATGAAAATAATTGACTTTTTTTCAGAGTTGCGCTTTAAAACACTTCTCTCTTTAATTACATAAGCCA
Organism: Acanthosepion pharaonis; assembly: GCA_903632075.3. Classification (NCBI taxonomy): domain Eukaryota; kingdom Metazoa; phylum Mollusca; class Cephalopoda; order Sepiida; family Sepiidae; genus Acanthosepion; species Acanthosepion pharaonis. Next base: position 775,483 of record CAHIKZ030000306.1, on the reverse strand, counting down.
TTGCTACAGTACTATAATCACTCCACCAGCCTCTAGCGTCGTGAGCCAACATGATAAAATCGGTCATCGTATATCTATCTATCTATCTATCTCGGCCCGTTCTTATCTATCTATCTATCTATCTATCTATCTATCTATCTATCTATCTATCTATCTCGGCCCGTTCTTATCTATCTATCTATCTATCTATCTATCTATCTATCTATCTATCTATCTATCTCGGCCCGTTCTTATCTATCTATCTATCTCGGCCCGTTCTTATCTATCTATCTATCTATCTATCTATCTATCTATCTATCTATCTATCTATCTATCTATCTCGGCCCGTTCTTATCTATCTATCTATCTATCTATCTATCTATCTATCTATCTATCTATCTCGGCCATTCTTATCTATCTATCTATCTATCTATCTATCTATCTATCTATCTATCTATCTATCTATCTATCTATCTATCTCGGCCCGTTCTTATCTATCTATCTATCTCGGCCCGTTCTTATCTATCTATCTATCTATCTATCTATCTATCTATCTATCTATCTATCTATCTATATCTATCTATCTATCTATCTCGGCCCGTTCTTATCTATCTATCTATCTATCTATCTATCTATCTATCTATCTATCTATTCTGCTTATGACAGCACGTACTAATTGTTCTCAATGGAGCTAAGTTTCTGCTTGCTGGGAGAATGAGACACAGTATTGTGTCCAACAACTTTGCCTTTCAAAATTTTCAGATACATCTATGTTCTTTCTCAACAAGAAATAAGAAATAAGATAAAGTTGGATTTATCTGTAGTTGAAGGCATACAATTGCGTTCAAAATATATTTAGTTGATGCCATAAAATTGTGTTCAAAATCATTAGATTTCAGCACTAAATAACCCATAGAGGTTTATATGCCGCTAAACAAAGTGAAACAAAAAACTTTAAAAGTTATTTTTAATGTATATCCATATTTGAGTACATTTTCCGTTTATTTAAAAAAAAAAATATGTTAATTTATTTTTGTCTAGCGGCTTCTCAACTGTAGTACCTTGTCTGTCGTTTTTAATGAAACATGCATAAAGGAAGGATTGGTGCCTAATTATACAAATATATATATATATATATATATATATATATATATATATATTATAAATAACCATATTTTAAATCAGTTAATTTATAATATTAATGCTCTGTAAATTTACATTGAGCACTATTTTGTAAAAAATAAAATATCTATAAGAACACCGGATTATATATCCTACTGTTCTTTCTCTCTCTCTCTCTCTCTCTCTCTCTCTCTATATATATATATATATATATATATATATATATATATATATATATATATATATATTATTGTGTGTATGTGTAAGCAGCATTTTTTCATTCATACATGTTTCATTATAGACAAGTGTTGTCTATTTATTTTATGTAAATTCTTTTCATAACGTCTGATAAGTTTAATAACATTATCATTAAACGAAGAAAGAAAATCACAATATTGATCCATATTTATTAATCCAATTTAAGCTTTCGGCTAACATAAGCCATTATCAAAGATGTCAATTACTGTTCAATATATTAAGCAATTTCCGGACAAGACAGTGAGGATAGTCTGTGATTGTTTACATGGATGATTTCCAAGCAACGATAAACACGTGCATATAATACGCTAGAAGCAAAAAACTAGTATCAGTGGTATCACTGATCCGAGTTCAAATCCCGTCTACTCTGATGCGTTCACTTAACACAATTAGCCTTGGGAAAGGCAAGAAAACATTGCCCGCCTCAGATGTGGATTAAATGGTAGTGTAACCTCAGCTCTTTAGCCTTGGGTGGCAGTCAGTCTAAGAGAAGGACTATTCTGAATGTAATAATGTGGAGAAGGCAACGGATAACCACTCCAGTATATTTTCCAATAAAACATGGTAATTCACTGACAATAAAACGAAAGGAACTTGTGAAGAGCCATGATCGCCTACATCCTAAAAGGATATGAAATTTAAAATATAAAAATAAGAATGTTTTTTCTCTCATTCATCGCCTCTTTCTTTTTCAACGCATTCTTTTCTCTCTCTCTCTCTCTTTCCTTTCTTTCTTATTTGTATTCTCTCTCTCTCTCTCTTTCCTTTCTTTCTTATTTGTATTCTCTCTCTCTCTCTTTCCTTTCTTTCTTATTTGTATTCTCTCTCTCTCTTTCCTTTCTTTCTTATTTGTATTCTCTCTCTCTCTCTCTTTTCCTTTCTTTCTTATTTGTATTCTCTCTCTCTCTTTCCTTTCTTTCTTATTTGTATTCTCTCTCTCTCTTTCCTTTCTTTCTTATTTGTATTCTCTCTCTCTCTCTTGCCTTTCTTTCTTATTTGTATTCTCTCTCTCTCTCTTTCCTTTCTTTTTTTTTGTATTCTCTCTCTCTCTCTCTTTCCTTTCTTTCTTATTTGTATTCTCTCTCTCTCTCTTTGCCTTTCTTTTTCTTATTTGTATTCTCTCTCTCTCTCTCTTTCCCTTTCTTTCTTATTTGTATTCTCTCTCTCTTTCCTTTCTTTCTTATTTGTATTCTCTCTCTCTCTCTTTCCTTTCTTTCTTATTTGTATTCTCTCTCTCTCTCTTTCCTTTCTTTCTTATTTGTATTCTCTCTCTCTCTCTCTTTCCTTTCTTTCTTATTTGTATTCTCTCTCTCTCTCTTTCCTTTCTTTCTTATTTGTATTCTCTCTCTCTCTCTCTTTCCTTTCTTTCTTATTTGTATTCTCTCTCTCTCTCTTTCCTTTCTTTCTTATTTGTATTCTCTCTCTCTCTCTTTCCTTTCTTTCTTATTTGTATTCTCTCTCTCTCTCTTTCCTTTCTTTCTTATTTGTATTCTCTCTCTCTCTCTTTCCTTTCTTTCTTATTTGTATTCTCTCTCTCTCTCTCTCTTTCCTTTCTTTCTTATTTGTATTCTCTCTCTCTCTCTCTCTTTCCTTTCTTTCTTATTTGTATTCTCTCTCTCTCTCTTTCCTTTCTTTCTTATTTGTATTCTCTCTCTCTCTCTCTCTTTTATTTTTATCGCTTTTTTCTTATTCTTCTCTTTTGCTTTTCTTCTCCTTTCTCTTCTTGCTCTTCTTTATATTTTCACCATTTATCTTTCAAATATCTTTCTTTTTTTCTTCGTTCGTTTTTCTGTCTCATTCATCGCCTCTCTTTCTTTTTTCTCCCCCGTTTTCGTTGCTTATACATTCATTCTCGTTGTTTTTTCTTATCACTTTATGTTCTCTTTCTTAAACATTTTTCTGTTTTCCCTTTTTTCTTCTCCTTCTTTTCTCTCGCATTCATATTCTCGCTTTCTTTTTCCCTCTCCCTTTTCTCTCTCGTTCTTATTCTCAATTCTATATCTCAAATTTTTCTCTTTTTCTTTTTCTCTCCTTTCTTTTCTGGTTCTCATTTTTATTTTCTCGTTTATCTCTCAATTTTCTTTCGCTTTTTCTGCGTTCTCTTTTCTCACCTCTGCCATTCGTATTCTCTTTCTCTTTCTTCCCTCTCTATTTGCTATATTATGCTCTCTTTCTTTTTCTCTTTCCACGTTTCTCACATTTTATCTCTGTCTTTCCGCTTTGTCGACTCTTCCCGGGATAATGGTTATCAAGGCCGGTCTGTTTTGTCATCCGTTATGAGTTCAATTTTCATTTGGTACCGCCATATTGCCTTCGATATTATGTTAGCTGACACGTGTTGACAAGTAACAAACAACTCTAAATTTAGACGAATATTTTCCCATTTTATGGATGAAGGGACGGATTAAGCAGGGCATATTGCATATGTTATAATGGGCTCTAAACTGGGAAAAAATACACAGGATCTGTATGGCTGATGCTAAACTCCAGGAAAGCAACATTCTACTCTTTCTTGGCCTCACATTTTTCCAATGACATGAAATTTAGCGACAATATCAAATCAGTTGCTGCGTCTACTTTAAGTTGGTTCATTGTCGTGTCCGAATATTTTTTTTTCGTCAAAATCTATCTTATATTTCTGAGGTTAAGGCATTGTAATTATTTTCTCTAATTACATTACATCGGAATGTTGTCCTTATATTTATTCATGAGATTTCGGTCGTTGTACGCTCCTTCAGGTGATTGGAATTTCAAGCCGAACCCTTTATTTCGTCCACAGCGTTAGACTGTTCTAGCTCCACGTGCCATGCCTCTTCCGGATATTTCTGTTTCAGTTATTTTCCTATAACTCAAATCTCTAAGTTTTTGTTCACCTCTTCTCTGGCAAGGTATTGAACTCTTAACTCCTTAGGTCAAGCTACTGTATTACTTCAAACCAACGCTTTTATCCAATGGGCTATGTATCTGGACATTTATAACTATGCCCTCCGCCCATGCATTGCATACTGCTGCCATATCTGATCTGGTGCTCCTGCTCTACATCTCGAGATGGATCTATAATCTAATCGATCCTGACCTGTCACCTCTTCTTCAGTCATTTTCTCACCGACGTAACGTGGATTCCCCCTGTCTTTTCTACAAATATTTTCATGGCAATTGTTTGATCACCTTTTTTTCTTACTGCCTCGACTACATGAATTTAAGCTTTCTACTCGATTGGCAATTAGGTCTCACCGTTTTACTGTTGAACTAACTAATCGCCATCTGTCGTCTGCGTCTAAGAATTTCCATATTATGGGATGATGGGATGACACGTGCTACAAAAAAAGGTTTATTTTTTTTTTGTCCTTTCCTCCACATTATCAGTCTTTTCATTCTCTTTCGCTCGCTGTAATTCTCTGCGTCTTAGTGACTTTATTGCCTTGCTACATGTGAAAAGATTAAAAAAAATACACACAAATATTGAATCATATTTACCAGTATGCTGATAGAGTTTATAAAACATTTAAATGTTTAACTTTTATCAATATAATAAACAAAACCGAAAAAATATGTGGCGAATAATTCTAACGGGATATTTGAATAGATTTTTCGGCTTTTTTATAATCTTACTAGCAGCATGGCCCGGCGTTGCCCGTGCTTGATTCAAAAATCGTACGACTCATACAGCAATCGCTATCACTTGACTTAAAATATTTTTGCCCTTCCTTGCCTTTAAAGGAGTGCCCTTTGCCGTGCTGATGTTGCTACATGCCTTACTTCTTGCCTATCTCACACTGCGAATTGTCCTTTCGATTAATTTTCATTCAAACAATGTACAATTCGAATAAATGTTTTTCGAACAATTATTTTCGAACATTTTTCTCGATAAGGAAAATGCAAGGCCCTAGAAAATGCTATAACCCTAGTATTTGCTATTTTTGTTAATTCGGCACTGTGGGACGAAGGATTTAACAAAAGTACATTTTGAATTGGCCTCAGGGTCGTCGTTGGAAATGTCAAAAGAAATTATTTTGTAAACTTTTCTCTCTTCATCGTGACAACACATAAAATGAATTTGAAATGATGACGTCAACATTTATGCTGAATCATTAACCGCCATGTTTTTTTTTTTTACTTCGTTCTCTTTTCTTTCACATTCATCTCTTGCCTTTCCTTTTTCATTATTTCTTTTTCTCTCTCTCTCTCTCTCTCTCTCTCTCTTTCTTTCTTTCTCATTTATATTCCCTCTTTCTTTTCTCCTCTCTATTTGTTTTCTTATTTTTATTCTCGTTCATGTTCTCCTTTTCTCTCTAATTCGTATTCTCTTTTCTCATTTCTCCCTCATTCTTATTCTACATTGTCTTTAGTTTATTGAAAAAAAATTGTAACTACAGTGTAACCCGGATATAAGAGAGTTGTCGGGACCGGAGACGAAGTCTCTTATATCCGGGTTTCTCTTATATCCGGGTTTGGTCTATTTTATATACATTAACACAGGCTCTAATTTGGGACCAGAGAAAATCTCTTATATCCGGGTTTCTCTTATATCCGGGTTACACTGTATAAACAAAATGTTTTTTTTTTGCTATCTTCTGCCAGCCGCAGTGATGGAGAAAGCACCATCTCGTACCATCGCCAGTGAGACACGCTGCAAGAATCACGAGGCTCGTCCCTTAATCGAGACGCCATCACGCCAGCCATCCGAAAGAAACGCCATCGAACGACGGTTAATAACCCCAGAAGTCTCCACTGCCACAAGAGTAAAAAAAAAATCTATCAGCAAGAGAAGAATATTTAACTATTTTTATTATCTTCACGTCCCGAGCGACAAACCCCGGCTCAACCGCGGACCTAATTAAATTACCGGTCGAAAATATAACGGCACAAGTCGCATCCCAAATCAACGACTTCCCCATTTTAAAAGGGAAAATGGTAATGCCATTGTTCTCTTTAATTTTTCATTTTTATTCTTTCTATTTTCTCTTTCATTTTTATATTCGTCATTTCTCTCTCTCATTCATATTATCGGTGTCGTTTAATTTTTTTCTCTTTTCTTCTCTTATTATTTTTTACTTTTTTCCTTTTCTCTCTCATTCATATTTTTTTTTCTCTATTTTCTTCTCTCTATATTTTCTCTCATATTACTAATACACCGTTTTCTTCTCTCAGCCAGATGCTCCCTTTCTTTTTCTCCTCTCTCTACTTTCTGTAATTCCTAATCTCTTTTCACTTTTCTCTTTCATTCATTATCTTTTCCTTTCTTTCTTTCTTTCTTTCTTTCTTTCTTTCTTTCTTTCTTTCTCACTATTTTCTCTCTTATTCTTAATTTCTTTTTCTCTTTTTTTCTACTTCCTTACATTCCTAATCTCTTTTTCATTTTTCCCTTCCATTCATTATTTTTCTTTCTTTCTTTCTTTCTTTCTTTCTTTTATTCTTAATTTCTTTTTCTCTTTTCTCTCTCAGTCACATTCTCTCTTTCTTTTACTCCTCACTCTCTCTCTAGTCACTTTCTTATTCTCAATCTCGTTTTCTTCTTTTTCTTTTCTCTCTTTTTAACTTAATATTTTCTTCGATCGTTTTTCTCATTTATCATATCTCTTTCTTTTTCTCACTTTCTTTTATTTTACTCTTTTTCTCTTTCAATCCTATTCAGTCTTTCATTTTTGTCTTCTTTTTATTTGCCCTCTAATTTGTATTCTCTCTTTTCCTCCTCTTTCTATTTTATCTCTCAGTCATTGCCTTTTTTTTCTCGTTCTCTTTTTCTCTCTCTTTCTTTTTCTCCTTTCTCTTTTATCTCACATTTTTATTGTCTCTTTCTTTTCACGTTCTCAATTCTTTTTAATTCAAGTTGCCTCGTCATGGTATAATGTTTATTCAGGCTGACCTGTTTCGCCATTTGTGCTGCCATCTTTATTATTTCTGTCATGATGTATGAGTAATTGCTTTCTTAAAAGTTCATTTTTGTCGCTTCTTTTAGTAATTTATGGATAAAGAATTCAAAAACCATGTACTTTTAAACGTTTCTTTTTGAATTGTGACAAGACATAAAATGAATTTGAAAAGAAGAACATAAATAAAAACTAAATCTTCTTCTTCTTCTTCTTCTTCTTCTTCTTCTTCTTCTTCTTCTTCTTCTTCTCCCCCTCCTCCTCCTCTTACGTACCTTTTTCTCTCTCGCACTTCTTCTTCTTTTTCTCTCTTTCATTTTTATTTGCAATTCTCTTTTTTTCTCTCATTTGTATTCTCCTTCCTATCTCTCATTCTTCTTCTTCCCCCTCTCTTCTCTTTCATTCGTATCCTTCTTTCTCTTATCTCCTTCTTATTTTCCTTCCTCCTTTCTCTTTCATCCTCATTCTCCTTCCTCCTTGCTCCCTCATTCTTATTATCTTTCCTCTTTTCTCATTCATTCTTAATTATATTTCTTTCTTTCTTTCTCATTCTTATTCTCCTTTATATTTTCTCTAGCTAATAGATTAAATTTACTATTTCCAGTGAGAAAAATATTTTGTTGCATTTGAAAAATTAATTTAAATTGACTGAAAGGATTTTTTTTTTCTTCTAAAATAGCTGATTAGCGCCCTTTTTAGTCGTTCGTAATTCTCTTTATGAAAAATCTTCCAAAAGTAAAATATATTTTCCAGAAACTTTATTTGAGGAATATTAGCTGATTTAAAGTTTAATAAATCTGATTTGGAACAAATATTATTTAAGTTTAAAATATCACAGAAGAAATACATTTTTTTTAACCTGACAGCAGCTGTTTTGACGTGTTGACAACCTGATGACAGATTTAATGTTGTTCTATAGGGACTTTATCTGTAAAACATAATTTAAGAAAATGACGTAAGAGTATTTTTACATAATTTTCAAGTATTCAGTAATCTTAAAAATTTAAGAAAATATTCTCCGTGATATGTTTTATTGAATTTTAGAAATGTTAACTTTACATTTGCAATAGTTATCACTCTTATTCTCTGATAATGTTGCGTATGGTCGCCCGTACATACAAGAATCGGCGCGTTTACACACATACAAAAATTCAAAATTCTTTCCAAAATATTGGTGTTTGATGATTTACATTAAGCTTTTCCACTGAAAAAATTTTCTTAAGACAATAGTGTCCTTAATATATCTTATTTATAAAAGCAATTAAAAGCTTTTCTAATTAAATAATGTCTTAGTTTTATTGCATTTTTGTTTTAAGATTCAGAGCAGATTTTCGGCAAATGGTGTTTCTGTTTGACAAATTAATTATTAAAATTATCCATTATTGCTTTTAATTAATGTAAATATGAAAAGGTTGAAATTATAATTTCTCGAAATTTCATAAAATTAAGTAAATGGTGGTAACAGATGTAAAAAATACATTTACCGGGATATTCTAAAAATAAAAATTCAAAAATAATTTCATTAATTTGTGAATAAATTTTGAAAATTGCATTAAAATCCAAGGATTATTTGATTTTTTGCAAGAATTCTTAACGTAAAAAGGACGTTAAAAATCCTTTTACTAAATTTTGGCCTACCTGCTGACGCAAAAAAACAAGATTTTTAACCAAAATTTCGAACGTCATAGAAAGGATTTAAAAATTGAATAAAATAATCTCAAAATACTTTGGTCTTTTCTCTTAGCAATAACATAAACATTTTGATGATAAAACTTTAGTCAAAAGGCCTACTAATATAAAATAAATTTATTAGTCTTATTGGCAATATTTTTATCATTTTGTTGTATTTTTATTCCTCGATTTGCATTAACCGTTTGTTTTTTAAATCTACATATTATAAGAAGAGTACGTCGACCAACTTTCTTTATTATCGTATCGTATATATATATATATATATATATATATATATATATATATATATATATATATATTCGAATCTTCCGTCGTCTACTGTGCTGGGTATGACGATAAACTACATCTGCGTCCTGGGTAAGACAATAAACTACGTCCAGCAGCAAGGCCTCTGATCAGGAGGTTTTGAGGAGCGTGGAACCACCTCTTAATTGCTGGTGTTTCCAGGTCCACCCTGACCCGGGGTGGTAGCACCTGTTAGGGTCCCAGCTATGGGCAAATAATTAACACCGAAACTGGGGTAAAAATGAATTTCAATATCAGGAATACTTTGTAAAAAAAAAATAAATATTATCAGCAATAAATTTTTGAAGAAAAAAAACTATTACCAGCAATATATTTTTGAAAAAAAAAAATTACCAACAATAGTTTTTGAAAAAATATTACCAGCAATACATTTTTGAGGAAAAAATATTATCAGCAATACATTTTTGAAGGAATAAATTATTACCAGAAATAGATTTTTGACAAAACAAAATATTACCTGCAATAAAAACTTTGTCGGCATTAAATAACCCATTGAGGTGTTGATATGCCGTAAAAGACAACAAACCAAACCAAACTCTCGTCGTTCACGGCGTATGAGGGTCAAGTAGGAACCGACAGCCAGACACCAGCACATGTGATTTGATTATAGTGGTGAAGACTTTGTGCAGAAACAACCTCACTTTTTTCAAGGGCCGAATACAGAGACCTGGTGGACTACGTGCCACAAGGTCCCCAAACAACATCCACAGGCTGTGAATTCAGAGTTGTCCTTCTCCTAGGACAGTTGTCATCCAAGGCTATAGAATCTCGACAAGTTCTGGCTAGCCAATTTTTTTATTATCTTTTTGATATTTGTCTATATCTCTCAGTTGAGGTATTATGATTATTTACATTATTTGGACTGTTATCCTCATCTTTATTGCCATATTCACCACGTTTCGGCCGTTGTACGCTCCGGCCGTTGTACGCTCCGGCCTTCTTCCGATGACTGGAATTTCGAACCGTCTTTATCCACTGGGCCATGTCTCCTCGGGGATAATGACGTTGGTTAGATCCAGTGACTAGACCCAAAGAGTTGTGAGTTCAATACCAGGCTACAGCAGTGGTGAACCAAAAAACTTGGACAGTTGAGTGAAAGGGAAATTACTGAGACACCCAGAAGAGGCATGACACGTTGAACTAGAACAATCTACCCCTGTGGACGAAATAAAGGGTTCGGTTCGAAATTCCGATCACCTGAAGAATGTCGGAGCGTACAATAGTGGAAACGTTGTGAATATGGCAATGAAAATGAGGATAACAGTCCGGATAATGTAAATATTTTTTTTTCAAATTTCCAAATTAGTTGTTTTATATAATCGGTAAATTTACCAAAGTTCGTTGTTAATTTGGGTTTTTTTCCCCTGACTACTTTCAAATATATGTCTCGGTGCAAAGAAAGACTTAAAATTCTGTTTTACAGGAAATAAGGTATCTTTCCCCGTAGGTGATTGTATATTAAACCGTGGATGAAAAACAAATAATTAAAAAAAAAAAATTACATTACACGTAAAAATTCAGTTTGACCATTATAAACGACGTCAACTTAAGTGATTTGAAAAAGGTTGCACCAAATGTGTGAATGCTGGAATTAGTCAAAAACAATTACATAAACACACGGAGAAAATGAAATCCTTCAAAACGAAAATCCTTCATTCGAATATACTTGGGGGAGGAGGCAAAAATAAAAATGAAATTTTGTAAATTTACCAAATATATCTAATTCCCAAATGTATATATTGAAGGATGGATTCGAGCGAGAAATACTTTTTCTGGCGCGAAACAGGGAACTAACTTTCCTTGCAGTAGATGAAGCTATTGATTCAATGTATTTCTTCCATCTCAGGTCAGCGGACAGTGTGAGACCAAGCAGTCGTAAAGAGGTGCTCTCGTAGATTTGAGCATCGGGCTTTCTAATGGGTGGCTGGGATTGTTCCCTGTGGTCAGTAATAGTGAGCAGTTTTGTTTTAGAGGCATTAAAGTCAACCAGCTAATTTCTGCCCCAGTCAACAACCGAGACTAACGGATAGGTCAGTTTTGTCAAATCTGGTATCACTGACAAAACTAAGACTGAGATGGGACAAATACATTGAATCAATTGCTTCATCCACCGCAAGGAAAGTTAGATCCTTGTGTCGCGCCAGAAAGTTTTTCTCGACAGAGTCCATCCCTCAAATCTATAAATCAACTATTCGCCCTTGCATGGAATATTGCTGTCATGTATGGTCTGGATCCCCCGCTGTTCGTCTTAAGGTCCTCGACAAAATCCAGAGACGGATATGCAATGTGATTGACCCTGATCTGGCATCTCGTCTACAGTCGCTCTCTCAAAGACGTGCAGTCGCCTCCGTTTGTTTGTTTTTTTTTTCTACAAATACTTTCACGGTAACTGCTTCGACGAGCAACTTTCGTTAGTTCCCAGACTGCATGTATTTAAACGTGCTACTAGGCTGGCATCTCAGTCCCACCCTTTCACTGTCGAAACGGTTAAATGCGGTCGTCTCTTCTACTCTAATAGCTTCATGTCTTGCACTTCCCGTCTGTGGAATTCCCTTCCTATTAGTTGTTTCCCTGGTAAATATAATATTCAAGTATTCAAATGTAATGTCAATCGACATCACCAGATGCCCTTCTCTTTATCCATTCCTCTATCACGCCTTTTTAATTTTGCTTCCATTCTCTCGAACCCCCTGCGTGCTAGTGGCATCCCGCCTTGCTTGGGGTAATATGCTTAATATATATATATATATATATATATATATATATATATATATATATATATATATATATATATATATATATATATATATATATATATATATTAAAGAAATCGGAGAGACGTATTCGAATTCCAGTCGGGTTCGTTATATTCTCATGCGCACAAATACCTTTAGGGAAGTTAAGAATCCATCTCGTCCCCAGCTATAGCATGACCCAATCGATCCGATAGCAAGTTGGCAACCAGCCTATCGTAAAAAGAAACGGCAACCTACTGCTGGAAAATCTTCTCTCTAGTCAGTTATGAATCGAAAGAGACATTATTGCCCAAGAGTGTATCACGTGATGACACTTCACTGGATTTATCTCTTCTTCCTTCAGCTATGATTTGAATAAATGGGAAGAATGGGTCCTATAGCCTTGGATGGCGACATGTCTACCGCAGAAATAAATAGCAACCTCCTGCGGGAAAATCATCTACCTAGTCAGTCATGAATCGAAAAATACATGATCTCCCAAGTGTTTATCACGTATGACACTTTACTGGCTTTATCTCTTCTTCCCTCGGGTATAATTTGAATAACAGGACAGAACAGGTCCTATTTCCTTGGCTGGGAACAAGTCTAGCGCAGAAAGTAACGGCAACCTACTTCGGGAAAAACTTAATATAATTGTGTATTTGTCAACCAATCTTTTTAGACCCTGACCGCCATTATTTATTACATGGTAAGGTATCCGTCAGTTTCTGATACATCTAAATAAATAAACGGCAAATTCTGTCTGTTCGTCCATATGTCTGAAAAAACTCTAACTCTGGCCACACTTACTCTACATATACATATTTTGGAATCAGGATGATCGCAGGATTGAAAAATATGCCCTTCATTTAGGGCTTGAACATTCAACATTGGGATTTGTGTCTGGATGTGGAGGGAACAATTAAAAATTCAAATTTGAAAATAAATGAAAAAATTAGTGATTTTAAACTTTTTTAAATTTATATTCAGTTTCAAGTAACACAAAAACTTCGTGAATTTAAAAAAAAAAATGTTTTAAATTCAGTTTAAAATATCTCCTAAAGTTTGTGAATTGAGGAAATCAATTTTATTTCTTCAAAATGCCAAGGAATCGGGGTTAAAGTGAAAGATTTCGAGATATGAGGTTTTGAAGTTCCGCAGAGATTTTGAGCTGAAGAATTCAATTTTCAGCCGGAACTGGTATTTCAGACCAAATCTGACTTTCAGCCCAAATGTGACTTTCGGACCAAATCTGACTTTCGGCCCAAATCTGACTTTCGGATCAAATCGTTCTTTTGGCCGGAATTGGGCTTATATCTCAAATCAGAGTTAAAGTGAAGTTTTGAAGTTCCGAGGAGTAAATTGAGGAATTGAAATTTATTTCTTCAAAATTATCATTGCTGTTTTCTACGCTGGACCAGAGGTTCCTTTACTTTGTGCTTTCCTCAAGGGCTAGCATAAAAACCACATGGATTGCAGATTTTAAACTAGTAAATAAATAAATGAAACCGATCACAATAATTTTTACAATTGTATTTGTTATGGGACCATGGAAGAACAACACGAAACACAACAGTAGAAATAACAAAGAATATATTACACAAGAAATAATATAAGAAGTGAAAGTGTTAGTAAGATTGTCCGACTGGTTTGGCGTGACTGCTATCAGCTCGGCTCGATTCAATACCGTCCCAATACCAAATCCGATCTAATACTGTTCTAATACTTTTTCGTCTCTCTTGAGAGGCGTAGTATATATAGCGTTGGAAAAGTTCATTCCGTCGGTCTACGTAGGCATCATGACAGTATTGATTATATCTCGAATTTTTATGGATACAATTAACTCGAAAGTCTGGAATGAGGAGTTATCATTATTTACACCGTTTACTTTCGGACTGTTGTCTTTATTATTGTTGTTGTTAATACAACATTTCGGTTGTTGTTCTCTACGGCCTCTCGATTTGGGTAACCTAAATGAAATTGTGAACTGAAAGAAGTTTACTTTTTAAAAGTATTAAATGTAAAAACATCTTAAGAAAGTTGACAATAAGCGGACCTATCTACTCCTATTGGGAATTTTATGGTCCGGTGCTCTTACCATTTACTTTAGGGTCCTTGATGAGATCCAAACAAGAATCAGCGATATTATTGATCCTGATCTGGCAGCTCGGCTTTAATAATTTTCCCATCGCCGTAAAGTTACCTCACTGTGACTTTCTTAATAAATACTTTCATAATTGTTTGGGTTAGCTCTTCGCTAATCTTATTTTCTTTAGTTTCTTGTAAATAGTTTTTTGTATTCATATTGTAAATACTCATTGGGGTTAACTTTTAGATTTTTTGTTTTTATTCCCCCCCCCCACAGACATCGAATTGTAAATATGGGGGCTAGTTAGTATTTTCATAGAGACAAAGAGGTATTATGGTGGTTGTAGTAAGAAAGGTACGTATGAATGTGTTGTTTTGGTGTAAGGAATATTGTTTCGTACGATTGGGTCAGTGTTTGCGGCTAGCTAAGTTATAGTTAAGACAGAAGAAGACCGTCCTTTCCCCAATCCCCTTTTCGGCCTTGTGCCACATTTCTGTAGATAACAGAATAAATATTGCTCTTCGCCATGGTACCTAGACTGTATAAATTTAAACGCGGCACTAGACTGACGTCGTGATCTCATCAATTTACAGTTGAACTGGCTAGATGTAGCTGTAAGTTATATGCCATGAATTTCTTTTCTCGTACATCTCGCTTGTATAGCTCTCTTCCAGCTCCATGTTTTCCAGCCAATTTTAATCTGCAAATGTGTAAATGCAATCATTATCTACCATCCTCCTGATTACTCTTTTCTCTTTCTGTTAATTATTAATGTTTCTGTTTTCTAATATTTCCACCCCCTGTAATCCCTTACGTCTTAGTGGCTTTATTGCCTTGCTTGAAGAGATACCGATAGAAAAAATTCGATCTGTTGACGCATGTAAAATAGTATTGTGCATTTTCAATTATCTAAAGGTATCGTAAGAATGTTACCAATATCTGTACTGTCAAACATGTTGCCATATTTAAGTAATTTTGCAATGGCCCTGGTCATAATATCTGGATGAACAGCTCCTGGGTGCGAGGTCACCCCACCAGGCAGTAGCTCTCCTTAGGTAGGGTACTGGCTTTATTGGCCGGCACCTGAGACGTCTCCAAAAGTGCCGAGGGGGCTTGAACAATTTTTGCACGGTATTACCGTTGAACCCAATCTAAACATCGACCCTGTGTCACATTCGGTAACGACGTTGGCGCACTTAAAAATACACATATTTTGTGGATGAGTAATCTTGAATTTTTATCTATACAATCAATTCAGAATTCTTTTTTACATGAGAAAATATGGCAGGTTGATTTTTCCCTCTTTAAGAAAATCATCATTTCACTCAGTGTGAAAGCTGGAGTTTGATGTTGTAAGTACTGACACCAAAAAGTAGATTCATATTATTAGGTGAGACAACTCTCCCATAACGAATCACGCAAAAAAGTGTCGTATCAAACAACAACATGGCTGCTGGATAATACACCGACTGTAGACAGTAAATTGTTCATCCAATCCAATCCTGCTGTATTCTAGTCGGTGAGAATAAAGACGAATATTGTTGTTTTAAAATATATTTAACTGTTTTGTTATATTTTGTTGTTCCTAATATTTTGGGTTACAAGAAATTTTTGGCGATGAAGATGATAAACAAATCTCACCACAATGGCGATATCACCAGACATACTAAAAGAGATATTGAATCAACATAGTCAATAGTTATCATAGTCAACAGCAGTTGCTGACTATGATAACACAACAGTTCAATCAACAATTCAATCACCAACTGGAAATTTTAAAAGAAGGAAGGTATTTGAACAAAATTCTGTGGATAACATTGCTAACAACAGAATTCCATTACGACAATGAAAGCGGAAAAACTTTTGCTTCGTGGTACAAAAGATGGATAGACATTTTGCAAAACGAATTTTCACAGAAAGACGAACATTGGAAAATCCATCTACTAATTACGAAACTGTGAATCCAGGAACACGACCGTTATAGAAAACTGCATCCTGCCAAAGCAGCCAACGGATTTCACATTTACAGGAACAGTGGAACTGCTAAAAGAAATCTTAGGGGAAAAACAGTCACTGTTTTAATACCAGGTTTAATTGTCTCAAAGTAGAAAAAAAATAAATGAAGACGATTATGTGACGTTCGTTGGTATCGAAAATCGGGAATGTGAAAAATTTAAATTAAATTCCTTCAAAGAGGAGCAGTTTATTAAATGTTTAATTTTTTATCGCAGGACTGACGTCTGAATCAAACAGTCATATTCAGACTAGAATACTTTCCAAACTGAAACACGAAAAAGACATTACAATTCAAGCTCAATTCAAGTTATATTTTGTTGTTCCTAATATTTTGGATTACAACATTTATCTTTCACCAATTTTTGAGAATTTCTGAGAATTTAAAGATCGTCTGAAAAGAAATATGCAGAGATGAAGTAATTTCTGCAGGTTTTTGCTTCAAAATATTAAAATTTTGAAATGAAACTGACTTTAAAATTTGACTATTTCTAGGATAAATCCAAATAAAGTTAATCTCTTTTGTATTAGATACATTGAATGGAAAATATATCCAAACCAGAATTCTCTGATATCAATCACCACAACCAAAATATGTAATATTTTTACAATATTCGATGAGCAAAAAATGTGTAAAAAATTGTAAAAGATTTCCAAAAAGGCTACTCAATGAATAAGATCTGTTTGAATATTTGTTAGATCGTAATTAATAAAAATAAAACATAGATAATTGTACTTAGCGTGGTACAGAAGGCGGGTGCGTCGGAGCCTGATCAGCTCTGACGGGGTCGACTCAGCGAGGATGGTATGATGTTGCAAGGCCCGAAACTACCCAATGACCTGAGAAATTACATCACTGACGACACCCTCCTGCGCAATAAAAGTGCGTATTTCCGAAGCTCTTCTCTCTGCAATACAGTGACTTCCAGGAAAGTCTGGATGGCTACTAGGAATTAGACTAGGGGACAAACTGGAAAGACAGTTTGAAGGTGCGGAAAGACCATAAAAGAAGCATGGTCGGGTTAGCAACCCGCCATGTGTATCTAAAAACCCTGCTAAAAACGATGACACGAATCAATACTCCCAAGGGGTCCCGAGAGAAGGAGAGAATGAGACCCCTAACAGGACGGCTCGCCCGGAAACGACGTACGATACGAATATTCGGACCATGAGTTTGACATGCCCATGCGGAAGAAGCTGCAAAAATATACGCGGTTTGCGAATTCACCAGGCCAGAATGAAATGTCAGAGGGAGATAACATCAACGCAACGCATAGGAACTTCTCCTGGTCAGACGGAGGAGAAGCAGGGCCAGGGAAGCTCACCACAGTGCCCAGTCTCTCCATGCTAGTAATGATATCTCCCTCATAACAAGAAGCTCGGCGTTTCACAAGAGAATTAAATGGCCAGCAGCCGCAGAAAAACAAACCTGGCAAGAATTCGATACGGACATCTGCGACGTTCTTAACACCGTAAGTAAAGGATCAGTAGATCGACGACTCCAGACAATGTCAAAAATTATTTTCACTTACGGTGCAGAGCGTTTTGGGTACGCAATAGAAAGAAAAGCGCTATTAGGAAAGAAAATCGGAGAAAAATAAGAATCAAGGTATTAAGACTAGAGCTAAAAACCCTTAAAAAGTCCTACAAATCCGCTCCCCCAGAAGGAAAAGAACCGCTTCGAGAACTTAGGGAAATAATTAGAGGCAAATTAAAGTCTATCCGTAGGGCAGAATGGCACAGGAAGAGGAGGAAAGAAAGAGCACAAAAAAACAGCATTTATCTCTAACCCATATGGTTTTTACGAAAAAATCTGTTAGGTGATAAACGTAGTGGTAAACTTAATAGTAACAAGGAAGAAATCAATGCATTCCTTAAAAACATGTTAAGTGACCCCCTTAAACACCAAGAACTAGTCGACAACCCCTATTTGATGACGCCTGATAAACCCTCATCAGAATTTGACCTAAGCGATCCAAAATGGTAGGAAATCCAAGAGGTTTTGAGGAAAGCGAGGACAAACTCAGCACCGGGGCCTAATGGAGTTCCGTACATCGTTTATAAACGGTGCCCCCAAATCCTTCGAATTTTCTGGAAGTTAATAATAAGAATTTGGAAGCGAGGACGCATAACAGAACAATGGTGATACTCGGAGGGCATATAGATCCCCAAAGAGGAGGGAGCCAATAATATTAATCAATTCAGATGCATCTCCTTATTGAACGTTGAAGGGAAAATCTTCTTTAGTATCCTAAATCAACGTTTATCAAGATTCCTAATTCGAAATAATTATATCGATACATCGGTTCAGAAAGGAGGGGTTCCAGGCGCACCAGGTTGTGTCGAACATACAGGTGTCATATCGCAGTTGTTGAAAGACACGAAAAGAAGTAAAGGAGACATCACAGTCCTTTGGTTGGACCTAAGAAACGCTTATGGTTTGATCCCGCATGAAGTAGTCAAAGCCGCCCTGGTGCGACACTACATGCCCCTCAAAGTTACGGAGCTCATTTCAGATTATTATAATAATTTCAAAATGAGAGCAGCAGCAGATAAATCAATGTCGGATTGGCACGTTCTAGAAAGGGGGATAATAACTGGATGCACAATTTCAGCAACTCTCTTCACTTTGTCAATGAATATGCTGATCAAAGCGGCAGAAACTGAATGCAGAGGGCCCATTACAAGATCTGGCCTAAGACAACCCCCTATACGTGCGTACATGGACGACATGACATTAACAACCACGTCTGTCATAGGAGCAAGATGGCTGCTAAAGGGAATTGAAAAGCTTATCACATGGGCGAGAATGAGCTTTAACGCCTCGAAATCTAGATCTTTTGTGTTAAAAAAAGGAATATTAATAGAACATTTTAAATTATCAGGCGTGCCCATCCATACGATTAGGCAAAATCCGGTGAAGTGCCTAGGGAAGAGATTTGATGCCTCCCTAAAAGACTCTGTAGCAATAGACCAAACTAAAGTCAACTTGGAGAACTGGTTAAAAAAGGTTGACAAGTCTGGCTTACCCGGGCGTTTCAAAGCATGGATATACCAACACGTGATACTTCCCAAATTACCCTGGCCAATAACCATATATAATTTTACAACCTCTACAGTAGAAGTTATGGAGCGAGGCATAACAGCTAGACTACGCAGATGGCTTGGTTTACCTAGATCATTGTCTAGTATTGCTTTGTATGGAAACTCCAACTCACTGCATCTTCCATTTACAAGCCTGGTGGAGGAGTATAAGGTTGCCAAGGTGAGATCTACCATACAATATAATTTCTCCAATGACCCCAAAGTGGCTGGAGCAGGCATTGAGGTCTACACAGGAAGGAAATGGAAAGCTAGGAACGAACTAAATATGGCAGAAAAAAAGGCTCCGCGCAAAAACTATATTAGGTACTGTAGCAAAAAGGTCGTGTTGGCCTGGGGTATTTTCCGTCAATTAGATACGATAGAGTAGCAGGGAAAGAAAAATACGCTCTGTTGCAGGAAGAAGTGCGGAAAAGCGAAAAAGAATCAAGGGTAACCAAAATGGTAGGGATGAGCAAGCAAGGCGTCTGGACAAAATGGGAGTCCATCATCCACCGAAAAGTGAAATGGGCAGATATTTGGCATTACAACATGGGGTTAAAATTCTTAATCGATGCCGTGTACGACACCCTACCCAGCCCCGCTAATCTGAAATTATGGAACAAATCAGATTCGCCTAATTGCCAATTGTGCGGACAGATAGGAACGTTAAAACATATCCTCAGCAGCTGTCCCTCGACACTAGCGGATGGTCGGTATAAATGGCGGCACGATGAGATATTAAAAGAAATCGCAGAAATTTTACGACTAGCGATACAAGTAAATGTATTAAATCCCCACCAAAGTTTCATAGAGTTTTTAAAAGTCGGTTCCAAACCTCAGAAGAAAAAGCCCTCAAAAATAAACCTACTCACACGTGCTACAGACTGGGTCGTAAAGACCGATTTAGGGTCTAGACTGATGTTCCCAGAGCACATAGCCCACACTCAATTACGTCCAGACATAGTGTTCTTCTCTAATAATCTAAAAAGCGTAATTTTATAGGAATTAACGGTTCCTTGGGAAGGGCACATTGAAGAGGCTAACGAAAGGAAGAAATTCAAATATGAGGAATTATTAGAGACATGCAGGACAAATGGCTGGAAGGCGAGCTGTATGCCAATCGAAGTGGGAACCAGAGGCCTTGCAGCACGGTCGCTCTGCAGAGCCTTAACAAATATTGGATTGGTCGGTTTAAAGAAACGAAAAGCCATTAAAACCATTACTGACACCGCTGAGCGAACTGCCAAATGGCTGTGGATTAAGCGGAATAGTGCATGGCTCCATAAAATCTAGGAATGACCAATCATAAAAGTAAAACCAAAGAAAAATTATTATTTGCAGAAAACACACGCTAACCGTTTGTAAGTTTTCTTTTCGAAGCTTTTACTACTGCTGAATTTCCCTTGCTTGTGCTATTTTTTTTCTCTTTGTTTAATTATCTTTTGTTTTCAATCTAAACTATGCGTTTGCATTGATCAAATTGTACATAAATCTAAAATTTGCCACTTCAACGGAAAGCAAAATGTATATATATGTATATAAGCAACAAATCTGTATATTCATATACTGATGGAATTTAACGAAAATTGGCATTCATCTATTTTAATCGTTTAAGCGCCAGTCGTTCGGGGATTATCATTACTGCCAACCCCTTTTTTACTTATTTTTTTCATTTTAGCTTTTCGGGGGGTAATTGGTGAAATTTCATTTTAAACGACAATTTTATTTTTATTTAAAAATTTTTTTTTTCCCGCTCGTATAACTTCCTTTTAGTTTTTACACGTCAAACCTTCAGTCTTTTAGGGCGGGGTATATTAGTTATTTATCTTTCGTAGGGTAGTTTATTGGCCGGCGGAATTTTAACTTTAAGAACAGCGCTTGAGTATGTGTGTGTGTGTGTGTGTGTGTGTGTGTGTGTGTGTGTGTGTGTGTATTTGTATGTGTGTCTGTGGGTATACATGCGCACACGTCGATGTTTTCTTTCTATATATTTTTTTTTTTTTCGTGGTTCTAAGTTTTCGCAAAAACTCATTTTTTCAGGGGATTAGGGAATTACTGTCTTGTACATAGTTTTAGACCGAAAGTAATGTTAAATTGTAATACAGGAAAAAAGGAAAAAATTTTTTTATTGAGGGTGGGGGGGTTATTTGGCTTGGGATAATTTAATAGTGGCATTTCAACTGTATAAACGTATATAGATGTAGATTATTGTACTCAAATTTTTATAAGTACATTTATTTTAATCGGTTAACCTACAGTCATTCTGGATGGGGTTTATTATTACTATTCTCAATAGATAAACCTAAAAACTAAAAAAAAAAAATTCTTCCTCCCGACTTTTTGAATAACCCAACTTACTGAGCGCTATGGACTTTCCCTATGTGTATCCTGCTAGTATCGAGTACAAGTCGGCTGAGACAATTATAAAAATCAGTGTCACATAGCGTGGTATAGAAGGAGGGTGCGTCGGAGCCTGATCAGCTCTGACAGGGGTCGACTCAGCGAGGATGGTATGATGTTGCAAGGCCCGAAACTACCCAATGACCTGAGAAATTACATCACTGACGACACCCTCCTGCGCAATAAAAGTGCGTATTTCCGAAGTATATAAAACCATAAAACTGCTAAGCACAAATTAATAGACAAAATTGCATCATAATATAGCTAAATTATTCAGTATAATTTCCCTTTGAATTAAATGAAGGTCTTATTTGATGGCACAATGATTTAGTAATAATAGGCGTGTGCCATGAATCTTATCCATATACAATTTGTAAAGTTTCAGTAAATTATACATTTTATAAGGCTGTGCTATAAGGCTTTCACTGATCAACGGAATGAAATTCCTACGCTATGATTTTGGACCTAAACATAATTTTTAAACTCGTTTCCTCAAAAGACGGTAACAAATTAAAAATATGTTGTGTCGTTATTAATCATGTGAAATGATAACTTTCAAATTGAGTGCAATATCACGGTTCCAATATCGACCTGCCTTATGAGACAATAGTGTCTCATGTCAGAAAGAATTCTGCTTTTTAAATCATTAAATGTAAAAACAGACAAAGTTAACACGTCTATTGAGTAAAACACTAGAGTGCTATGTAAGTACTACTTCCATTTGCAATGGTTATATTTTCTGTGTGAGTGATGTTCTAGGTATGACGATAAATGACTAAATTACATCCAGTAGCAAAGCCGCTGATCGAGAGATTGGAGTTTTTTATTTTATTTTACTCTCTTTCTTTTCTCTTTCAATCCTATTCAGTCTTTCTTTTTTGTCTTTTATTGGCTCTCTAATTTGTATTCTCTCTTTTCCTCCTCTTTCTATTTTATCTCCCAGTCATTGCCTTTTTTTCTCGTTTTCTTTTTCTCTCTCTTTCTTTTTCTCCTTTCTCTTTTATCTTACATTTTTATTGTCTCTTTCTTTTCACGTTCTCAATTCTTTTTCATTCAAGTTTTCTTGTTATGGCATAATGCTTATTCAGGCTGACCTGTTCCGCCATTTGTGCTGCCATTTTTATTATTTCTGCCATCATGTATGAGCAACTTCTTTCATTAAAGTTCATTTTTGTATACTATTTTCGCAATTTATAGATGATGAATTTAAAAACCATGTACTTTGAAACGTTTCGTTTTGAATAGTGACAAGATATTAAATTGTTTTTGAAAAGATGGACATGCATAAAAACTGAATCATCAAAAGTAATTTTGACTTATTTTTCTTTTCTAAAGAAATAGAGAAAAAGAAAAGCTAAAGGAGGTGAGTGAATCACCTTTAGCTTTTCTTTTTCTCTATTTCTTTTCTCACTCATTAATATTCACACTTTCTTTTTTTCTCCTCTCTTCCCTCTGTTTCTCATCTGCTTTTCTTTTTTCTTTTTTTCTCCCTCTTCATTCTGATTCGCCGATACCTTTCTCTCTCATTCTTATTCTCCTTCCTCTTTTTTGTGACGTACGGTGGCCATTAATAATTAAGTAAAACTCAAGACTTCAGTGTTAAATAAAATAGTATTTAATTACAACCAAAAATAAATACTTAACAAGAACAAAGAAGTAAAAGTCAACTAAAGATAATTAACCATTTCAGTAAATACCTTGTTAGTAGCGCGGCTCGTCTTAACGTTTGGTAAATCTTAAATCAAAACCGAAATCATCGACGTACAATAATTTACACGAGTTCGACGAGAGAAAACCCTCATCCGAAAATACTTGCTCCCGCAGGCAAAAAAAAAATGAACTTTGGTAAATTTGTCATCTATACCTTATTCCCATATATATATATATATATATATATATATATATATATATATATATAAAAAAAAATACAGAAAAAAAACAAACAAAAATCTTAATATGCAATTATGCTGTATTAATGTTAATATAATGTCAACGTCGGACGTTTCGGTCTATTTTAGACCATCATCAGGACATATTCATAAAACATAATTAACACTAGAACATATTCAAATTCAACATGAAAAAGACGATGGACATAAGAGCACGAATTTTCTATATAAGATCAGCGTTCCGTTTTAATATGATCACGTCGTCGTCACGTGGGCGATGTTGTGAAAACGTATTCGAAGATGATTTCAAAATATTAGATAAGCTTGATGGAACAATTTTCTCATATAAGCAGTTCGTTAAGAAATCCTTTCCGTTCTTATAGGAATACGCGGAGATCAATAGATTCTTATATTTTCATACAAGCTTGAAGTCTTCCATGTTATAAAGTAAATCAAAAATGATTTCAAAATATTAAATAAGCTCGATTGAACTATTTTCTCATATAAACAGTTCGTTAAGAAATCCTTTCCGTTCTTATAGGAACACGCAGAGATCAATAGGTTCTTATATTTTCATACAAGCTTGAAGTCTTCCATGTTATAAAGTAAATCAAAAATGATTTCAAAATATTAGATAAGCTTGATGGAACAATTTTCTCATATAAACATTTTTCAGTTATCTGTTTGGATTAGTCGTGCTCGTCTTTTTCATATTGAATTTGAATATGTTCTAGTGTTAATTATGTTTAATGAATATGTCCTGATGATGGTCTAAAATAGACCGAAACGTCCGACGTTGACATTATATTAACATTAATACAGCATAATTGCATATTAAGATTTTTGTTTGTTTTTTCTGTATATTTTTCTTCATACTGTCGAATCTATATCCATATATTTGCTTATATACTATCTATTGGAAATACAAACCTGAATTTACTTTATAACATGGAAGACTTCAAGCTTGTACGAAAATATAAGAATCTATTGATCTCCGCGTATTCCTGTAAGAAAGGAAAGGATTTCTTAACAAACGTTTAAATCTGGAATGAGGAGTTATCATTATTCACACCTTTTACTTTCGGAATATTGTCTTTATCATTGTTGTTGCTAATACAACATTTCGGTTGTTGTTCTCTTTGACTATTTCTAGGATAAATCCAAATAAAGTTAATTTCTTTTGTATTAGATACATTGAATGGAAAATATATTCAAACCAGAATTCTCTGATATCAATCACCACAACCAAAATATGTAATATTTTTACAATATTCGATAAGCAAAAAATGTGTAAAAAATTGTAAAAGATTTCCAAAAAGGCTACTCAATGAATAAGATCTGTTTGAATATTTGTTAGATCGTAATTAATAAAAATAAAACATAGATAATTGTGTATATAAAACCATAAAACTGCTAAGCACAAATTAATAGACAAAATTGCATCATAATATAGCTAAATTATTCAGTATAATTTCCCTTTGAATTAAATGAAGGTCTTATTTGATGGTACAATGATTTAGTAATAATAGGCGTGTGACATGAATCTTATCCATATACAATTTGTAAAGCTTCAGTAAATTATACATTTTATAAGGCTGGGCTATAAGGGTTTCACTGATCAACGGAATGAAATTCCAACGCTATGATTTTGGACCTAAACATAATCTTTAAACTCGTTTCCTCAAAAGACGGTAACAAATTAAAAATATTTTGTGTCGTTATTAATCATGTGAAACGATAACTTTCAAATTGAGTGCAATATTACGGTTCCAATATCGACCTGCCTCATGAGACAATAGTGTCTCATGTCAGAAAGAATTCTGCTTTTTAAATCATTAAATGTAAAAACAGACAAAGTTAACACGTCTATTGAGTAAAACACTAGAGTGCTATGTAAGTACTACTTCCATTTGCAATGGTTATATTTTCTGTGTGAGTGATGTTCTAGGTATGACGATAAATGACTAAATTACATCCAGTAGCAAAGCCGCTGATCGAGAGATTGGAGTTTTTTATTTTATTTTACTCTCTTTCTTTTCTCTTTCAATCCTATTCAGTCTTTCTTTTTTGTCTTCTTTCTATGGACTCTCTAATTTGTATTCTCTCTTTTCCTCCTCTTTCTATTTTATCTCTCAGTCATTGCCTTTTTTTTCTCGTTTTCTTTTTCTCTCTCTTTCTTTTTCTCCTTTCTCTTTTATCTCACATTTTTATCGTCTCTTTCTTTTTGCGTTCTCAATTCTTTTTAATTCAAGTTGCCTCGTCATAGCACAATAGTTATCCAAGCCGACCTGTTTCGCCATTTGTGCTGCCATCTTTATTATTTCTATCATGATGTATGAGTAACTGCTTTCTTAAAAGTTCATTTTTGACGCTTCTTTTAGTAATTTATGGATAAAGAATTCAAAAGCCATGTACTTTTAAACGTTTCTTTTTGAATTGTGACAAGACATAAAATGTATTTGAAAAGAAGGACATACATAAAAACTGAATCCTCAAATGTAATTTTGACTTATTTTTCTTTTCACTCTCCTTCATTATCTTTTCTCTTACTCTATTTCTTTTCTCCCTCATTAATATTCACGATTTCTTTTTTTCTCTCTCGTCTTATCTCTTTTTCTTATTCGCTTTTCTTGTTTCTTTTTTCTTTCTCTTTCATTCTTATTCGCTGATATCTTTCTCTCTCATTCTTACTCTCCTTCCTCTTTTCTCTTTTTTTTGTGACGTACGGTGGCCATTAGTAATTAAATATAACTCAAAACTTCAATGTTAAGATAAAACAGTATTTAATTATAACCGCAAATAAATACTTAACAAGAACAAAGAAATCAATCAAAAGATAATTAACCATTTTAGTGAATACCTTGTTGGTAGCGCGGCTTGGCTTAACGTCCGGTAAATCCTAAATCAAAATCAAAATCATCAACGCACAACAATTCACACTAATTCGACTGGATAGTTCCACTCAGTAGTCACTTAATAATCACTGCAGTCAGTAGCCTGACACCGCTATTTATACATCTGGCGGGAAACATATATTTATAAGCCCAGAGTATTATGCTCGAACCTCGGTGTCAGTAGTTATTTTCTTCCAATATGACACTCCTTCATTTTTATTCTGCTGCCTCTTTTCTCTCTCACGGTTCTTCTTTTTTTTTCTCTTTCATTTCTATTCGTAGTTCTCTTTCTCTCTCATTTGTATTTTCCTTCTTATTTATTCTCTCATTCTGCTTCTTCCTCTTTTCTCTTTAATTCTTATTCTGCTTTTTTTCTCTCTCATTCTTCTCTTCCCCTCTTTTGTCTTTCATTCGTATGCTCCTTTCTTTTATCTCCTTCTTATTTTCCTTCCCGTTTTCTCTTTCATTCTTATTCTCCTTCTTTTATCATTGATTCTTTTATTTCTCTCTCTCTCTCTCATTCTTATTCTCCTTCTTATTTTCTCTCTAATTCTTATTCTCCTTCCTTTTTTCTTTCATTCTTATTTTTCTTTCTTTTTTTCGCCTTCTGATTCTCCTTCTTATTTTCTCTCTCATTCTTCATCGTATTCTTCTTTTCTCTTTCATTCTTAATCTTGTTCCTCTTTTTCTCTTAATCTTATTCTCCTTCTTATTTTCTTTCTCATTCTTCAACGTATTCCTCTTTTCTCTTTCATTCTTAATCTTGTACCTCTTTTTCTCTTAATCTTATTCTCCTT
Organism: Acanthosepion pharaonis; assembly: GCA_903632075.3. Classification (NCBI taxonomy): domain Eukaryota; kingdom Metazoa; phylum Mollusca; class Cephalopoda; order Sepiida; family Sepiidae; genus Acanthosepion; species Acanthosepion pharaonis. The sequence goes on along the minus strand of CAHIKZ030000306.1, from coordinate 748,355 downwards.
CCTATTTTCTTTCTCATTCTTCAACGTATTCTTCTTTTCTCTTTCATTCTTAATCTTGTTCCTCTTTTTCTCTTAATCTTATTCTCCTTCCTATTTTCTTTCTCATTCTTCTTCGTATTCCTCTTTTCTCTTTCATTCTTAATCTTGTTCCTCTTTTTCTCTTAATCTTATTCTCCTTCCTATTTTCTTTCTCATTCTTCAACGTATTCTTCTTTTCTCTTTCATTCTTAATCTTGTACCTCTTTTTCTCTTAATCTTATTCTCCTTCCTATTTTCTTTCTCATTCTTCAACGTATTCTTCTTTTCTCTTTCATTCTTAATCTTGTACCTCTTTTTCTCTTAATCTTATTCTCCTTCCTATTTTCTTTCTCATTTTTTCCCTCTTCTTTTTAATTCTTCTTATGTTTTTCTTTTCAATAGATTTTCTTTCTTATTCCATTTTTCTCTTCTATATCTCATTAATGTCCAAAAAGACTGGTTAAAATAAGATAATTAATCCGTGTCAACAAAGATTTCACCCCCAGAAATTCTTTCTTTGTGTCTGATGGAATATGAAAAGTGTCGTCCATTACAAATTCCTGGAAAATGGAAAGAGCATCACTACAGACGTTTATATCTAGCAACTTTATCAGGTAAACGAAGCATTATATCGAAAGTATACAGAAAGTTAACAGTTATTTACCATTATGACAATATACGGATACCCTCTTCAAAACAAACCCAAGGGAAAAAAAGAAGAAAGATAATTCAGATGGCAAGTTCTTCCATCTAGGGCCCACCACAAAAACGCAATATCTAAGGTTTAATAATGAGTTTTAAAATATGAAAAATCTTAAATTGACTGAAATTAGTTTTTTCTTCTAAAACAGCTGATTGGCTCTCCTTTCAGTCGTCTCTTTATTAAAAATCTTCCAAAAGTAAAATATACTTTTCTGAAACTTTATTTGAGGAATATTAACTGATTTAAAGTTTAATTAATCTGATTTGGAACAAATATTATTTATTTTAAGTTTAAAATATCACAGAAGAAATGCATTTTTTTTAACCTGACTGCAGCTGTTTTGACAGGTTGACAGCCTGATGACAGATTTAATGTTGTTCTATAGGGACTTTATCTGTAAAACATAATTTAAGAAAATGACGTAAGGGCATTTTTATATAATTTTAAAATATTATCTGTGATATGTTTTAAATTTTAAAATGCTTTTAATTAATGTTATCGCTCTTATTTATATTAATTAAAATGCAGAACTCCTTAAAAGCAGAACTCCTTGGCTGAAATTTTAATTTCTCGAAATTTGATAAAATTAAGTTAGTGGGGGTAACAGATGTAAAAAATATTTTTACCAGGATTTTCTAAAAATAAAAATTGCAAAACAATTTCATTAATTTGTGAATAAATTCTGAAAATTGCATTGAAATCCAAGAATTATTTGATTTTTTGCAAGAATTTCCAAAACAATATTCTTAAAGCAAAAAGACGTTAAAATCCTTATACTAAACTTTGACCTACCTGCTGACGTAAAAAAAAGAAGATTTTTAACCAAAATTTCGCACATCCTAGAAAGGATTTTAAAATTTAATAAAATAATTAAAAAAATACTCTGGTCTTTCCTCTTAATAATAACAAACATTTTGACGATAAAACTTTAGTCAAAAGGTCTACTAATTTAAAATAAATATCATTAGTCTTATTGAACCAATTCTTAATAGCTGTTATTCCCAAGTGCACCCTGGGGTGGTAGCACCTGTTAGGGTCCTAGCTATGGGAAAATAGTGAACACCAAACAAAAACAACATTATGAAAGTATAAAAATACATTTTTATAGTAAAAATGTCAACAATATATTTTATATAGAAAAATGACCAACAATATTTATTTTATAGTAGAATGACTAACAGTATCTATTTTATAGCAAAATGACCAGCAATATATGTTATCTGGGGATTAAGTCATACAATTACGTTCATAATATTTAGATTTCAGCATTAAATAAACCATAGAGGTTGATATGTTGCTAAACAATCAACCAACTAAACAACCAACATGAAAGAACTCTTTTAGAATATTAATTCAAATAATATCCTAAAATCAAACTTTATTCTAAAATATAACTTCAACATAAAACACACTTCGCTACCACTATTAATTATGTCAACACAAACATGTACATGCACAAAAGCTGAGTATCATCTACCATGTATCCAACTGTGAAAGCAGAATAACATATATATTTATTACTTCAAAGCTTCCAAGTAAATTAAATTTCAACATTAAATGACCCATAAGGAGTTGATATTTTTGTAATGCTTTCGTTTTCCTCGGTTTCAATTTTGATCTATTGAAACTGGTTCGCCAACTCTGCCTCACGTTGCAACAAAAGAATTAAAATTTAATTTCAATTCCAAATTAATATTTTTATATGCACAAAAGCTGAGTATCATCTACCATGTATCCAACTGAAAACAGAATAACATCATATTTTATTACTTCAAAGCTCCAAGTGAATTAAATTTCAGCATTAAATGACTCATAAAGAAGTTGATATTTTTGTAATGCTTTCGTTTTCCTCGGTTTCAATTTTGATCTATTGAAACTGGTTCGCCAACTCTGCCTCACGTTGCAACAAAAGAATTAAAATTTAATTTCAATTCCAAATTAATATGTCAATACAAACATTTATATGCACAAAAGCTGAGTATCATCTACCATGTATCCAACTGTGAAAACAGAATAACATCATATTTTTATTACTTCAAAGCTCCCAAGTGAATTAAATTTCAGCATTAAATGACTCATAAGAAGTTGATATTTTTGTAATGCTTTCGTTTTCCTCGGTTTCCATTTTGATCTATTGAAACTGGTTCGCCAACTCTGCCTCACGTTGCAACAAAAGAACTAAAATTTAATTTCAACTCCAGATTATAGTAGAATTAGCAACAGTACATTTTATAGCAAAATGACCAACAATACATTTTATCTGTAGTTGAAGGTATGCAATTGTGTTAAAATTAATTAGATTTCGACATTAAATAACCCATAGAGGTTGGTATGCCGATAAACAAAATCAACAAACTTCAACAAAACTACAACATAAATCACACATATCACTGTCTCTAGTAATTATGTCTATACAAACATGTATATGAACAAAAGCTGAGTATCATCTACCATGTATTCAATTGTGAAAGCAGAATAACATCTTATTTTTATTTTCTTCAATTACATTTCAAAATTAAATGACCCATAAGGAGTTGATATGCCATTAAACAAAAATAAATCCAATCTATGTGAATAATCTAGAATTGTTATCTATACAATTAACTTTATAGTCACATGTAAAAAAGAAATATACTTATGAATGTGTAAAGAGACAGCGCTACCCTTGCCCCAAGGTTTCCATCGACCGGCCAATGACCTACCCCACATTGCATTCTGGTTCTCGATCATGTCAGTGTCCACCTGTTGTAACTTAGAAAATGTTTACTGAATAAGGAATAACCAAAACATAGATTGGAAATGAAATGGTAATTTTTATAACATCAACAAAATACAATACTCGCCAGCGGCGTGAAGTAGGTAAACCACTGCTAGTGGTGGACTACTTAGACAGCATATTACCCCAACTTACAATAGTGTCCAACTTATTTATTATTTATGAGGATTGGGACATAGTAGTGTTCATAGGTATAGAATTTCAGTATTTTCTGCCCGAGTAAACTTTTTTTCAGTTGAGTTCATTATTTATTATCTCCTCACAATCTCTGAATGATGACGTTAACATAATTCAATAATAAGGAACTAAATATCTATATAGTATAAAAACTCTGACCTTATATATATGTATGTGTGTTCCCAAGATATAGATTAAATGATGCATAATGACACAACCAATAGCAGCATATTATACCTTGAACTTGCATTGTTATAGTAAAAATCCCTTGCAGTGCATTTTTGCAATGTATTTTAATATGTCGTAGATTACTGTAAAAATTCCAATTCTCAGTTGTAACAACCGTTCCAAAGTGAAATTACTCTACGGATCACTAAATGCATTTTTACAGTAAAAATTATATGCAATGCATTTTTCTAGTAAAAATCATTGCAATGCATTTTTCTAGTAAAAATCATTTGCAATGTATTTTTATAGTAAAAATCATTTGCAATGCATTTTTATAGTAAAAATCATTTGCAATGGATTTTTATAGTAAAAATCATTTGCAATGCATTTTTATAGTAAAAATCATTTGAAAAGCATTTTTATAGTAAAAATCATTTGCAAGGCATTTTTACACTAAAAATAATTTGCAATGCATTTTTATAGTAAAAATCATTGGCAATGCATTTTTATAGTAAAAATCATTGGCAATGCATTTTTATAGTAAAAATCATTGGCAATGCATTTTTATAGTTGTTGTAACCAAGAAAAAGTTACTGAATGAGGAATAACTAAAATGGAGGTTGGAAATGAAATGGTAATTTTTATAACATCAACAAAATACAATACTCGCCAGCAGCGTGAAGTAGGTAAACCACTGCTAGCCGTGGACTACTTAGACAGCATATTACTCCTACTTACAATAGTGTCCAACGTCTTTATGAGGCTTATTATTTATGAGTCATTACTGTTCGTAGATAAGGTATATAACAGTTATAATAAAAATTATGAAAATAAATCTATTAAAAATAATTTTAAGGAATTAAAATATTAAATGAATCCTATAATACTGTATACGTACATTTGCTGCCCTCTGGATATGTGGATGTGTTTGAGCCACACTGATGATACACGTCATTGTGGATGAATAACTCTATAGAGCAATTGTTGGCATGTCATTCTCATCATAGTCAATTTCTCAAGTTATGGCCGTTCGATTTGCGCAGGACTTTCCACGTCTTCTTCACTGGAATGTGCAGCTATACCAGGCCGTCTTAGGCACAAAAATACATTGAGGAGAAACAAATATACGGACATATAGAAAAAAAAATTTCTCACTAATGAATGAACATACTTTTCATATAATTAACTGTACACAGATGCATAATAACTAAATATGCATAGAAAACAGGAAAACAATTGATTTAATAGAAATAAATCCCATTATGAAAATACTACGCAATCCTGGCCGAAGCTGTAGTAGGATTAGGTAGTAATAACACCATACGAAAATATACACTTTCCTCTTTACTAAGTGAGTGACAAAGAAAACTCTCTCTCCCTCTCTTCTATATATTTCCTTTCATTTCCATCCTTTTATTGTTCCTATCCTCGATAACGGGCATGAACCCTGACTTAGTTTATGTTGGTCAGTGAACGTCATAAAAAATCAACCAATGACAACACGTCCCGCCAAAAATCAAACAGGAAACACGGATGTGTCAGCCCCAATAAAAAGAAGAAAACCACGAACGAGACTAGAGACATCGCAGTGGAGAGGAACTTGATTCGTGGTAGCATATCGAGACGCAAGGGTTGGTGATCATCAGCTGTGAGTTTGACCTCACGTACAACTCCAGAAGAGAAAGAAGAAGAAAGAATGAATGCAACGAATTAATTTCTATCAAGCAGAATGAACACAACAACCCTGTATGAATTCTCAAATCACAAAAAAGAACTATGACGATAGTCAACCATTTTAAACCAAATGGAGTCAACAATAAATGGTACTATATACAGTAAATTTGGCCATTACTTCGTCTCTATATACCATAAAGATTTCCATCGAGCGATCAATAATTGCTCCACGTTGAATTCTGGTTTTCAATCTTGTCAGTGTCCACCGATAGCTGGGAAAGGATGTGCTGCATGCTTACAAGGCAACAAGATGAAAAACAAAGGCCACGTCGAGAAATAAGAACGCGAACCCCGTTTCCCATATTATTAGGTTGTTAGATAAATTCGTTTATGGATGTGGCAGAAATTCACAACGGAGATCTTTAATTGCATGTTTGGTCATGTAAGTGACCTGAGAGCGAGCATCTTCATGTTGAATACTCACACAGTATCGTCGGCCACGTATTTTCAGTTGAATTACTGGTTTAAGCCTGTTCATTTGTTTAACATACAACTTAGTATTGACCGTTTGGTAGTCTTGAAGCATTTCATATCATTCTATCGGTAACCTTGCGTCTTAGTGGCTTTATCCCCTACTTTGTGTGAAATGATTTAAAAGATCCACTAACTGTTCAATATCTCGATGATAGAAATCACTAGCGCTCCTGGGCATCACGATAAACTACATCCTTTTGAAGGAAAAATATTACCAGAAACAGATTTTTGACAAAACAAAATATTACCAGCAATAAAAAATGTTGTCGGCATTAAATATCCCATTGAGGTGTTGATATGCCATAAAACAAACTAAAGCAAATCATCAAGTCACTTGTTAAGCACCATAACGTTGTTAAACAAAACACTCCTCAAAAAGGTGGTAGCCTGAAGGAGTTAAATCAGGTGAATATGGTGGGTGTGACATAACTTCCCAACTGAGCTGGCCATGTTAGCGACGTGGGGACGGGCATTGTCGTGTTGAATAATCACACTATCACCGGTCAAGTTTTTTTCAGCTGAAATTTTTTACCTCTTTGAGCCTGTTCATTTGTTCAACATACAACTTGGCATTGACTGTTTGGTTGTCTTGAAGCATTTCATAGTAAATTAGTCCTTGCCAATTTTACCAAACTTAATAAATTATCTCACAAAAAATGGTTCGGTTCTAAATAACCTATAAAAGGTTGATAAGCCGTAAAAAACAAGCCATTATTCAACCTTTACAGAGATAACTAGAAGCCCGACTATGACTTATCACTAGCGGACATAATCTTTTTTTTTTTCAATATATAAAAAACATATTAGTTTATTTATCGGTTTCGCAGCATAATCTCCTCCACGTACTAATAGGATATTCCGTTGTTATAGCAGCAGGAGGTATTAGTCTTATCTAATAAGCAAATATGTCTTGTACTACCATAAAAACAGAATATCACATTTGTAAATCGTAAGAACACGTTGTTAACACATTGCTTTAATTTCTCTTGTTTCGTGTGAATATATGTATATATATATATATATATATATATATATATATAAGGCTCAAACCCTAATATTCCATGGTTATAATTTTTTACATTGGAATCGTAATTACGATTACAATGTAATAAATTATAACCTTGGAATATTAGTGTTTGAGCCTTTTATATTATATTCTTGCTCTGTCCTGGACATTGAGCTCTACCTGGATTCTATCCTCTTGGAAATTTATATATATATATATTGGCCATTAATATTATTATCTATCTATCTATCTATCTATCTATCTATCTATCTATATATATATATATATATATATATGTGTGTGTGTGTGTGTGTGTGTGTGTGTGTGTGTGTGTGCGTGTGTGTGTGTAATGATTTAACAAGAAGACTTCTCTCTTACTTCTCTCTGTTAACCTGTCCCCGGATACACCCTATTTCCGGTTATGTTGTCACTTGATACCCCAAATACCCTCATCCATTTATTTACTTCTCTGTCCTCCTCCAGTCAAAGTGGATGCCACTTAGAAAACTAGAAACACTTAATAATCAAAATAAAACCCCCATCTACTTTTTCTACGTGCGTATCACGCGCTCATTAAATGTAAAATATCTCAAGAAAGCTAACATAATCTGTATCGTAAAAAGTGCAATAGCCATGAGTAGTAGTTGCAGTTGCACTGGTGATATTTTCTAATCGGGTGATCCAGAATTTCGTCTGTACCAGGGATGGGCAATCCCTTTTCGAACGGGAGTGGGTGCATGCAAATTGTAACACAATACTAGCTGCACTAAAAAAAAAAATGAAAGTAATTTTTCATTAAAGATACCGCAGATATTTTCACAAAAGCCTGTACGCGTGGAGGATAGTCGAATTTTTTTTCTTTGGAGTCATTCAGAATGCCAATCGAGCCGCATTTTCCCCATAACTGATTTACACCACCAACTTTATTGTTGCATCTAAGAGAGAAGTTTGGTATCACATTTCGACGTCTGTTGAAGAGTAATGGTTAATAAACTAGTCCTGTTGTAGACAGTTACGAATGTTTAGTTGACTGTAGTTTTCAACCCACCAGCCTTTGTCCATTACACCACAACCCACAGCCGCCTTGTACATATTAGTATTTAACCCATAGCTTGTGGAGAAAGAGAAGAAAGGAATTCAGGTTTACGGCCACTTTATGTTAAAACACCGGTTCCTGTAGGATCACTGCAGTTAAGCAACGTCGAGCCTGGTCGGGTAACCGCTTGGGAATACCAAGTGCTCTAAGCCTGGATGTGCGTGTGGCGTAATGGACAATGATTCAGAAATGTTAATCAGAGATTACTAGTATATTCGAGGCGGAGAGCCGAGTTCCAGTTCCCGTTAGGTTCGTTATATTCCCTTACGAGCAAATATATAAATCCACCCATTGTCCCCCAATTATGGGTTAATTAGTAAAACTTGTATCAGTCAAATATTATTATCCAAAAAAATTCTTACAATCTAAAAATATTTTCTGGCTTTAAATAACATAAAAAGTGTTGATAAACCGTAGAAAATTTTGTTAGAAACAAAGAAATGAATGCTGACTCTTATGTAATGTCAGTCTGCCTATATGGTCGTGAATGCTGGACAGATGAAGAAACTTGAGGCAACAGAAACGTTGTTCTACTGAAGGATGCTGAGAATGTCATAGACTGAACATATGAGTAACGAGGAAGTCTTATGGAAAATGGAAACAGAAAAACCAAACGCTTATACGTAGCATCAGAAAGCGAGAGTTTAAATTTCTAATAAGGAAGGAGGGCTTGGAGAATTTGACACTCACAGGACATATTGAAAGCCAGAGGGACAGAAGAAAGCAGCGAATAACCCACCTAACGAGTTTGTGTAAATGATTGGCAGAACAGGAATTTGGAGGGATGGCAGTAAGGCAAACCTTACTAAGAGTTACAAAGGGTAGGAAGTTGGGGAGAGTAACGATCGCCCACGTACTGAAGGGAGACTGGCCATAAGAGTCACGACTTTATACGGACTCTAACACGTTTTTAGTGAAAAGAGACGATGAAAAACGAGAAAGTGGATCACCTGAAATTAAAGTTAAATTTCCTTTTTGTCAAGCTGGTAGCATAATTCTTAACGTTTTAGCAAAAGGTCACTTCAACGTGGTGTCATGATTAGCATGCCTGTCTTGCCAAATCAGTTACGATTGAATAGTCAGTTCGATCCTCACTGGGTGCTTCACAGTGTCGGCTTTGTGTATTAATGATTTTCCATTATTACTACTTTTGTTGATGCTTTCGCTAGGAAAGTTTCAAAAATCAATAGCTCTCCTTCGGGAGGGAGCTGAGTTTAGGGGAAATGCTGAGGAGGCGTGGGCAATTATTCCACTTTTTTTTTTTTTGTCGTTAAACACATTTTAAACTGACCCTGTGTCACATTCAGTAGCAACGTAGGCGCACTGAAAAATACCTCGCTTCTCGGCCTTTTGACCCGGCGAAGTTCAAATAATATTAAGCCCAAGCCCCAGGCAGTAGAGCTCCTTCGGGAGGGGGCTGGGTTTATCGCCTGGTGCCTGAGGCGTCCCCAAAAGGGGAAATGCCGATGGTACGTAAGCAATTATTCCATTTTTTTTTTTTTTTTGTCGTTAAATCCACTTTAAACTGACCCTATGTCATTCGGTAGCGACAGGGGCGCACTGAAAAATACCTCGCTTCTCGGCTTTTTGGCTCGGGGACGTTCAAATAATATTAAGCCCAAGTCCTTGGGGACGTTACCACAACGCAGTAGTTCTCCTTCGGGGGCTGCATTTATTGCTTGGTACCTGAGGTGTCCCAAAAGCGTGGAAGAGACGATGGACATTGAGTAATTTTTTTTCACTTTTTTTTTTTTTGTCGTTAAACCCACTTTAGACTGACTTTGTGTCACATTTGGTAACGGCGATATTTATTGCATATAAAATACAATTGTGGTACAAAGCCGAGAAAGGGGAAAGGGGGTGTTGAGGTTGGTCTTCACTATCTTATACCTAGCTAATCCGATTCACGACCCATTCATTCGTTACAATTTGCACATTCATCACAAAAACTCGTCCGTCACCAATCAATCCTCCACACAAAACGCACCCCGTGATTTAAAAATTTGATAAATATATATATATGTATATTATAATATTTTTTGTTTAAAAATATGATTCCTTCGCTACATAAGAGTTCTCATGTTTCAAAAACGAGAGCCGAAACCATCCAAATAATTATTAAAATTAAGTTGAATTGAGGTGTTTAGTCCGTTTCATCTTCAAGCGAAATTTTAGGAATAAGCTATCTCTTGAAATTTCGCTTGAAGATGAAACTGGACTATATATATATATATATATATATATATATATATATATATATATATATATATATATATATATATATATATATATATATATATATAAATCTAATATTTTGACGATGAGTGGGGAGGGAGATGAACCCTCAAACCAACTAAATAGCACATTTGGTAGCGACGTGGGCGCGCTGTAAAAATACGCATAATTTTTTTTTTTTTTAGTAAAATAAACTCGCCCATGAAATAGACTCGACCTTACATTTTTTGTTATAACAAATGCCAATATGCTTTCGTCTCACTTAACATTTTGTGAGGTGAATATTGTGGTTTCTACGGTGAGTAGCGGAAATACATTTTTAATTCTCGATATACTAAATCTTTGGAGGCCTTGTCGTAAGTTTGTAAATGGCGAGTTACAGCCGAGCAGGGCGTTCGTTATTACTGCAGGGATTTTGGCCATTATAGAACCCCCCCCCTCGTTCCCTTCGTCTTATGTGATTACCACTCGAGCAGTTTCTTCCCGCTAACCATTCCTCTGTGGAGCCGATTTCCGAGAAACTGTTTTTCACGATAACTACAATCTTAACCTGATTAAGTCTAGTGCTAGCCGTTATCTTCCTCGCATATCCGCTTAAACTGTGCCTCTTATTTTGTAACCCTCTACTTTGAGTGGCTAGGGCAAGATGTACGTCACTATTTTTAAAAAAAAAGCTTTGTACACTTGTATTCTAGTTCAATTGAGAACAGGAAGCTAACGCAATAGACTTATTCCTGTAATGGAAACTTAATCTGGTAAAAATCGGCACTTTTTGCAATCAGTGCTTGGACAATTGAGGGCCAAGACTAACGTACGTGTGAAGAAAGGGAAGCAAAACTTAAATGCAAGAATCTTTATTCTTTAATTATTCAGTGTATAAGACGCATGAATCCACCCCCACACACTTTTGAAGTTTTATAATACTTCACAAACTAAAATACTACCAAATGAATCCAATTCTTTTTCTAAGTGTTATGGTAGTCGCGTCAATACGGTAATTGACAAATATACAAGTTTATCAAACGAGACTAACAAACTTGGCGAGAATTCACCATAGTTTAAGATTTCTTGGCTTTTCTACAGAAACGCACCTTTCCAAGAATTTTTTTCAGTACTATCGAATAAAAGCTACGAACCTTCCAGATCCGGAATATTGTCCCTTTCTAAATTGAGAGGGGATTGAATTTGCTATGGAAAACCATTAATCGCTTCCCCTCCCTCTACGCAAGCCAAAAATACTAAAGCGTTTTTTTTGTTTTTTTAACAACCTTTCTCAACTGAAAACCTAATTTTTAAAACCTATTAGTCATCTCTAGGCGTACAAAATTTCACTTAATTTTAAAACGGCTTTTTTAAATAGTTTTTTTTTTCCTCTTTATAGTTACTTTTTTTTTCTATATTTTCCGTATTTAGATTCGCATAACACACCTTCACCCCACCCCTATCTTACAAGAATAGCTTGTGGAAATCTTTAGTGTTTCATCATATTTATTGAAATATATTTTAAAGTGGTTTTGTAGTGGGAGTATTGATTATATGCAGATACAATATTGTAACCATATTTAATAAGAGCGGATAAGTTCGCCTATCATTCAGTTAAAACTGCTCTCTTTAACCGCATTATCCCTTGTTTCCTATTTAGGATTCGGTTTCCGGTTCCTTCTAACGTCTATTTCAACGCTAGGCTCTTGGGCAGGATTAGAGGTTTGTCCCTTGTTTCCTGTTTAGGACTGGGTTTCCTGTCGCTTTAAACATCTACTTCAACTACACTGTTTTGAATAATAGATTATCCCTTAGGATTGTGTTTCCGGTTCCTTCTAAAATCTATTTCCACACTATGATTTTAACGTCTCCGACTGAACTTTGAAACGTTTTTCACCAAGAAAATATTGACCTTTTCAAGCCAGTGAGCCGCTATCCTTCCTGCACAGCCCCCCCCCCAAAAAAAAACTTCACTTCTTGCCCTTTCTTACGCATTCATACAATACCGCGCAGTAACCGTCTACCATGAGTGGCTCTTGGGCCTTTTATTGGATTGCTAATCTTATTTTTAGTTTCTTGTAAATAGTTTTTGTGTTCATATTGTAAATACTCATTGGGGCTAGTTTTTAGAATTGTTTATTTATTGTAAATATGGGGACTAGCTAGTATTTTCATAGACAAAGAGGTATTATGGTGGTTGTAGTAAGAAAGGTACGTATGAATGTGTTTTGGTGTAAAGAATATTATTCGTACGATTGGGTCAGAGTTTGCGGCTAGCTAAGTTATAGTTAAGACAGAAGATCGCCCCCCCCATCCCCTTTTCGGCCATGTGCCATATTTCTGTATAAAACAGAATATCGCTCTTCGCTATTGTACGTTGACTTTATGAATTTAAACGCAGTATTAGACTGGCGACGAGTTGAGTTGTTTACATGTAAGCGTAAGTTCTATGCTAAGTTTCTTTTCTCGCACTTCTCGCTTGTGGAACCCCTTCCAGCTTCATGCCTTCTAGTAGATTTTCTTTTGTTCTCGATCGTTAGTAATGTTTGTTTTCTAATTCTCCTACACCCGTTGTCTTGGTGGCTTTACTAGCTTGCTTGGTGTGATCACTATTTAAGGAAAAAAAGAAATTGGTAACAAGTTTTATGCGTAATGGACTCTGGCTCGTTCGGCACCTTCAGTACGGCTCTTAGTAGTTTCCCGCCATCCATAATACGGCTGTATTAGGCATAGGTCTTTCTCTTTATTTTATTTCATTTTATACATTTAAAACATACGGAACCTTTCTTAATTATCTGTTGGTGCAATTTACACAGAATTTACAAAAAGTAAACCCACGATTTTTTAAATTTAGGAAGATGAAATAATTTTTGTATTAATCTGGTAGACCGATATCGAGACTAATATTTTTTTTTTTTTTTTTTTTTTTTTTAAGAGGTATGTTTCTGTAGAAATGATTACTTTTAAATTTTAGTTTCGAAAATCTAAGGTTAAAACCTACTTTAGTGTTTTACCTTTTACCTTAATCATTCAAAATTTTAACCATATTAAAATAATTCTAGTTTGATATTTTTGACATATTAAAATAACTGCTTATGTCCTCAGTAAAAAACACGTCTAAGGCTCTTTTCTATCCCTCAAGGCTATAGTTGAAACATCAGATAGTGGTCTTTTCTTAGGTAGCAAGCACTCTTGAAGAATTTATACTGTACCACTTCAAACAGGTACTTTTTTTTGCCAGAATATGCTTTTTTTTTTTTTTTTTTTTAAGCGTCTGGTGGTTGCCAGTCTAAGAGGTGGGTGGAACCATGGTGCAAGCAACGGAAAACTACTTCAGAAATATTTCCCAAGGATTCATGACCATTTCCCGGTAAAGAAATGAAATCTTTTAATACCTTGTCTTTCTTCTGAAAGGGAGTTTTTGTTTGTTTTTTCTATCTTTAAACTAAAGATAGATTAGAATGTTAAAAATTTTTTTTTTTTTTTTTTGCATGGGTGAACTGACTAAAGAATGGAGCATCAAAACACTTTAATATTTGATTTCGTTTTCAAATGAAACTTTAATTTTAGCTGATTAGAATAAGAACATCCACGGCTGGACTTGCTAGTATAGACTGCAGCTCAGGGGGCCCCCTCAAGCTTTTATAAGTAAAGATTTTAATTTTCTTGATGTTATCCCTTCTAAATAGGGCCATAAGCTGAAATATCAATGCCGCTCATTTGACTTTAAAAAAAAAACGAAAAAATTTAGTTCAAACAAATGTTTGAGGTAACCTTTAATTTATAAATCCAAGGATACACAAGACAGACGATACAAGCATTTAAAAAAACAAAACGGACTAATTTACAAAAAGTGAACGCACGATTTTTGAAATTTAGGAAGCTGAAATAATTTCTTTGTATTAATAATCTGGTAGACCGATATCGAGACTAATTAATAAAAACTCAGACTGATTATTTTTTTTAGAGGTACGTTTCTGTAGAAATGATTACTTTTAAATTTTAGTTTAGAAAATCTAAGGTTAAAACCTACGTTAGTGTTTTAACGTATAAAAATGGACGCAGACAAAATAAGTAAATTAAAAAAAAAAATAGAATAGCCTTTTGGTTAAACTTTTCATAAAGGCGCAAATTACCCACAATTTTTTGCCCTTGTCGCCCAAGTTTACTCAAGCGCGCGATAATGTACTCTAACTCCATTGCATAATACGACCATAATCTCTCGTAACTTAGAAACGATTTGCATAAAAATGTAATTCAAGAATATTTTTTTTTTTTTTTTTTTTTTACAAAACGCTGACTCAAATTATTCGCAGAACATAAAACAATTTCATTATTTAAATTCTTATCAAGATCAATGGACTTTTTTATGCAAGAGTAATTTTATCCGTTTTAGAACCTTAGAAATCTTAGCTAAATATCCTTGTGGCGTCAACTGGAGGCTATGAACCACTGAAGGTAATTTGAGCGTCTTTGAGTGCAAAAAGTAATCGGGTCCTTCTAGGACTTTAATGAAACTTTCAGGAATAAATCCAAATTGAATTGTTTTAGGAACGTTACTTTACATAAAAAAAAAAAATCCTTTTTAGTCCTAACAAGTTTTGACTATGAAATTTTGTGCATTCTTATGTGTACTCTTAACGAAATTTTGGAGCTACATACTCTTACGTCTTATGACTTTCTCATCCCTTCTTCACCATCCATTTAAATAAGTTTTCTCGCACATTATGGGGGTGTCATCTTTGGATAACGTCCTTGTATTTTGATCTTTGAAGAAATGCATGCAAAGATAAGATTCATTTGTATATACTGATAAGATTTTCTCTTAAAATATACAATATTTAAAGGAGTTAATTATATATATATGGCACAAGTGGATAAATATACTACTCTATCTGATAGTAGTTGATCTTATAATGTTTTGTAAACATGTATCCTTGGAAACCAAATCTTTTACTTTTACTTAATGACTTCCATGATAGGTCTGTGGTAGAGCCACTGAGATCAATGATTATTTGACGGTTCCGGGACAACTGAACCAGAAGTAAATAAACAGACAACAATTGTCCTCTGATTAGAAATTTAACTTTAAATAGCTTAAAATTAAATAGGTAGTATACAGCTTATTTGTGCACAGCGGCCTTCTATTTCCCCTTCCCCACAAAAAGCGTGCGTAAAATTTGATCTACGAATGATCAAAAGGAATAAAATTAGAAACCGGTATTTATGCTTAAAAGTAATTTCTTTAAATTGGTGCTACCCTATTCAAGGCAGTAAAGCCACTAAGATACAAGAGGGTTACAGGGTAAGGAAGACCATTTCCAGGTAAAGAAATGAAATCTTTAAATACTTTTTCTTCTAAAAGGGAGTTTTTTATCTTTAAACTAAAGATAGATTACAATGTTAAAAATTTTTTTTTTTTTTTTTTTTTTTGCATGGGTGAACTTACTAAAGAATGAAGCATCAAAACACTTTAATATTGGATTTCGTTTTCAAATGAAACTTTAATTTTAGCTGATTAGAATTAGAACATCCACGGCTGGATTATCCTTTAGGCTATTATAGGCTGCAGCTCAGGGCCCCCTCAAGCTTTTATAAAGTAAAGATTTTAATTTTCTTGATGTTATAACTTCTAAATAGGGCCATCAGCTGAAATATCATTGTCGCTCATTTATTTGACTTTAAAAAAAACAAAAAAAAACCCGAAAAATCAAAATTTAGTTAAAACCTTTAATTTATAAGGCAAAGGACACAACACAGACGACACAAGCAGTTAAAAAAAAACAAAACAAAAACAGACGATAAATTTATTAAGACACAAAAAATAAAAGAATTAAGCAAATTAAGTGCTTTGTGTGCCAAATGATAGCCAATAACGTGTATGTACAAGTAATTACTGCAAATAAAATATACCTCTTTAAAAAAAAAAAAAAAATACTCTGCTGCATATGGTCCCCCAAAAAAGATAAACGTAAGAGACTGAGAATAAACTTCTCTGAATATTTTTCAAAGTATTGGTACAATGTTCGAAGCAAAGTTCGTGGTAACGGCGAAGAACAGAACAATCAGACCAGCCGAAGAATTTTCTTTGATTTGGGAGCGACTTCAAATTTCCGTCTAGTGGTCGTCAAATACTTGTTTGTTCCTTGACATGACTAACCTGGGTTCCTGCAGCAGTTATTCGACTATTTATTTTTTTATTTTCCAATATAGGGTCCGGATTTGCTTCTCGGAATTTGAAGGGGAAAAAACTTTAATTATTTCAGTGAATAACGGTTTTTTTTTTTTTTTTTTTTTTTTTTTTTTCAATAAATCTGGATGTTCCAAAAAATATTTTTGAAATGCACAAATTTAAGCAAGAGCCCAAAACAGCGTTTGTTTTCTTTCAGAAAAGTAGACTATAGACGCCCAAGCAGCTTAAATTTCTTCTAACAAAATGCAAAGCAAGGAAAATGTCTTAGTTTGTCAATGCGTTTTAAGTGGATGACGTGTTTTATTTTAGTTTAAATCTTAGAAATTTTTATAGAGCAGTGAATTTTTATTTCTAGATGTTACAACTTCTAAATATTGTACTTTCATAAAATGAAATATTAATGACATACTTATTGATTGTTTTATGTCGGTTAACTTTTTTTTTATATACTACCGTTGTTTGAAATGTCCTAGTTCTTTCTGCAATAAAATAGTGGTATTTATTAAGGAATACTTTTCACAAACAAAATTTACATGGAAGTAAACTGGTTGCAATTTCTTTAAACTAGAATAGCTATGTAAATGTTACGAAAACATATCGAGTTAAAAAAAAAAAAAAAAAAAAAAAAAAAAAAATGACCTTTGACGGTGACTCCGTCTGATGGGTACGGGATAGGTTTTTTTTTTTTTTTTTTTTTTTTTTTTTTCTGTTTTTAGTCTAGGGGCTCTAAAAGGTCATAATCTGTATCCGAGAACGTATCATTCTGCATGTATTTGGAGAGCGATAGATTTTTTTCAATTTGTTTCTTAATGAATTAAAACAAACTGAATTCTTTGATTTGTAATAAGCATTCCTTAAGCTCGATTGATTTT
Organism: Acanthosepion pharaonis; assembly: GCA_903632075.3. Classification (NCBI taxonomy): domain Eukaryota; kingdom Metazoa; phylum Mollusca; class Cephalopoda; order Sepiida; family Sepiidae; genus Acanthosepion; species Acanthosepion pharaonis. The sequence goes on along the minus strand of CAHIKZ030000306.1, from coordinate 730,921 downwards.
TTTTTTTTTTTTTTTTTTTTTTTTTGCAGTGATTTTATTTGAAACTATAGGACTCCGTGGATTTATAAATGCTTAATACTATATTTTAAATTTGTCATATACCTGACTTACGATCTAATCAATTTAAACGCGACCAGATCCGTCGAGGCGAATCGATTCTTGGTGTGAAGTGAAAACCACGTTAGAATCTATATAACTCCTGTCACACCCTCTAAAATAGCTATACATTGACTGATCGAAACCAAATTTTAGCAGTAACGGGGTACAAAGTACAGTGAGTTTTTCAACATATGTAATCTTAATTTTGTTAAAAATTTATGTACAAAATCCAGTTAGCCCAGCGTTTGCCAGAACTAAAATCACGAGGTCAAACGCTTCAAAAACTTAGAATTTAGCGACTTAAAAAAAAATATTTACGTACGGCCAGTTTCATGCTCAAGAGCAAGAAATCCTAAGCATTTTTTTCTTCACTGTTAAAATAAATTTTCTTAAATCTTGTTTACGATTAAGTCCTATAAATTCGATCAAAGAAATGATTAAAACGCGAAGTAGTTTTTGTTTAAGTATTTTTAAATCTGCTTATTTACACGATTTACATTGTTTTTGGACTATTGTCCTTTTTTTGTCATATTTACGAAGTTTCGACCATTGTACGTTCTGTCCATCTAGCTATGTACGTTCGAATTTCGAACCGAAATCTTTTCGTCCACAGGTAAATTATTCTTGTTCCACGTGCTGGATATCTCCTTTCAGTTTTGTTCAATGAATTGAATTCACAACTCTTTCGGTTAGATCAATGGATTACTTCAACGTTTATATGCACGAGGCCATGAATTCTTGTACATCGGTGTAAGATTTTTTTTTTTTTTTTTTTTTTTTTTTTTTTGTATAACGTCTCGGTTTACATTTTTTCCAGAGCTCGTATTACAATTTTTTTTTTTTTTTTTTTCTGTAGCAATCTATATTACTGGTTATCATAGTGTATTCATGCCTATGCTTGTCCGGCTTAGATTTTTGTAGCGTAACATATGTCCTGATTCCTTAAGTTTTCGTATTTTCCAGTGATGTCTATTATTTCAACCTTGTCCCACGGGGGAAAGGGCGCTGAATCCCTTGGTATAAGGTAGGCAGACCGAGGCTGTTTTCTGCTTATTCAAATTGCATCGATTGATTTGCGAAACTGAACGAAACCTAGTTTGTAACTGTATATTTCTGAGATGAGGTATTATGTACACTATTCACATTATTCGGACTATTGTCCTCATCTTTGTCGCCATAATTATTACACAGCACAGTGGATAAAGGCGTTGGTTAGATCCAGTGACAGGACCCAAAGAATCCGAGTTCAATACTCGGTTAAGGCAGTAGAGAACTTGGAAAGGGGAATTAACAGGAGATAACTGATAACTGACATCTATTAAATATGGCACGTGGAACTAGAACGCTCTACCCCAGTGAGCGAAATAAAGGGTTCGATTCGACATTCCAACCACCTGAAGGCCGGAGCGTACAACGGCCGAAACGTAATAAGGCGACAAACATGAGGACAATATAGTCCGAATAATGTAAATAGTGTATAGTTTGTAAATCCGACCAAAAACATTGCAAAATACATTCTAGTATATAAAACTGTATGGCTGGAATCTTACTTAAAAAAAAACTGAACAAATGTTTATTTTGAATATGAAATTTTTTTTTTTTTTTTTTTTTTCTTTTCAGAAAACATGTCGGCTCTGAACGTAAGTTAACTTTCTTCGTTTTAAATTTTGTTCGGTTTAATCACTGTCATTTGTGTTTCTGCTGGGGGTCTAGATAATGTGAGCCTCGAAATGCCTGTCTATATTTCTGAGATGTAATTATACCATTTACATTGTTCGGACTGTTGTCCTCATCTTTGACATATTCATGAAGTTTCTGCTGTTGTACGCTCCGGCTTTCTTCAGGTGATTTGAATTTCGAACTGAACCCTTTATTTCGTGTCGGGGTAGACTGTTCTAGTTTCACGTGCCATCTTCCTCTTCCGGATGTCTTATATCCCTTTAACTCGACTCTCCATGTTTTTGTTCATCACTATGTATTGAACTCGGAACTCTTTGAGTCAAGTTACTGGATCGTATTTTGTGGGTGGGTGTTTTGTATAATAACAGTCGAATTCATATTACAGACTAATTCGTTCTTCACTAATGCTCAATTACCTTATTGGGAATAGTATGAATCAATCTCTTCACCCCCAACCCACATATGGGATAAATACTTAAACTTGTATCTGGGGAAAATTATTCCCAAAATTAATGCAATATTCAGTCACCAAGGACTTAAATGTTTCGGATTCAGATAACGATTAAGATGTGTAGTAAAAAAAAAAACAAAAACCCACTTCATTATTTGTGATGCCAATTTTTGCTTCCAGCTGATCCAATGATCTAGGGATTAAACTGAAAATGGCTTAAGGTTTCTTGCTCGAAACATTACGTATGGTAATGAGTTTTCGCTCCTTCATAAAGTTTTCTAATTCTTTCACACCCAGTAATACCTTGTTATAGTGTCTTTACTGTCTTGCGTAGGGTAAATTCGATTAAAAAAAAAAAAAAATTAGCATCTGTAATGAAAATAAGAGTCGCGAGTAAATTAAGATATTGACAATTCATTTCCAAAAAATAGAAAATATTTAATGCGTAAAATGTAATTTATATTAGCAAAAATATATTTATTTTTATTTTTTTTCCACCTAGGATTTGCTTGCTGAAGTATCCGAGGTAAGTTTTTGGTTGTGGCTTCTTTGTATCATGTGAAAGGATTTTTTTTTTTTTTTTTTTTTTTTTTTTCTACAAAAACCTCCCTACTAGGGCACCTCGAGGTGGTGTAAATGGTTAGTAAGTTTGTCTCGCTAGAACAATTACTTTCGACCTTGTGCCACATCCAAGCTATGCTTGAAAAATCACTATAAAACCCACCCACTAACATTACACGAATTCATCAGCTGGTTGATTTTTTTTTTTTTTTTTTTTTTTTTTTTAGGGGGGTCTAAATTAAATCTGTCTTATGTTGTGGGGGACAGTTTAAACTAGATGGAAGAGAAACAGGTGTGCTCCCTCTTAAGAAAAGCACCGTGTATTTCCGAATTCGAATGAATTCGGATTAGAAATAATTTTATTTGTAATCCTAATTTAATATTTGAATCTGGAAAAAAAAAAATCACCAGTGTCTTCAGTATGCCATTAAGAAAAATTTGCGCTAAAATGTTTTTTGCGCGTGTGTGGGGAGGAATATTTTCCAGTCATAACCCACAGACGTTATTATAGATACCTTCACCCCAAATAATAATAGTAGTAATAATAATACTAATAGTAATGAAAAAAAAAAAAAAATGAAGCAGTATTCAAAATGTACTTTAAACAAGTCTTGAAGCTTTTAATTCAAACATAATATATAAGAAATTTTTGAAATATTACATTTTTAAAATATGGCGCGATGGATAAATTGTCGACTGCACACTATAGTAGTCAGTTGGGTACTGAGAAAAAACCATCATGACGCAATTAACTCCGCCAGAAATTTGGAAACGACATGATGTACTGCTTGGCATTCGCACCGGAAGCTCCAATACGAACATTTCAGTTTTTTGGTGTCAATCCTAGGACAGTACAAAGGGTTTGGATAGTTGGATGAGTCTAATGGTGATTACGAAGATATTTGAAGTGATGGCGATATTATACCTCCAACTTCCCACCGGGCTTCACTCAACATGGAGGCCAACATCAAGTACCTTCAGGAGGTAGTGCTGCCCTGGTTCAAAAGGGTGGCTGCTGGATGACCTGTCTGGACAATTTCTGCTACTACATCACCCCACTTGCATCTAACCACCAAAATCCCCCCCTCCAAGAATGCAACCCCCTTGATTATTATATATGGGGGCTCAGTTAAGCGAGAGACCAACAAAACTTTGTAACACCAAAGATGAATTGAAGGCAAGGGTTATGGAAACCATCACCAATTTAACAAGGAGACCGTCCAGAAGAGTTGCAGGAGATTCGTCATTTGGAGGCCGTAGTTGAATCCAATGGCGATTTTATTGAATAAATTTACTCTTTAGTATCTAAATATATTTTTGTGTAATTTTGGTAAATGTTAAAATGACTTTTCATTTTTGCGTAATTTAGACAATTTATCCATCACTAGCACACACACACTGTAATCTTAAAATTTTAATAAGCATTCTAATATTTTGTTGAATTTGAGGTACTTTGATTTACGAAGACGTTTGTTGGAGAAATATTACAAAATTACCAATAAATCTTAAATTTACTATAGTCTCCGCTCTTATTTGTTCATGTCGTGAACTGATGTTCTCATTTACAAAAATCGACACGTTTATACGAACATAAAATAAATTCAAAGTTTTTTTAAAATACTGGGGGTCGTTGACTTTTAAGACTGTTTATGATCAGTAAATACGGATTTTAACGTTACATATTCATACAAAATCTATATTTAAATTTCTAATTTATATTTATAAAAAAATGAAAGTTTTTGAAAATTCATTATTAATAGAATTTCTGAGACAATAGTGTCCGTTATATTTTCATAAAAGCGATTAATGTTTTCTAATTAATCTGTTTTATTTCATTTTTTATTTTTATTTTGATTTGGATATGATTTTCTGTAACTCTAGGTTCTGTTACCAAAGAAATTGGATTTAAATTCTCCCAGGGCTTATTCTTATAACTAATATAAATATAAGCGCTACTAAAAGAATTTCTCGAATTTTAACTTAAATGAATGGAGGGTTACAGACGCAAGAAAATCTTTAAAGATTTTCTTAGTTTCAGAAATAATTCCTAATTTAAAAATCCGACAACTCAAAAAGCGCTCAAATTTGCTGTATTGATTTATTTATGCCATAAAAGCAAAAAACATTTCCAGTGTTATAAAGATTTTTTGCGGTACCTAGGTGAAATTTACCATTTTGGACAGGCCAAAAAAAAATTTAACGTACTCTTTCAAAGTTCGAAAAGATAAAAGAAACCTTAGGCAAAAACAAAACTTTGATATTTCACCTTTAATAATGGTTTTTCTAGGTACCTCCACTTTTCGGCATAAATTTTCGATACCTAAGGTTTAAATGAATTTTTAAAAATGAAAAAGCATTCTTGAAGATTTCATTTTAGCTTTAATTGAAAGCTAAAGGATTAAATTTATTTCCAGTAAGTAAAATATTCTGATAAATTTCAAATAGAAATTATGTAGATCGGAATATCAAATATTTTCGATTTAAAATTTTCTTAAAAGCGGGAATTCTAAATGTTGTAAACAAATCTATCGATTTCAAAACTCTTCCAAAAAATATTTGACTGGTTATTTGAGTAAAATTTAAATTAATCTGATTTGAAATAAATATTACTTGTAGCATAAAAAGTTTTGTTATTGATCAGCCGTGTTTAGCTGAAGCGATGTTTGATTGAGTGACGAAGCAATGACAGTATGGCTGACTTGACATAAAATTTACGAAATCAAAGTGAAGATTTTTTTGGTTTTTAACTACCTAGTAATTTTAACAAATGAACATCTTTTCCGCAATTATCTAATTTGGCTTTTATTCATCTTTCGAAGATGATTTATGCAAAAATAAATTAAAATACTATAACATTTTCTTAAATTAATTTCTGATAAAAAGATGTCTCTTAGATCACGTGACCTTTTCATAATGTTACGTTTTTAGCCTTTCATAAATGAAAAAGGGAACAAATTAAAAAAACAAATAATAATGTAACTACGTAAATTAATCGTTTCAGTTTTGGATTGGTAAATATCGTTTCTACTTAATTACTATATCACATCCGGGAAATAGCCCAATACAAAATTTTATACTATTTTACACTATTTTAAACTATTATAAAGTTAAAATTTTAAAAATAAATTCTTGTAAAAATTCATTATCCATCAATTTTATTTCTTCAGGCAATGGTGTTAATAATATAACTTAGAAAAGCTTCTAATTGCTTTTGTAATTAAATATCAGTTTTATTGAATTTTTTTTTTTTTTTTTTTTTTTTTTTCAATTCCGAGCAAATTTTCAGTTTGAATAGGGCAAGTTTGAAAAAAAATTTAGGTGATTTACATTCTCCACGAAGTCCTACTTTTAACGAATAAGTTTCAGGCAATAGGTTTTTTGCGGAATTTCATAAAATTAAGTTGGGGGTAACATGTTTAAAAAAAAAAAAAAAAAATAAATCAAATACTTTAATTTGTGAATAATACTGAAAATTTCATTAAAATCTGACAACTTGATTTTTACAAGAATTTCCAAATCAATGTTTTCAACGGAAAAAAGTGCAAAAAAGTCGATGTAATTATGCCACCGATGACGTAAAAAAAAGATTTTGACAAATTTCGAACGTGTTAGAAAAGATTTTAAAAAAATTAAATCAAAAAATATTTTGGTCTTTCATATTAAATATTTTGACGATAAAACTTTATTTTTAATAATTGTGGCTTTTTCATTGCTATGCTATTTTCCGCGAAAAAGTGGAGGTACCTACTTTTGACGATAATCTTGTGTATTTTTAGCGAATTCTGTAAACACACAGTTTATCCAGGTGCCATCTTTAGTCCAGACTCACGCATGTTTCCATTTAGACGTGTGTCCAGCCAAGAACTATACTTCATACACTGGTCATTAATTATAAAAAGGAACGGCTTTGTGGAAGGGTTTGAAAAATGTTTTTATTAAGTAGATTTGTAGTTAGACAAATCACTTTAAGGAATTTGTTCGTCGCCTGTAGAATTTCAAGAGAAATCCGTACTTTGGTAAGCGATAAGTGTCATCAAAATCTGTTCAGTCAACACATTTTCTCTTATCGACGCTGTCGACCGTGAATTTTTTAGGGCACCTCGATGTGGTGTAATGGTTAGCAAGCTTGTCTCGCTAGAAACAATTACGACTGAGTAGTGAGTTTGATCCTCACTGGGTGTCTCATACTTTCGGCCTTGTGCCACATCTGAGCTACGCTTGGAAAATCACTAGTCCGGTTAACTGATATTTCTGCCACATTCAAAAGTTTTTTTGGGCGGGTTATTACTAACACTATTTTTGTTTGGTTTCTTGTAAATATTTTTTGTCATTTTGTATATATTCATTGGGATCTTTTTTAAAATTGTTTTTATGCCCCTCCCCCCACAGACAATATTTGTACATAAGGGCATTATTTAGGATTTTCATTGAGTCAGAGGTATTTTGGTGTATGTAGTAAGAAAGGTATGGATATGTGCTGTTTTGGTGAAAGGAATATTGTTCTGTATGATAGGGTCAGTGGTTGTGGCTAGCTAAGTTTTTATATTAAGACCAGTGATGACCGTCCTTTATCCCAACCCCCCTTTTTGGCCTTGTGCCGCATTTATTGTATATTTACAATAATATAGTCGACCGTGAATTTTTAGCAGCGCTGGCATTAAGTTAAATCATTTCGCGGAAATCTACGACAATGGAGAATTTTCGTGTGACGCGTTTCATCCTTTAGGACTGAAAGCTCTTCGAAAATAAGCTTGGTGCAATTACAGTAAAACAAACTAGCGCCACATGTTTAGATCATACAGGCAAACTGATTACATTAATTTTTTCATACTGAATTTGATACGTTAAATGTATTTTTACCAAGTATTTTAATTTTTGCACTGATAATTTCGTGTTTCTGATCGATCGTTCCCCAGGTTATGGGTTAAATAGGTCCTGTCAAAAAAATTTGACCCCAAAATTAATGCAATATTCACTTGCAAAAAAGCTTTCTTACAATCAAAAAAATCGGTTTCGGTTTTAAATAACCCACATTATGGTTAAACCACAAAAAAAAATCACTTGCAGTTTCCTCAATCATGTCTGACAGTTAAGTTCTTATTAGTCATTTTTGCAGGTTTTTCTCGCTACAGTGAGTTCAAGTCTAATTGCTTCAATTCGCTTGTGAAAACTTGACAAATATCAAACGTATTTAAAGTAGTTAATTCAAACTTGTTGGAAGTTAATTTTTTTTTTTCCTCCAACGTTCAGATTGCTGTATTTCTACATTGAGCTCTCTATCAAAGGTCACCAAACTTTGGCTGAGCGCTTTCATGTTCCGTTCGTTCTTGGCTATACATTTTTATAGTAAAATGACACCCTTTTTATAGTAAAAATGGCATACATTGTAAAGGAAAAAAATAGCTGAGATTAATCTAATTTCTCTTTATAAGTAGAAACAAATCTTCACATAGTTTGATTTTTGTAATATTTCGTTTAAAAAAAATATATATAGTTAGATTTTTGAATTTTCTTATTTAGATTTCGGAATTAACCCATATGCCGCTAAACAAAAACAACCAAAGCAAATATGTACATTTTGCTATTGAACAAGCCATCCGAGTTGATGTACTACTAAAAAAAAACCCACATATGCTCTAAAATTAACGTTTCTATTATTATTGAATCCGTAGCGTGATTTCTTAATTAGTTCAATAATTTTTTTTTTTGCACCTGATTCGTATTAATCTTAGATTCTTTTAATCAAATTTTCTTGCGCTCATGAGTCTAACCATCGATTTTTTTTCATTTTCTCTCGCTTTCAAAATCCTTTTCCAAATTTCGCTCTTTTAAAATGTTTCTTGGTTAAGTACCGTGCACGAAAGGCCGTATTTCCTACAGTTTTTATCTTTTTACGTAATGATCCGCTTTCAAAATATCTGAAGTTTTTTTTTTTTAATATTTCAGGTTTTTGAACATTCTATAAATGAAATTACAATGGTAAAGTTCTATTTTTGTTTCTCGCATTTTAATTTATTGCTGGCGAGGGGAGAACGTTTTTTTTTTTTTTTTTTTTTTTTTTTTTTGGTGGGGGGGTCACCCACATCATAGCAGCGGAAATTAGCCTAGTGTTTACGGAGATAAAAAAAAATGCATCGCAGAAATAGAACAGCTGATAACAAAGGCATGGTAAATTGTACCTTTTTATTTCATACAATACATATTTTTGTGTGAATTTTTTTTTTTTTTTTTTTTTTTTTTTTTTTTTTTTTTAAATTTTAAACCTAATTTAAATGTTCTATTTTATTTATGTCACTACAATGGACAGTGGCAATTAAAAGGATCTCATGTAAGTTTTAATTATTTAAGTTGGAACCCGATCCTAACGCTATCGTCTGTAATTTAAAAAGTACTAAAAATAACAAAATGGAAGGCTTTTTTTCTTAAAATAAAAATAAAAATTTGTAGTGTTCTTGTATTGCCTGGCGGGTACAGCGCCATTGTCATCAGGATCTAAGTTTTAAGCCTCTCTTTCCCAGGTTCATTCTCTCATGGCTGGCTATCAGAGCGACTGTCCATTTCCAGACTTCTCTGAAATCTCTGAACAGTTCAGATTAGCGTCCGTTTCCAGAAGCAATCTGCGGAGAATACTCGAAAACACTACTTCACAATCTGATCATCGAAGTAGAAGCCAAACGACGCAAGTATGTCATTAAATTTTATTACGTCAATGAACTTCTCCTGCACGAACGCTGCAGGCCGTACTTCGCTTTATTCTGTTCTTAAACAAACGGCATTTCATTTTTAATATTTAAAATATCGAGTTACTCTCTCTGGTCATGACAGTGCGAGAATTACCCGCTTTAATTTATCTCTGAAATTGTTTTGCCGATACACTTCAGGCAAATCCGATCTGGGTAACTTTCGGGGATTTTTCAAACTGAGCCTTTTTATTGGTAATATTGGTTCACTCTTACTTACCTCGCCCAGGGGTCCACTTTTGTGTCAAGTGTAGTAAACCCTTCTCATCGTTTTAAGGGAGTACTTGCTCCCTTCCGGAGATTCAAACTCTGTGGCAGCACCTTTCTCTCTTGCAGTAAGAGCGGTAGCTCAGTGTCATATCGATGGCAGTGGTTGCGAGGACTAAGCAATTTTTTTTTTTTTTTTTTGTCCTTGGCCCATATTCATACGTATGTATATGGCGTTCCTCTCCCCCCCCCATTTAAAATGACTGCCGAAATACGCTGGCTGTGTAAATACACTTGGTTCCCACCTAAAATAATTTCCGGGTAATATTTAAATCTTCCTAAGACAAAGACGCTTGTCAGAATCAACATGTTTTTTGTTTTATCGATTTAGAATGGAATGTTTATCATATATCGTAAATTCCGAGGTACAAGTTGACATGGAGTACAAATGTAAATCGAGAATTTTTTTTTTTTTTTTTTTTTTTTTTTGCATTAATACTTGTACGCAGCAATTTGCAATATCTTACAATATAAGGTCTGACACTTGCAAAATATGCAGATTTACATTATTCGGAATATTGTCCTCATCTTTGTCGCCATGTTTATCACAACGTTTCGGCCGTTGTACGCTCCAGCCTTCTTCAGGCGGTTGGAATGTCGAACTGAACCCTTTATTTCGCTCACTGGGGTAGATTTCTAGTCCACGTGACATGTCTAATGGATGTCATTTATCTTCTGTTAATTCCCCTCTGAAAATTCTCCACTGCCTTAACCAGGTATTGAACTTACACTCTTTTGGGTCCTGTCACTGCATCTAACTAACGCCTTTATCCACTGTGCCATGTGTCCTTGAGGAAATCTGTGCTAAACCTAATGTCTTCAGCAATCACATCTTACCAGTGCTCATCTTTGTCGCCATGTTTATCACAACGTTTCGGCCGTTGTACGCTCCAGCCTTCTTCAGGTGGTTGGAATGTCGAACTGAACCCTTTATTTCGCTCACTGGGTTAGATTTCTAGTCCACGTGCCATGTCTAATGGATTGCAATTTTTTCCTGTTATCATTGCATGTTTTTTTTTTTTCTAGAGCTCGTATTGCAATTTATCGCTTTTCTCTGGCACTCCTTATTACTGGTTCCCATATTGTATTCATTTCTATGCTTGGTCAGCTCAGAAGATTTTGTGGCCTAGCATATGTGCTGATTCCTTAAGTTTACGAAATTTTCAGTGATATTCTTTGTCTATGATCTCGACTTGATCCCACAAAGGGCGGTGATCTCCCCTTTTCTCTCCATATGGCACGTGGAACTAGAACAGTGTACCCCAGTGAGCGAAATAAAGGGTTCAGTTCGACATTCCAACCACCTGAAGAAGGCCGCAGCGTACATCCGAAACGTTGTGATAAACATGGCGACAAAGATGACAATAGTCGGAATAATGTAAATAGTGTACATAATACCTCATCTCAGAAATATAGACAGATGCAGATATATGCATATTAACTTTTATTTTATATAGTTATGGCGGGGGCGTTCGTAAGCGCATGTACAAATATTTGGAGAACATTACTTTAGCTTAAAAAAATAAAATGATATACTTTTACTAATTTATGTAAATTTTTTTTGTTAATTTGAAATTTTTATTAGTTTTCGTATGCAGAAAAGTAAAGTTCAGATAACTGTAACGACAAGAATATTCTCCCGTGTGTGTGAGTAAATTGTTTTTCTTTTAATTAAAAATATCAAGATCTATTTGTAAGGTGTTTCCGTACAGAGAACTTTGTACAAAGTCGATCTTATGAACAAGAATAACTGCTATAAGTCAATATTTTTTTTTCGATTCTGACAAATGTCGCGCCTCTAGAAACGTTTTTATGTTCAATACTTCGCTAAAAAAAAAGCATAACATGATGAAAAAAAGCCCCAAACTTGATTAAACAATTTTTAGCATCTAAATGTTTAATTGGAAACACCAAATATTTTTTAAATATTTTAATTTTAATCCTTTTTAGCACGTCCATTTTTTTTTTTTTTTTTTTTTTTTTTTTTTTTTTTGTGTCAGCAAAATTTACATTTACACAAAATCGATCATGTCAGCCATTTTTGACAACTTTGTACACAAAAATGAAATTCTCCGTTTAAAAATCTCGGAAATTTCAAAAGTATTTTTAGGAAAATTAGAAAACTTTAAGTATACTTAATGTAATTGGAAACATTATTTTTTTTTTTTTTTTTTTTTTTTTTTAGAAAATTTTAATTGGAAATAACCGTGTCTAACCGTAGTGATTACTTTTGTCTTTTGTGGTGTGTGAATTGGTTTACGTCAATGTATCGGCAACTAATGTCTGGGCAATTTATCGTACGGAAGGACAAAAGTGACAGTATTTTCGCATTTTAAGTGAACCTGCTTATTTAACTATAATTTAATTTTAAAAAATTAAATACTTTCAAAAGTCAAATATTTTATTGATTTAAGGAAGCTTGCACTGTTTCTGTCCCAAAAATTGAATATAAAAAAAAAAAATAAATTGCAGTATGTCTCACTAAAAAAAAAAAAGATTTATATGCACAAAAACAAAAATAAAAAATAAAAAAAAAATCTGGGGACGATAATGGTCAGAGAATTTGATACGTGCTAGCCAGAACGAAATCGACGCAATTTATGAGACCGGATACTCGCTATCAGGAGAAAAAACTCTCAAAACGCAGAACTTTATTCCTGAATTTTGCCTTTGTGGTTTTGCCGGTAACGTTTTTAATACTTTTCTGGCTCATTAAAAAAAATCTTAAAAATAGAAACGCTTCGTAGATTGTAATAAGCATTCAAATTTAAGATTTATAAATCACATTCTGTATTTCGATAAATATCTATTCTATTACGCGGTTGCTGACGTTGAAGAAAAATGTTCAAGCACATTTTCAAACGTGCTAAAAAGTGTGTGTGTGTATATATATATATATATATATATATATATATATATATATATATATATATATATATATATATATATATATTAAATAATTACAAAAAATACTTTTTAGTCTTTTCTCTTGAACTTTTTTCATGATAAAACTTCGTTTTTAAGATTAGGGCCTTTTTTTTTTTTTTTTTTTTTCATCGTGCTATTTTTCTTTTGCGATTTATTGAACATAATAAACTGTGTGTGTGTGTATATATATATATATATATATATATAATCGCTATATCATACAGCTCCACTATTTCGGCATAAATTTTCGATACCTAAAGTTCAAAATGAATTTTTAAAAATGAAATAAAAACGTTCTTGAAGATTCCATTTCATCTTTTAATTGAAATCTTAATGATGAAATTTTATTTCCATTGAATAAAATATTCAGATATAATTTCTATATCTGAATATATATCAATCTGTATAATTTCATCTACAAATTATATATTGGAATGTCAAATTTAATTTCGATTTAAAATTTTCTTAAAATTAAGAAAATGGTCGCTTTTAAGAAATTTGTAAAGAAAACAAATTTATCGAATTTAAAATTCTTCCAAAAAATATTTCTAACACTGAATAAAATTAGAAAATTTAAATTAATCTGATTAGAAATATTACTTATGGCATAAAAAAAATTAATATAGAATCATTTGTTAATGATTGGTACTGTTTACTGAGCCAATTTGCAGTAGCTTGGGTGTGCGGGTGGTGTAATGAAAAATGGCTCAGAATTGTTAATCGGAGAGCTGAGTTGGAATTTTATTTAGGTTAATTATATTTACTTGCGGCAAAATACCTTTAGGAAAGGTATGAATTCACCTTTCCCCAGCTATGGGTTAATTAGTAAGACGTGTATAGCTAAACCCTTATCTCCCCCCTCAATTTTTACAATCTAAAAATATTTTCCGGCTTTAAATAATTTACAAAGAGATAAACCGTAGAAAAACGAATCAAACATTTAGTCAAGCAGTCAGGTCTTTAGATTTTAATTCTCTGGAATATAAATGTACAGAAACTACCGTGTCCAAAGTGAGGGATCAGTTTATATATTTTTAGTAATAATAATAAAAAACTGATCCCCCCACTTTATATCCGCAATTTGTGTATCACATTGATTAGGTATGAATCTACCGTCTCCCCACAGCTATGGGTTAATTAGTATTTCTTCTTGATTATGAGCGTTCTTTTGTTGCCATTTTCTTTTATTTCTTTGATTACTCACCCTGCCCATTGAATTCTCGGTATCCGTTTGTAGAATCGCCTCTTTCGCTAGTCCAATGGATGTTGGGATTTTGGTGTCGCAGTTTCCATCCGCTGTTAAAACAATTTCCAGATATTTAAACTTCTGTATTTGCTTGATTTTTGACCTCTCCATTTTTGCAACCTGCGTCTTCGTCTTTTTCGCTTGCTGAACACCATACTTTCTGTTTTGAAGTTGGTTAGTCCTTTATTCCCGCTTTCTTTTACTACCTTGTCTAGGAGGTTCATTGTCCTTTTTGATTTACTCCGACAACGAGAATTAGAAAATGTTCTTTGAGGACAGTGAGTAACCGATTACTTTCTGGAAAATATGTATAATTCTTTGGAGGGTTCTCTTGTCCACTGACGAGTGGCCAGCATACTAAACAGTGAAAGTGTGCTAGCACGCTCAATAGATCAAGTAATTCTAATTTTTTTTATTCTTATAATTATATATATATATATATATATATATATATATATATATATATATATGTGTGTGTGTGGCTGTTAGACCTTCTTGACTGTGATCGTATTGTTAGCCAGAGAGAACCTATGGTATGTTTAGGTCATCACAGATTATTTTAGTAAAACGTCCGTTCCTTATCATATATAGGTATAATTGACTTTAGTGTATATTGGTCTTGCGTAATGACTAAAATAAAACTCAGTTTTGATAAATATAAAAAATCTTTAGTATAACGCAATAATATGGGTAAGGTGAAAGTTGTAGCATAAAAATCTTGGCTCATAAGAGAAAGTTCGGAATGAAAAGTATTGTAGAGGTCGTACAGTATAAAATACTGTAATCCTTCTTAGCAATAGGGTTTTTTTTTTTTTTTTTTTTTGAGGGGGTTTAAAGTCGCGACCTAGTCGTACAGATGTATTTCGTCTCTATGGCCGCAGCTTTCTGGTTCAGTATTGCTTTTCGGCCTGGCGAATCGGATTGTCCGTCTTTTTTTTCTTTCTTGTCACCACGAACTTTTGCTGAATTTTCACTTATTCTTGTCAATGTGAAATACGCGACGAAATTGGACAGCAGTCCACACACTCTGCCTGCGAAAATTAGAAAGGAGTGCAGCGAGCAACAGAATGTTCTGGAAAATAACTATAAACTTTGTCCGCTGCCGGGAGGGGGGGGGCTGGCATGTTTGTGTTTCTTTTCTTTTTTTGTGATGGTTTGTTTTCTGTTGTTGGGTGTATTTTTTATTTTATTTTTTTTGTTTTTTGTTTTTGTCCGTAAATAGGCGCCTCTCGATTTTTTTTTTTTTTTTTTTTTTAGTACCTGAACAGAATGCATGTGCCCAGGTACTTTAATTCTTTTCTTTCTCCACCCTCTCTACATAAATTTCACTGTTTTTATAAGTGAAGATTAACTTTCATATATAATTTTGACATATGTATTTATAGGGTTAATTTTATAATTTGTCTTTACTTTAATGCTAAATTTGTAATTTTAGGTTTCTGGCGTTCCTGGGTCGGACAGGGAGTCGAACATATCTGAAACAAGTTTCCAGCAGCGTTTTCCAGTCTTTCAATTTTCTGGCCCGAGAGGCTCTCAATGTGTCGTTTGTTATGGCAAATTCAAAGTTGGACAAAATTTGAAAGCTCTTTCTTGTTTGCACAAATTTCATGTGACCTGTATTGATCCCTGGCTGGCGGTGAGTGAGTTAATTTGTAATTAATGGTGGAGTTTAATAAGACATTTTTTATTAAGTACAGTATTAAAATTCTACATACACCGCGTTATATCCTTGAACTTGTACTTTTTTTTTCCTTCTGTGGGGAATCTACCACTTCTCATAGTCATCAGCTTGGAGAGCTTACGGTCACATCACATTGAAATACCGGCTCCCTTGCGATCACCGAGGTTAAGCAACGTCGAGATTAGTCATCACATAGATGGGTGATCGCTTGGGAATACCAAATACTGTAAGCTCGGAATTGTTTATAGGAGAGCAGAGTTGCAATTCCAGTTGGGTTCGTTATATTCACTTACGCGCAAATACTCTCAGCTATGGGTTAATTATTTAGATTTTAGTATTAAATAACCCATAGAGGTTGATATGCCGCTAAACCACCACCTTGGAATGACAATTTCTGATGGTTTTGGTATCTAGTGTAGCACGGTGGCCATGAACTCTGCCCCACCATATCTGCATATGTAGCACGGAAGTGAACGTCATGCTAGCTGAGCACGCTCATGCAGTGTCCGGCGTTGTGCTATTCTGGACTACACTTGTCACTCGGAAGTTGGTAATTAAAACAAAATTCTATCTCCAGTTGCCTTGATCTATCCACTATCCTTATCTTTTCCTCTATCACTATCTGATCTTGTTCCAAATTTTCTGTAACCCCTTGCGTCCTAGTGGCTTCTCGCCTTGCTTGGGGTGAAACGCTTAAAAAAAAAAAAAAAAAACTTTCCTGCGAACGTGATGTTAGTTAAAAAGTAATTTTCAATAGGAGTTTCTTTCCAGCCATCCTGAGTTCAGTTGTCACATGTTGAAGAACCATATGTAGCAACCATTAAACTTGTAAAAACACATTTAATACAGTGTAGTTAACTGATGACCCTTGACCCTGTTCATGCAACATTTTTTTATTTTTTGTTTTTCTTTACAAATGCTTTGCCATGTATTTTTTTTTTTTTTTTTTCGCTCAGAGAGCATTGTAACTAAGAATGAAGGTTCTACTGACAATTGTATCGCCTAATGATTATGTAGCGGATGTTTGTTTGTTTGTTTTTTTTTTTTTTTTGTAAGATGTTTCAGTTGTTTTTCTTTTCTTTTTTGCAGACGGAGCACAAATGTCCTGTTTGTAGATACGATCTTACGAAAGTTGTTGATATTCATAAATTGTAAACATCTTTTAATCACTTAAATAAATTTTTTTTTTTTTTTTTTTTTTTTTATAGTTACGGTTAACGCTAATTTAAGCGTTAATAATTTTAATAGTCAAGATATGTATAATTTCAACTTTTCGTTATTTTTAATTTGTTTTTAATTTAAATTTTTTTTTCGAAATTTTTTAAATTTTGAATTTCTACCCAACTTTTTTGTTTTCCCAAAACGCTTTCGACTACTTTTTTGTTTACAAAGAATTGCATAAAATATTCACATTTTTGTACAAATATATTTAGCTTCCATTTAGAAATGCATTTCTAGCATTCTCTCAAAATTCTGTATATTTCACTTTTTTGTTCTAATTTTTAAATATTGTAGTTACGAAAATATTACTTGATAGTTCGATTTCCGGAGAAACAAAGTTTATATTTAGGAAGCGAATACTTTTTCTCTTCCGTTGTCATCTTCACATTTCATCCGTTTAAATCTCAAACCAACAATAACATTGAACAAAAAGCGCTGTTTTATCCCGGAAACTGCAAAACATCTCTAATGACTGCTCCCAAATCATTCCCCCCCCCCACGAATAGTATAGTTAAGTTTAAAATCACTGTAAATTTTTGTATAAATTATTGCTTATGCCACATGTTTCTTCTCTCTCCCTATTGGTCACGTTCCAAAAATACATTTAAAAAAAAAAAAAAAAAACTTCAAGAATAAAGTTCCCATAACTGAATCTTGTCCCGTCAGTTTCTATCGTCTGGTATAATCTGAGAGGTAACACGCAGCTGCTAATATGAGTGGAGATAGTGCATTGAAGTGCGGGGAAAGGTTAGCGCGAGCTGGTATTATTCTCTGAGGACAGTAACACTCGTGCATTTTGTCTTTGTGGGCGTGTGTGTTTGATGTTTCTATTGTTTTTTGGCTTAAATTAATGTACATTACATAAAGTAATGTGATAATAAAAAATATTCTTTTGATATTGTTTGTTCTGTTGATGCGTTTTAAGCTCTAAACCACACACACACACACACACACACACACACACACACACACACACACACACACGTTACAAGATGAGATCTTGCCCTGGGTAGTGGGGCCGTGGCGGTTACCACTTGTTGAGGGTTCATGGCGTGGCTGTTATGTTGTTGATAGAAGTCAGACGTAGAAGTAACGCAAGTAAGGTTCAGATACTCCTGCCCGCCGAGCCCAACTACATAAAAAGGTTGGATTTTGATTAAGTCCAAAGAAGGTAAAGAAAGCAAACAAAACACAAGACCGATAATATATGTATATACAAATATATATTAATAACAAGTTACAATACATGGAAACAGTACAAAAGACGAAGTGTGTGTGAGTATTCTGTGTGTGTGTTGTGTTTCCACGCTATCTCTTGTTAGCGCCTACATTTCGAGGTTGATAGCTGAAATCCTGAAGGAAAAAGAATTTACCTCAAGGTGTCGGTGCACAGGCCTGAAGGAAAGAGATGGAGGCCAAGGGTCAGCGGCTATTTATAGCCAGGGAAGAGAGACCCCTGGTGAGAGGGTTAACGGAGTGGAGAAGTTAACTCCGACACCTGCTTCGATAAATGGAAGTTACCATCACGAGTCCCCGACTCGAAATGAAAACTGCACGTCTACGCATAGGCTCGACGCAGATACTTCCGTTTGGGATAAATTCAAAAAAAAATGAAAAGAATTAAATCAACCAATCGGACCGTCTCCCGCGTATTCAAAAAAATTGCCATTTGGAGCCGATAGGCGTGTATAAGTTCAACACGGGAAAGTCAAAAAGGAGTCCCATTCAACGGCGGAGGCAGAAGGGTCACGTCGCTCGCTCCTGACACACTGGCCCGGCGACGAACGAATCATGTGACTGCTGCTGCTAATAAACTCTCGTCCGACGCTTTGTCAAAGCGTACCTTTCCCCTTCCATAAGTCAAGTTAACTCCACGAACTTTACTTGCCACTACCATAGACACTCAACTTCTTAAATACTAACCTTTTACTTGTTCTTATTTTCCTCACTAAAAAGACTATAAAATATATCTAGTCTTTCTTGTTCTTTCGATTCTGAATTTCATTGTTTGCAACCAAACGCAGTATTTCGCCCACATTGTTTTCACATCGCCCACGTAACTAAATACAGAATATAAAATGCATGTGGTTCATGCAGAGAGATCCAGCACATTTTAGTAACGTTGTTAGCGATGTGCTAGCTTTCATCTTCTTACGACCTCAATCCTTTGGATTTTTGTCTGTGGGACCACTGTAGAATCAGATTTCTATTGTTTCAAATCTCAAATATGTGCAAGTTAAACACACAGTCTCCCAACAAACTTTATAACAACTGATGCATTCTGATTGGTTGAAAAATATCGATTACGTGTCGTCAAATCCGTCCGAAGGTACCGACCCAAGTTTTGACAGTTGACGCCACAAAATGTAAACCTGTTTTCGAGTCCCCCACGTGACCAAGGGGAACTCCTAAATACGAAACTTCGACGCGTCTTGGTCCTTAAAATATTCATCTCGTCACACGAAATCTATGAAACCAATTTCAGGCTTAACGTTAATGGCTTAAATTAACAAACTCAGCTTGCGAAAGAACGCTTACTCCAACATTTTTTTTTCACTACAAACATCTCCGGTCAAAGAACAACTCTGTAGAAATCACATTAAATCAAGAACAATACTCTTTATTTTAATACAAAAAAAAAAACAGAACTGTTTAATTTTCCTACAATAATACTTAAGCACACTCCTACAATAATACTTAAGCACACTTTCTCGTATTCATACATACAGATCAACTCAACTATAAATCTTTCAATATTACTTGATTCACACAATCAAGAACTGCTTTAACAAACTTTTAGCATATATTTTGTATTTGTGTTTTTATAAAATATAAACATTCTTCTTGAATATTTCTCTTGTTATTTTTGTAACATTTGATTTAGTACAAATGGAAGGTCAGTTTAATTTGATTGGCTAACCCACTATACCGCCTAAAACAGTTGGTTTATGCAGCAGACATTAATAATCATCGTCATGGGTGCCCGTGAAACGATTCGACATAGTATCGGAGTATTTGAAAGGGTCCGTCAGTCAATGATCCGACGGGTGCAGGAGTGTGTACAAGCAAACGGAGGACATTTTGAACATTTGTTATGAGTTGCGGTGTAGGTACAACTATGCTGACCCCAAAGTTTGTAAAATTATTTTTAATACACCGTGTGTGCGCGCATATATATTTACATTATTACTGTCCTCATCTTTGTCGCCATATTTATTGCAACGTTTCGGCCTTCAGGTGGTTGGAACTGAACCCTTTATTTCGCTCACTGGGGTAGACTGTTCTAGTGCCATGTCTAATGGATATCAGTTATTTCCTGTTAATTCCCCTCTCCAAGTTCTCCACCGCCTTAACAGGTATTGAACTCACACTCTTTGGATCCATTCATTGGATCTAACTAACGCCTTTTATCCACTATGCCAGGTGTCCTTGAGGACATCTGGGTATTATAAACCAACCTTATTACTGGTTCCAATATTATATTTATTTCTATGCTTGGTCAGCTCAGGAGATATGTACTGATTCCTTAAGTTTACAAAATTTCCAATGGTGTTCTTTGTCTATGATCTCAACCTGATCCAACAGAAGGCGGTGATATCCCTTTTCTCTCTCTGGTCAGCCACGCCTGATTTTTTTTCCATTCCCCCTCTCGTGTTACAGCTTTCTGGCGTTCTTGAAGCCCGTCTCCTCTTTATATTTCTTTCCGCAGCTAGCGTAGACAGTCTTGTCATGTTCTTGTGTGTGTGTGTGTTACCAGTAAAAGCTGATTGTACACTATTTGGACTACTTGGTGTATTTATCACAACGTTTCGCCCTTCAAGTGTTTGGAATGTCGAACTGAACCCTTTATTTCGCTCACTGGGTTAGACTGTTCTAGTTCCACGTGCCATGTATAATGGATGTCAGTTATCAATTATCTCCTGTTAATTCCCATCTGCAAGTTCTCCACTGCCTTAACCAGGTATTGCACTAACAACTCTTTGGGTCCTGTCACTGGATCTAACCAACGCCTTTATCCACTGTGCCATGTGTCTGTCCACTCGTATGTACGTACGTATAGAATCTCGTGATAATTTTTTTTTTCTTTACATTCACTTAACCTTCTCTTTCTCCTTTTGTTAATTTTTACCATACATAAAATGTAGCAATCTTATTGAAAAGGAATTATAAACGTAACGGTATCACTTAAACTTTATTCAATTTCTCACAACCCTGTTGTATCTGTAAAAATTAATTACTGCGTCAAAAATAATTATGAAATGACTATAACAATTATAATTAATTCATTTTAAACCAATGAGAATCTACATGCACACACGCTCTCACTATTGGCACAAGAAGTCACACGCACAGGCCGTCAACACGTGCATCAACAAAAATTCCATTTCTTTTCTGTTTCAGACCATAATAGAAAAATTCTTTCATGACTCAACTAAAATTTGAAGTAAAACTCCAGACACTTATATATATATATATATATATATATATATATAAATTTTTTTTTTTTTTTTTTTGCAATTAAATTATCCGGACACTCATTACACACATCTACAGGGTGTGATGAATGAATCGTCTACATTAGACAAAAATGTAACTAACCCTGACATCTCAAATATATCTTTTAAATACTGAATAGTAAATATATTCAATAAAATTGCCATTAGCTTCAACCACGGCATCCAGACGACTACGGAATCTCCTGCAACTTTTCTGGTCCGTCTCCGTGTTTAAATTGGTGGATTTTGTCTTCAGTTCCTTTTCGGTGTTACAAGGAGTTTTGTTGATCTCTCGCTCAACTGCATCCCACACACAAGCAAGGGGGTTGCAGTCTGGAGAGTTGAGTGGCAAGATGTAAGGGGTGATGTGATCTCGGAAATTGTTCGACATCCATGACTGTTCTCCTGTTTGTCTGGCATAGTGAAGTCATGTTGTCATTCAACAGCCACCCTCTTGACCCAGGGCGGCACTAACTCAAGGTACTTTATGTAGTCCTCCGTGTGGTGTCTGAGTTCCCCACCAACAAATTTGGGAATTCTTTTATCAGATCGAACCGTGAGTTTTCCGAGCTGCCGTACCTTCGTAATTACTATTAAATTCTTTCCGTTACCTTCTGCACTGTCTTCAGATGGATACCCAAACACAGTCGAATGGAACCTACGGCGCGAATGCCAAGCAGTTTCCAAGTTTCTGGCGGAGTGAACTGCGTCATGGGTGTGTTTGTGTGTGTTTTTTTTTTGTTTTTTTTTTCTTTGTAGCACGGTACCCAACTGACACTACTATATAGAGCAATCGATAAAATAAAAACGCGCATGCGCGAAATTAAATTTGGACACAATTTACCCATCGCATTAATATCACTCACTCACACACGCACACACACGAGAGAGAGAAAAAGACTGTATACACTACTTATTCTTCATGTTATTTTGTCGGATTCCATGCCATCTTTAGAAATGACCTCATTCACAATTTTACTCGGTATTTTTTTTTGGGGGGATTTTTGTATATATAACTTAAGCTAAAAGTCCTTGCAATTTATTTCTTTTTCATTTTTTGGAGTTTGCCTAATTCAGGATTGGATTCCCCATTCCCCCTCCCTGTTCGTTTTCTAATTCAATTAGAAAGAAATGATTTGTTGAACATGCTTTGATAGTGTTCAGTTTCGTCACTGGCCTTGGACACCAACGCCACTTGATAGATGTCATCAACGAAAGACTATATTTCTTTATTTTATTATACGAGTTAGGACAGAAGTGGTAGAACTGATTCTACGAGGCAAAGGGAGGTATGGCTTCAAGGGGACACGTGCATTCTTGTCTCAACATGTGGTGTTAGCCTGTATCGAATCTGGATGTGGGAAGCGTATTTCTGCAGCCATCTGCCTTTCCCGCCTTTTTGATTGTTGTATCTAAAACTCCGGCAGTCTATCACTGCCAAAATACCACGTCCACGAGGTATTCTGATAATCCTGGCCGAGCGCTCCGCATTAAGTAACACTATATTAGTTCTTGCTTCAAAAAGAAATTTAATACCATGAACTTTTTGGTAATGGAGTTTTTAAAATTCTCTGACATTATGAAAGTGCTATTTTTTTCTTCAGAAGTAATGCCTGTTAGGAGCATTACTTGATGTAACTGTGGAATGGATGAAAGTTAATGACATAATGGGGGAGCCATGAAAGAAAGGCTTACTCCCAGGTTGCATTCCCCTCCCCTATTATGGACATTGCTATATCCATAATATAACATCCTAAAACACTGACAGAATGGAATAGCTGGAAGAAAAGAGCAACATGCTTTGTTCTCGGTTGTATACTGCTGTGTCCTACATACAATTATAAACACGTATCCCACACAGAGAAATTATATCGCGTATACTACAACAAGCTGTGTGCAATGAGGCACCCTTGTAATGTTTCCAGAACAGAAAACTAGAGGCACAGCGGTTTCTGTATGAACCTGTTAAGGCCATGTGGTTTTCCCCTGTAAGATCTACGGCTGTGGATAAGGGACATCCTCCTACTCCAGGATTTACATTGTAACGGCTCGGTTTGGCTCCTGGAAACTGAATGACTAACCACTTTGGTCGCACCATAATGATGAAAATGGCTAGTCAGTCAGTCGCGTGACTTCATCTCGACTAAAGGGAGATACTTGCCTTTTTGTATCCGGATGGATACTTCAAATATACCACTTTTGTTTACTGAGGGAACGAATCTCGTTCGGTGTTTTCAGGAGTATAACTAGTTTTATTTGACAAGCTCTTCAGAAATATCACTCGAGATTTTATAAGTCTTAATATTTTAGGGGAAATCACTTGAAGATTTAGGAGTCTCTTCTAAAATCTCTTAAGCGTGACATTTCGTTTGATCCTCATTGGATACCCTATACTTTGGCTTTGTGTCATAACTAAGCTAGGCTCAGTAGATTTCTATCCTTTTCGTCACAGGAGTAATTTGGTCACGTTAATGTTTTCCTCTGGTTCTGGTTTATTTGTTTTGGGTTTCAGCATATCTTTTTTTTCTAAAAAAAAAAAAAAAAAAAAAAAAATTAACAATTGTGATGGTTGAAAGCCTAAGATTTGGGACTAGCCATTTGATTAGGCTATGAAACCTTGGTTTCGAAGTTATCCAATTCAACTTTTCCTGTACAGATATTGTTACAGATTTTTTTTTAAACATCTATCTTGGTTGAGTATCAATCACAGCTGGAAGCAATTGGGTGTCTAGCCACACTGAAGAGTTGTAATACAGCAAAACAGTCTCTGTAGAAGACGTGTGTGTATATAACCTCTCATCAACGGATTATAGGAGGAAGGGGTGGTCCGTTAAAGCCGATTATCCATAGATGGGAGGGGATTATTTTCGAGTTATAAAAACCACTAGAGTAACTGCCAGTAGTTATGATCATAATGTAAATACTGTAAACATTTATATATGGCATAAAAATATACTGTACGAGATTATATAGTATACTGTGTATGTGTAATATATATATATATATATATTATAGTATATGGAGGTTTTGCGGGTTTTTTCTGCAGTGGAGACTTAAAGAAGCTAAGAAGTTCCTCTGATACTTTGGTTTGTACGCTTCTTTTTTTACACTTTCTTTTTCTTTCGATGCGATGATGAAGGCAGAACAATATATGAATCAAAATAACAAAAATAAGATTCCTCACAGCTTCTCTGTCACATGTGCTAATATATCGTACTTTATATACTGCACACTCGTCTTAGCCCACAAATTTTGAAATACATCACTGCATTTGTGAGTTTTTTTTTTTTTTTCCTACAGATTTTTTTTTTATTTTGCCTGCAGATTCTGTCTGTTGCATCTGAAGTCCACTGATGGGGTGGTGGGTGTCGTGTGTGTGAGATATATGCGCACTTAAAAAAATGCAACATTACTTGTGAGTACTAGAAAGAATGTGCCTCTGATTGCAATAATTGGAATGAGGCTGATAGTAGTGGAAGGTGTCACTTTCAAGATGGGGGGAGGAAAGGAGGCATGCACAGCTTAAGAGAGATGTGTGTAAAGGCATCTCTGAACTTCTGAATACGCCCCCAGACAACTGACATGTACACATTGTGATAGTGTGCTTGTCAATGGCTGGTCTAAAGAGTCACTTGAGAGCTCACTGACGGAAGTTGGTAATGGACTATAAAACTGTAGACTTCCAGCAATTGACATGTGATATTTGTGGTAAGATATGTGGGTCTAGAAATGCTTTCATGCGATATTTTAAATTGCATGATAATATAACACCCACTGTTGAACCTCTTAAGTGCCATGTTTGGATCAGAGTATGTAGGTCTCTTGCTAGGCTAAAGAGCCTCACTTGTTCAGCACATCAGTAGATGTTCTCCCAAAAGATATGTAGTAATGGCCATACTCACACAAGTTGGCAACCACCACACACACACACACACACACACACACACATTATATATATATATATATGAGCCTGGATGCAAACTTATTGTGGCTGAACTAGCGATCAAGGCACTTTCCAGATTCAGTATATTAAATCAACCAATAAAAATGACTTCATAAACTGTTACTCCTATTATAACACCAAACTAAAATCAGGAATGATCATTTGGGTTCTATTTAAGAGCACTTCGAATATGTAGCCCTCAATATTTACAGGAGAAATATATTGAATACATTCAAGAACCTTCAATACCCTATTTAATTTTCAATGCAAAAGAAGACCATAAAGTATTCCCGAATAGAGCTGTCCTTCCTGACAAACCTAACTAGGATGGGGGAGTAAATATAGATACCTTCATGAAAATCTCCAAAAAAAAAAAAAAAGCATAGCATGATAAAAGCTTCCTTTTAAAGTTGAAGAATTTTTGTCTAAATGTTTATTTTGAAGAGGAAAGTGGTCTTTCCTCTTAAGAATAACAAAAATCTAAAAAGATTTTCAAAAAACAAAAAATTACTTTTTTTATTTTTGTAAATCTTTATTCTGTTTCAGCATGTCCATTTTTTAGGATTTTGTAAACAGAAGTCAAATTCTTTGTTTTAAAAATCTTGCAAAAAAATCAATTATACCTTTTTTAAAATTTATTGCAAGGAAATTTTAAAGTTTATTTAATATATCTTGAAAAAAAAACTTTCCTCACAAAAAAATGTAGTTTCAAATAAAAACTTTTCTCAATGGTGAGTAATGGTTTCATCATTTATTGATAAGTACAGAGGGACAGAAGTGACTTAATCTTTTCTAGTTTAAGTGAACCAGCTTATTTACCTTTTTAATTTTGAAAGAAACTTCTAGTAATCTAATATTTTTATTTTTTAACTACTTTAGCTTTCACCTTATGTTTAATACTTTCTGGAGAAATTAAAAATACTGCAAAAACAAATTTCAAATTTTTCAATAAAAGTGAATTTTTACAAGATTTGTTTTTAGTTTTTACAATTTAAAACTGAATAATTTATAAAGATTTTGATTCTTTTACAGTTCAACTTACACAATTTATTATTATTATTTAATTAAATTCTTTTTGGTTGTAGTTATAATAATTTATATAACATAAAATTTGTCACAACTAAAAGATTAATCAATATAAAAAAACAAAACCAGCCAAAACTTGGAAGAATTTACTCTATAAAATGCAAGAATTGCCAGAATTAATACATTGGAGAAATTTCAACAGGCTTAAACAAGAATATATGAACACAAAAGGGGCATTTTAAATAGCACAAAATGTGTTGCTTGTTCACTGTAACAAAACTGGCCACCGTTATGATATTGGGAATGCTACTTTGGTTGTGCACAATTATTTTCTTTTAATCAAAGTACCATTCTATGACCAAAACCCCCAAACTAATGGTGTTAGTATAGGAAATCTACTCAGACCATGCTTTTCCAATTATTACATGTGCCATGTAGAAAATTTGGTTTGGTTTATGGCATATCAACCTCAATTGGTTATTTAATGCTGACAAAATTTTAATTGCTAGTAAATTTTTTTTTTTTTTTTTTTTTTCTCAAAAATCTATTTCTGGTAATTTTTTTTTTTTTTCAAAATGTATTACTGGTAAAAAAAATTTTTTTACAAAGTATTTCTGATATTAAAACCTATTTTTACACCTTCACACCAGTTTGGGGGTTAACTATTTGCCCATAGCTGGGACCCTAACAGGTGCTACCACCCCGGGTTAGGGTGGACCTGGGGACACCAGCAGTTAAGAGATGGTTCCATGGTCCTCAAAACCTCCTGATCAGAGGCCTTGCTGTTGGATGTTGTTTGTCATATCCAGGATGGTGTAGAAAATATATTGAAACAGGTCTGCTACGTAGACGATATTTTTATTTTAGGGAATAACACTAAAGAAATATACACTTAAGACCACATGTGAGAAAAACTCTGTCCTTACCTTCACCTATGAACTTAATAATAAAAAAAAAACAAAAAACTCCCATTCTTAGATCTTCTCGTAGACTATAGTAATAACACTTTTATCACCTCATTCTATAAAAAACCCACTAACAGAAACTGTTACCACGTTAACTTTAAAAGTGAATGCCCTCTCAGATACAAAATAGCAGTAATAAAAAAAAACTTCCTAAAAAGAGCATACCAGAATTCATCCTCTCGACTACTCTTCCTTAAAGAACCCAATAATGTAAAACAGACACTAATTAACAATGGCTTCCTTGACCAAATTAGACTTTCTTCCTAAAGTAAATAAAGATAGTGAACATACAGTCAAAAATTACATAAATATTTTCTATAAAAAAAAATATGAGCATTTAACTACGAAGATGAATCTTCACTTAGAAATATTATAAAGAAATACACTACCCCAACTGACTGAAATAAATAAAAAAAAAAAAAAATTATCTACTATAAAAAAATTTAAGACAGCTAGTGTTATTTTTGAGAATAAGGTTAGCTAAGTCAAAATTACAATGGATGAACAATATCTACGAGTTCAAATGTCCCTTAAAGAACTGTGCTTGATCAAACCGAACTCATAAATAATTACAATGGTCACACAACGACATACCTATTCAGATGCTTTGTTACACTTATCTGACCATAGCCCTATTAGAACCAATTTAAACACACACACACACACACACACACACACACACCCCAGACTCCATTTGAAACCTACTAAAAAAAACACAAACAGAATAACCTCATCCACCTGTTTTTTTAAAAAAAAAAAACTAAAAATAATGGAAGCCAACTCTTAACAATATTAATTATGAACAATGCCACAATGTGCTAACCATGTTTGGAAAGCACACTCTATAGCACACTAAAAACATACATGTAACACACACACTCAAACTGGGAAAATATAATCATCATTGATAATGGCTAAAAGCATAGCCGAAAGCACTCAGCATTATAGAATATTTGGACAGTTTCTACACACTCTGTGTCCAAAAAAGAAATCTCTTGTTCAAACACAAGGAAAAGAAAAAAATTAAATAAAAAGCTTAACCATAGTATCTTGTCTGTCATTTATAATGAAACATGCATAAATGAAGGATTGCTGCCTAAACATAGATACATCAATCACTCAATCAAATTAAGAGTAATAATGCAAAGAGTTCCCAAACTAAGAATTGGCATGGACATGCAAGAGCAAGTTCAGACAAGTGAACATAGCATTCTGACTTCAAGACAGTCCACATTTTCAGTTTCAACTGATGCAATCATAGTCTATTTTATTGGCTAGGAAAAAACTCCAGCACCTATTTCTGTGTTCTGCCCATAAAGTATTTCAGTCATTCTCCATTGAATTGAAACCAATAGTCCAGTATTGGTGGTGGCTTCCTTCCTAACCTTTTGTTTGAAGTAGAACATCAAAATCTTAATGTCATTCTTTTCTTGATAATGTTTAAACTTTGTGCTCACAAAAACTGTCAAATGGACAGTTATTCCTTCAACATTGGTACTACTGTATACACATTTGACTCCCTTGGCAGTTAAAAGATTTATAAAAAGATGTCAACCAAGTATAATTCACTAATATACAGGAAATTAGATGTTACATTGCAGTTCAATACCTTTTTCTTTGTCTCTGTAAGGCTTCTTTTTTTTTTTTTTTTTTTTTTTTTTTTTTTTTTTACAATACCAAGCTTTTTTTTGAAATTTCTGTGTCATGTTTTCCATCTGTTACAAAAATTTAACGATCTGGGTTGTTTAGTATGTTGTAGATTTTGAAGTCCCCAGTATGTAGCTTATACCTTGAGCTACCTCTTTTGCTGACAACCATGAATTTTGTCTTCTTACAGTTTATCATAGTTATTTCTTTCTTCTAGCTTTTCTGATACAAGGTTAGTTTCACATGGAATCTCTGGGATTAGGTTTCCCCTTAGAGTTTAGAGTGGATGAGAACATATACTACACTTTGATATTTACCTACCCCCACCATTATCGGAAGATATGACATGAGGTTGGTTTAATATAGGAGGGCCAAGAACAAAAATTTGGCAGTCTCTATGACAATTGTCATGCTACCAAACCTCCTTCTTTAGGGAAATGAGGAAAGTGTTGTCGCAGAAATAGAATCCCTGTGCCCATAGGATTAAAAGAAAGAGAGAATAGATACCACACTTGGTATTTACTTGTCTCTTTATGATGATGAGATATGGCACAAGGCCAGTTTAAAGTGGGGAGCACATGGACTATAGCCAAAAATTGCAACCAATGTTGACATCAATATTCCATCTACCTTCTCTCTTTGGTGCAGTGAGGGAGGTACTGCTCTAGGATTGCAATCCCCAGGACCAGGCATCCCTCATTTATTTTTTTCGTGTTCTGTCCAAAGAGGGAAACACAATTGAGAAATAAAAATGTAGTTTGTTCACCTGAAAGCAAACACTACCCTTTGATCCTTTTACTTGCCCCACATCCACCATGGGAGGATGTAACATCAGGTTAGTTTTAATGTGTGGTGTTCATGCATGTATTTACATGTCGCTACAACTACTGTTATACTGTTGTCGGTATCCACCAACCGAAAGTGTGGGAAGAGAGGCAGTGTTGTAGGGTTGGAATTCCAGGGTCTCATCATCACAAAGTTTTCCTTTGAACTGTCCAAATATCATGACAGAAAAGTGAAGAACAGATATTACACTTTCATCCTAGTCCAATAGTATTTATCTGGTCTCTCTCCACTAAGATAGTATGTGACACAAGTACTTTTTTAACATGGGGTGCCTATAAGCTTACTTATGGATACAGGCCAAGGACAAAAATTGACCAATCCTCTGTCACATTGTTGTCTATATTACACCAACCACACTTCTCTTATTGCAATGAAGAAGGTGCTGCCACCGGGCACCTTTTCCCATATCAACTGGGAAGAGAACAAATACTATGCTTTTATCCCAGCCAAAACTAGAGTGCTTAAAAAATAGGGTCACAATTTATAGTATAGTCCTCTCTTTTCTTTTTTTTCTCTCTCTCTAATAAAGCAAGCATAAAATTAACAAATACATCCCATTTTGATTTGAATGTCTCATTCGAGCCAGAGGTAACCAAGCAAAAACAAGTCAGGCATGAATACACAGATCCCACAACATTGAATCTAGACAAAAGTGCTGACACATACGTAAATAATCCTATTTTGATGGATAATGTAGTGTCATTTATTTATAATTTATTTTATATTTTAAAAAAGAAAATCATGGTAATCTAGCGAGACATGCTTGTTAACCATTTCAAGTACACAAAGTGCCCATCAAGTGATTTGCTAAGTGTAGTGTATTGACAGGAAATAATGTAAACGAATAACAGGAAAAGCATGGTAAATTGTATGTTAATTTCATACAATTTATTCATATTTTTTTGTTTGTATTGGTGTCTGTATTTTTTAGGTTACAATTGTTTTATGGTACATGTAATAAAAAGGGAGAAATTTACTCTGTAGTATTACAAGCCATATCATCAGACATGTGTTGCCCATACCAAGGTGAAGAGATTAAATTTAATGTCTTTTGTATTTCTGGCAGGAACAGTTTTTTGTGGCATGCTGAGATTATTTTTAATTTTTATTTAATTTAATTTATACAAAGTTTTTATTGTTTTATTTTATTTTATTTATAATTTTCATTGTTATTATTTTACTTTTGTTTATCTATAATAATAATAATAATATTCCTACACAAGGCTGAAAATCCACTGGGAATTGAACTCATTACTAAGTTGCAATCAAACTAGTGAGACCAGCTTGTTAATCATTACACAATTACATTATGGTAAAGTAACCAATTGATCAATGGAATAATATTCAGAATTGTAGTAGAATGAAAATAAAGAATTTTCCCATAATGCAACAAAGAAAATTAAAAAGAGTATCTTGTCATGTATGCATTTTATGACTCCCACTTCCGGAAAGGAGATGATCATTCTCTTCTCACTTCCCAATCATTGAATTCAGACGTGTTTCATAACAGCTCCAATAATAGGGAGATTCAATCACCCTCACTCAACACTTGGCTGGCTTAATGTTGACCATTCTCTATATCTCTGCGTCTTGTACCTACGTGCATTAATAAACATTAACCAGTAATTTTCTAATGAAGTCTTCATTTTACTTATTGTGGTCCACCAACATTCAGATTCCCTACTTAGCGGCACAAAGTCAAAGATAATCCCTCTCCATGGTAAGTGTTATGTGAAAATGGAGACGTCAACCACTGCGACAACAGATCATAAAGTTCCATTCTTTATTTTCTGAAAATTTAATTCTTTTGGCTTTTATTCAGTTCGTTTACAAGATGAAAAGATAAATTTGCAGATTAAGCCCTGCAATCATGTGCAGAAGCTTACATAGTTAATGGCCTTTTTACTGATTTTCCTATCTTCTTAATTGTTTCAATTACTGCGTAAAACTAAAACAAGTCTTTAGACACTTTTTGAAAGTGAAGCTTTTATTGAACTCTTTTTTTTTTTTTTAAATTTAAGTTATTTAGAAAAGCAATGACAAGTGTTGTTTTCTCATAGTGAAGCTGTAATAATAACGAGTTCTTGTTTAAATAATGAAACAAATTTTTCTGGAAATTTTAATTACAAATTGTGTGTGGGTCTTAATCTGCAAATTTAGTGAAGAAAAGAAGTGTGACTCTTTGTGTAATTATTTTCATTTTTTAAACCAAAAAATCTGAGAATATTTTTTATCCAAGCTCATATTGTAAATTAAATAAAACTTAAAAAATTTATGATTTTTTTTTTTTTCTCAAATAGATTTATCATTTACTTTTAAAATTTAGCACTGACTATGAAGATATAAACACATCTCATGCACTTCCCTTTATGGTTAAAATTTCAAATTAGATATTTCTTTACAATGTCAGAGGTCTGTGTTAAAATTAAAAATGGTATGCTTGGTGATCTATACCAAAAAAAAAAATGATGGGCAAGTATGTACCCTCCCTGAAAAATTGGCACAGCACAATCTTCTTTTATCCTTTCTTAGCTTTTATTTTGATCCGACTATGCTAGGCCTAAGCTTCATAAATAAACATGTGTATGACTTATTCGCCTAAAACATAAACAATTTTTTGCCTTGCCTCAAATTTTATTGTTATATACCGTATCTATAAAGACTAACAGGTATATCTCAATCCTCATAAATACATTGGACACTATTGTAAATGAGGGGGGGGGTAATATGGTGTCAAACCACGAGCAGTGGTTTACCTACTTCATGCCACTGGCGAGTATTGTATTTTGTTGATAATGATTACCATTTCATTTCCAACCTTTCTAGGATACAGCAACTATGAAAATGCATTGCCAATGATTTTTACTATGAAAATACATTGCCAATGATTTTTATTATTGTTATATACCGTACCTATGAACACTAATGGGTATGTCTGCATCCTCATAAATACATTGGACACTATTGTAAGAGGAAATAATATGCTGTCTAAGTAGTCCACAATTAGCAGTGGTTTACCTACTTCACGCTGCTGGTGAGTATTGCATTTTGTTGATGTTATAAAGATTAACATTTCATTTCCAACCTCTGTATTTTGATTATTCATCTTTCAGCAACCTTGTCTAGATTACAACATGTAGACATTGTTTATTATGCTATTAACAGCTATGAAATATCTGAGTATGCCTGTCTGCTAGGGGCTAGGATGCTGGACACAAATTTACCATGGAAGATTTGGAAATCAGTGCACATTCTATACATTTTTGTCTTAGTAATTACCGTATATTTCTGCATACAAGACGAACTTTAAATCCCAAAAATCACCCTTAAAAATTGGGGGTCATCTTATACTACTGTTCTAAAAGAAAGAAACCTTAAATTCTGAGCGATGTCTGTTGGTAAGCTAACCTTGGCCTTGATGCAATAACCAATAATGTACATGAAAAAATTCACATTATCAAATAAACTGATAATAAAAGTAATAAAACCATTTCTACCATATATATTACTGGCATAACTTCATAATTAATTGCCTATTTGAAGAATAATCCCATTTCAATGAAATCAACTTGTATTCATGCAAGCTCAGCTGAGAAAATGTAAACATCGAGTTATCATTATGTTCTTTATTATGCATTATTGTACTGTTATTAGCGGTGTTTTGTGATTGTTGATGAAGTATAAGTAAATGGCCATTAGTACACCAGGCTGTTTGTAACTGTTTAGATATAGGAAAAGAAGAAGAGTAGGAAGACGAATCAGTATTCGGAAGAGATCATGTGATGAAATGTAAACAAAACAATGGTTTCCCTTTTAGGCAATGTGATATAGAATCGGCTTTATTTTGAATTTCTAACGATACAGTAAGTAACAACATTTCTGATAACATCATCTCTATATAATCAATAAGCAGCCATCTTATATGACAGTTATAGGATAAATTCATGATTTTGACCTTGTTTTATCTAAATGTTGCATCCAAACACCAATTTACAAAGTAGACTTTCCAAATAATGAACACGTCCTGGATATGACGATAAACTACATCCACGTCCTGGATATGGCAATAAACTACATCCAAAATTAATGTTGCCAGCTATACGTTTTTGAAAAAAAAATAATGTTGCCAGCTATACGCTTACTAGTACTATATATATATATATATATATATATATAAACTAAATTTGGCATTAAATGACCAACAGTGGTTGATATGCCATAAAACCCAACCAAATAATGAACACAAACAAAAAAAGTGTGCATTGTAATTATTTATTTAAAAAAAACGGATTTATTTAACCAAAACTGAAAATTTGACATGTGCAAAAGTATGTGAACCCTTTTAGTTAATACCTTGTGGAACCTCCTTTTGTAGTGATTATTTCAACCAAATGTCTTCTGTAGTCACTGACCAGTCTCTCACATCTGCTGTTGCAGATTTTTGCCAACTCCTCCTTGCAAAACTCAGTCAGTTGAGAGAGGTTGGATGGACATCTGGCATGAATTGCCAGCTTCAGATCTAACTACAACATTTCTATTGGATTGAGATCTGGACTATAACTCAGTCAATCCAGAGTACAAATTCTTTTCCTTTTAAACCATTCCTTGGTAGTTTTGCTGATATGCTTAGGGTCATTGTCTTGTTGAAGAACCCATTTTCAACCAAGCTTCAACTCTTTAACTGATGGTGGGAGATTCTGATCCAGAATTTGTTAATAGGACTGAGAATTCATATCACCCTGGATAATATGGAGTCGTCCAGTTCCAGAGGCAACATCAGATCTTAACATTTCAACCACCATGCTTCACTGCTAGAATGCGGTCTTTTGCTTGGTAGGCAGTGTTAGCTTTTCTCTAAACAATTCTATCTTTGATTCATTTGTTCAGAGAATGGACTTCCAGAAGGTCTCTGGTTTGTCCAAAGTTTAAATAGGCAGCTTTGTTCTTCATTGAGAGCAGAAGTTTTCTTCTAGCAACTCTATAATGAATGTCATGTCCATTTAATTTTCATCTGATTGGAGACACATGTACATTTACTCCAGATGCTGTCAGAGAAGACTGCAACTCTCTGGAGATGATGTATAGTTTGACTTTTACCTCATTATTTTTCTAGTCTTTCTTTGTGATAGTTTTGATGGGCTTCCATTTCTAGAAAGACTTGTAGTCAAATGCCCCCCAACCCCATATGTAAATTATTTGTCTTACAGTGGATGGATGGAGCTGCAATCTTTTTGAGATGGTCTTATGGCTTTCCCCAGACTGGTGAAAATTCAGTAACTTCTTCCTGATGTCATCAGATATCTCCTTTCCTCTTTCAGTATTGTTGATCTGTGAGTCATTACAGTAGTTTAGCTGGTTTCCCTTCTCTTTTAATCTATGTTGCCCAATGTCTCATTTGATTGGTCAGCTTAAATTGAATAGTTAAGCACCCAAATGTGTTTCAGCTGAATTTATTACCTACTTGACTTCACCAATATAGAGTGTGAATGTGTATGTGTTGGGTGGTCGTATATTTTTTCACATGTCAGATTTTCAGTTTGGGAGAAATAAATCATATTTTTAAAAAATAAATACATCCTTTTTTTTGGTTTGTTTGTATTCTTTCACTTTACAAATTGGTGTTTGGATGCATAGGCTTATTTTAAACTTTGTCACAATAACAATGACCATGCCTTTCAAGTATATAGTTTTAAGGTATGCTATATTTATGGGTTATATATATATGTGTGTGTGTGCATGTAATAAAAATATAGTTTTAAGGCATGCTATATTTATAGGTTGTGTGTGTGTGATAAAAATATAGTTTTAAGGTATGCTATATTTATGGGTTATATATATGTGTGTGTGCATGTGATAAAAATATAGTTTCAAGGCATGCTATATTTATGGTTTATATATATGTGTGCGTGTGATAAAAATATAGTTTTAAGGTATGCTGTATTTATGGCTTGTGTGTGTGTATATGTGATAAAAATATAGTTTCAAGGCATGCTATATTTATGGGTTATATATATATGTGTGTGTGTCTGTGTGATAAAATATAGTTTTAAGGTATGCTATATTTATGGGCTCTGTGTGTGTGCATGGGATAAAATATAGTTTTAACGTATGCTATATTTATGGGCTAAATTACTCAATATTAGAGACAAAGCATACTCATTGATACAAATGAACCACTATTTCTTTTGCAAACCCTTCTTTGAATTTTGACATGAATCTTGAGAGATCTAATAGGAACAACACCAGATATGGCAGCAATATTCAATACACAAACAAATGATAGATTTCTAAATGTGCTAGATGGATTCTGACATGAAAAATTTTCTGGCACAACAGTGAAATAATTTTCCTAGCAGTTGACCTTGCAATTGGTTCAACATAATCACTCCACTTTGTTTCAGTGGAAAATGTAAGGTGCAAAGTGTAGCGTTTCTGGATGTTAGCAGGCAGAAAAGGTTCTTTATGGTGATTAAATGAAAGCAGTTTTGTTTTGGAGATGTTAAAATTTACAATCCATTGCTTGCCCCAGTTAATCACTAATTGGAAATCCTTTTTGAGAGCTGTTACCAGATTTACTTTCTCAAATCTGTCAGACTTTCTACTAAGACAGGGAATAAATAATTATAATTAAAAAATATAATTTATGATTGCATATCATTTTGGTGTTAAAGAAAATATAGAATTTAATTTAAACTCACCCCAGACGATGTCAAAATAAACTTTGCACTTAGTGTCCTTCAGAAAAGTTAGGTGCATCAGCAGCTTAACCTTAAAGGTGACCTCCTAGCCACCTGGTACATGTCTCTGCATGTCAGTGGCTGCCAACAACAAGGAAATATGATGTCAACACAACTGCACCTAAAATGTTTTCCCACAGGAAAATGAAATGAAGAGTTGATATATAAACTCCCATCCTAGAGTTGAAAAGCAGACTATGATACATCCTCATGAGTAGGACCCCCCCCCTCCTGGCTGATGGTAATTGATGAAGTATTAATTTGAATAAAGTATAATGTTACATATAAGAGACTAGGTCTCATGCATTCTCTTTAATATAATCAAACTAAATATAACTAGCTTCCTGTAGTAACCAGTCATAGCTAGCTTACTGTAGTAACTAACTTATTAGGCTCACGCTAAATAATGCCAGTATAGATTTTATACACAGTATCCTTCAGAGAAGCCAGCTGACAGATGCCCTTCTGGCTAGTGTGGAAATCTGTGATCTACCCAATGTCAGTGATAGCCTCAACAGGCAAACATATACCAACCCAGCTGACCCTTCATTGCATGCTTGAGAAAGAGCTGCATGACCGAGATATATAAGCACCCACCCAAAATGTTTAACTAATTTCTATTTTGATATTATTTTCTTTAAGCATTAGGATATGGGAGAATAGAGAATTTAATGTACCCATAATTTTTATAACTCTTTAGTGCTTGTAAATACATATTTTTAACTTCGTTTATTGGGTGCACCAGGTAATTGAGAACAAATTATAAAAAAAATTGAACAGGAGAAAAAAATCAGTTATTTTTGTAAAAAAAAAAAAAATTGTACATATTTTCAAAACTTTTTTTTTTACCTTTTTTATTTATTTTCACTTATTTTTATTTATTTTCACTTTTTGTTTTAGGATATTATATATATATGTGTGTGTGCATGTGTAAAAAAAAAAAAAATCTCAGAGTATATCTGTAAAAGTACAATATGAATAAAGAGAAAAAATAAAACTTTTCTTAGACAACACATTTCATCCTCGGTGTGATTTTATCAAGGTGAATACAAGGATAATATTTTCCAACAAGTATTTTTACACAAGAACAAAAATGTTATTGATTTTTTTTTTAAATTTTAAGCTTAGGAATGCTCATAAATATTCATCAGGTTAGCTGAAATGTCAGGCAAACTATGGAGGACCTGAAGTGATACAATTAAATATCTAATAAACAAAAGTGTGTCAGTGATGTTTTACAAATTTTTCTGTTTTTTTTTTATGTACAAAGTAGTATAAAATCACAAAACAGAGAATGAAACACTTCAGCTAAAATAATTTTCCCTTTTGTCATATATATATATATATATATATATATATATGATTTTATTACTTTAGCATTATTTCATAAAGAATACCCATATTTGAGAAGGGAAAACCATTGTTAGATAAGCTTTAGATTACTTGGCCACAAAGTGCATCGATGATCAAGCAAAGTTGAATAGTGCCTTATAAACACAAAACTTTCTCAGATTCTGAAATCATTCATATCTGCTCAGTTTTTGTATCCTAATGTAAACAAAGCAATTTCTAAAGAAGTGATGGATTTTTATTTATTAATCCAATGACATCTACTCAAATATAAGGGTATCCACTATATATATATATATATATATATATATATATATATATATATATATATATGTGAATAAAACACCAGGAAAACATATCTTAGTTGACGTGTTTTGTCTTCTGATGGACTTTTGTATTTGCCTTGATAAAGTTCATCATAGGATGAAACACGTCAGCTGAGATAAGTTTTATTTTTTATTTTCCACCCTCCAACCTTCTCTCTCACAGGTGGGATGTGCCAAGCCTCTGACTGTGCTGTCACTACTTCCATGAACTGCATTCCTTGCTTCTGCCAGACCTAACCTTCATGGCAAGGATCCGCCATGCCACTTCCATTGTAGCAAACCCCACCCACATTCCCTCCATATTCCATCAGGGAAAAGTAAGTTCTTCCCAGAAACTACTGCTCTGTGGAACCGACTCCCAGGAGGATGCTTCCCTGATCACTACAATCTTAACCTGTTCAAGTCTAGGCTTAGGTATTACCTTCCTCTCCTATCTGTACAAACTGTTTCCTAACGTAGCCCTCTACCTTGAGTGACCCCTGAGCCTTGTACAGGATGAAGAACCTTACTGTAAAAAAATAAAAATAATAATTCAGGCATTGATGACCCCACTGGTGTCTTACTATCATTCTACTCAAATTGTATGTGGCACAGGTAGCCTCTGATTATCTTGACTGGTGCTTGTCATTGGATGAAGACAGTTTTATGTTGAGAGTCAACATAGTGCTTCACAAGTTATGTGTGATGATAATAAATCGTGTAGGTACCATCAGGTTTAGCCTATTGGCAATCATCCTTGTACAATGAGGGTACAGCCATTTCTTTTTGTGTTTGTATGTATTTTACTTCAAACGTTATTTTTAGTGGATATCCATATTTGAATAGATTTCTCTGTTTTATTTGAAACAGTAATTTGTCTGCTGACCTACACACACTTAAGAAAATTTTCTAAAAGAAAATGTGCCCTCTGGTAAGATTTGGATCTGCATCAAACTTTGCAGGAGAAAACATAGTCTGGTTTTTCTTGCTTTAACTGCTCAGTAACAAAGAGCTTCACGGACAAGTAAGGTTCTATTTTCCTTTAAAGTGCTCTCACTTGTCTTGATGTAAAAAAAAAAAAAATCCATAGATAATGCTTCACTATGGAGTAGGCAGTTGTTGGTAGTTTTGAATTCAGAGTTGTCCTTCTCCTAGACTGGCTGCCAACAACAGCTAGAGTGTCCAAGCTGCCCTGTTATTTAAGCCATAGCTGGTGGGAGAAGAGATAGATTCATATATTTCCCAATTAGATTTGTGTAAAAGTGAATGCAATGGGCTAGGCTGAAATTTGAACTCTGCTTGCCTTTTCCAATTTTGGCCTCAATAACCATGATGCTACTTCCACACACACTTTCCTGATCCAAATCTCAGAGATGTTTTATTTCTTTCTTTTTTTTTAACTCTTTTGTTTTTCAGTAATATTGATGGGCCTTGGGATGAAGCTGTCATCAATGACCTTGCAGTGCCCATCTGCATTACTATTGGACATTTGAATCTGTGACATTACCATTTCATTGTTAATATAGAATAATTTTTGTTTTGTTTTGTCAACACCTACTGTATCATCTTTGCACATTTTAATCTGTTTATATAATTTATGTGAAAGGCTGTAAATCTGTTGTTATTTATATTTTTTTAATTGGACTCGTATTTTGAATATATGATTTTAAAAACTATTGGACCACATATTTATTTAATTTCAAAGTTGCTTGTTACAACTGATTTTTATTTGTTTTAATTATATGAAGTAAAAGATGTAATCTTTGGGGTATATTACTGTTATGATGTTGATTTGGGGTTAGTAGAGACAAATGCCAAATAACACGTAACGATAAAAAGGGTTTTAATAGGTTGGTAAAAAAGGTACAGAAATCACCTGAGTAGTCAATAACTAGCTTAGCTAAGAACTTCTCTGTCAATCTCTCTTTTGACATGCCACTATTTAAAGTCTTTGTTCGCAGACAAGTTCATCTTCAAGAGGGGTGGTAGGTTTCCGACATAACAATAACTAATATTAGCTTTCTGCAATCATTTTTTTCATGTGCCAGAGTTGTGGCAGGACAAATCATGTCTGCTTCACCACAACAGTGCCCCAGCTCACAATACTCTGAGCATCTGGCAGTTCCTGGTTAAGAATATTGTTATACTGGAACGACCTTCCTATTCACCTGATCTTGCTCCATGTGACCCCACCACACAAGCTCAAAGGGATCATCAAGGGGTCCTGTTTTGAAGGCATGGAGGCCATCAAAAGAGCCATAATGACAGAGCTGAAGGTCTTCCAAGATGAATCATTCCAGCAGTGCATAGAAGTATGACAGAAAATGATGGAAAAGTGCATTAGATGGGGATTACTTTGTAGGGGAAACCATGTAGTTTGTTGCTTGGAAGTGAAATTTCTTCAAACCTCAAGGATTGGTGCAACATAATCACAAACAAAGAACTGTATCAAATAACAGAAACCATCACATCATTTGAGGACTTCCAAAAGCAGTAATAACAAAATGGATATCACATGTAACTCAAAGGGAAAATAATGACATAGTGTATTTTCTTGTGTCTAATACAACTTTGGGTTTTGGAAGCTAAAAACGCGGAATAAATTACATCCATGGGTATAATACGATGTCATAGTGCAGCCATCCCTGAGTAAATTATTTAAAAAAGCGGTTTCATATTATTCATTAAAATATTTTACATATATTTCAATAAAATATTTAATTTAGCATTGGAGAAAAGGAAATTGAACATTGAATAGGCTACACAAGGAGTAGTTTCACATAATACCAAGTTGCTGCAAAGCCAAAACTTTATCCTTTATTCTTAAATAATCTCATTAGATCAAGATTTTCATGGGGATGTCCAGCATGGTACCAAACTTGTTCAGAAATGTCTAAACTGTCAGTGTTCTATAAAACCACTTTCTCAGAGTTTAATTTTTAAAAATGGCTTCAAACAAGTGAGGTGTATCGTTTTTAGGGAAGACTATCCTTCTTCAAACCTCATGGACTGGCATCACAGAATTACAAACAAGAAACTGTATTGAATAACAGAAACAACTACATTGTTTGAGGACTTCCAAAAGCGGCAATAGCAAAATGGATATCACATGTAACTTGAAGGGAAAATAATGACATAGTGTATTTTCTTGTGTCTAATACAACTTTGGGTTTTGGAAGTTAAAAACATGGAATAAATTACATCCATGAGTATAATATGATGTCATAGTGCAGCCATCCTTGAGTAAATTATTTTAAAAAGCTGTGCCATATTATTCATTAAAATGTTTTATATATATTTACATATTAAACACCTTTTGTAAACAATTGTTATCGACACCTGCCTACTTTGTGTTTTATTATCTATTGGGCTGAGTGTATTTGAAATCTTGTTGTTTTCAAATAAGAAGTTTTTAGAAAGGGAGTAAAAATTTCTGAAAATGTGTACTTTTGCATAGTACAACCCCCACCATTTTTTTTGTTGCCTTTAATTTCCATTCAAAATTTCTCATATTATACACAATAAAATACAGTAATCAGGATGTTGACATTCTACAGTACTTGAAACAAAAGTTTTTGAAGGAAGTTCTCATACAGTTGTTTAAGAACTGTGTGAGGTGTGGGAAAGTGTCAGTTTTTCACAATTTTCTTTTTTTCATTTTAAGTATATCTTTTAAAGATATTGCATCATCTTTTGGAGTCATTACGAGTTATTCCCCTTGAAAAGTGATCACGCTTAAATTTCCTCGAGTTATTTCCCTTGAAAAGTATGACAATATCTTAATTTTTTTTAAAGTTTATTTTCTAACAAAAATATTTTTGAAAACATTGTCTAAGATATATATATATATATATATATAAAGAAATATACTCTTAAGGTGTTCTATAAAGTGCTCAGTATCAGAGATAGAACGTGTGTAAATATAAAAGTGAACATTGAAGACAACACTTAGAGGCGACAGGCTATTTCATGCTAGATGCAATTGTCAAGCCATGATTGTGTCTAGCATGAAACAGCCTGTCGCCTCTAAGTATTGACTTCAATGTTCGTTTATATATATATATATATATATAAGGCCTGAAGATTACATAAACACAGAATAGACATCTTCAAAAACAACACACTGGTGGTTCATGTGTTGGAATGTGTCACGAAAAAAAATGATTTTGTCTCTTTCTCTCCTGCTGTTGTAGCGACGGACACAGTCTCCACTTCTGAGACTGAAAACTGCCCTCCTTCTCATTCCAGCCCTTTACATAGAGCTTGGTAACTCACCTATGCAAAACACCAACAAGCCAGCTACCAATCACAGTTCCTGCGCCTGCCCACCTCCACTCGCTTTGGGGGTTTCAAGTTGACCGACCAACTCATTACAGTTCACTGTAATGAAACTGACCACAATTTTGACATAAGAAATGCTACTCTAAAAGAGAAAATAATTGAAGATGAAAATGTTTAGAAAGTACTTCAATCACAAGTTCATCCACAGTAAATTTACATCCAAGTTTCACTGTTTTTGGGCAGACCTTCCATTATCAAAATGTGGCATATTTAATAACAAAGATGATGGAAACAAAAAATAAAAGAATCTAAATGGTAATGGCTAATATAAACTCAAAACACACATAATAAAAAAAAATTATTTTTTGAAATTTAAAATTCCCAGCATCTCTCATTCATGTGCATGTATAGTTCCATCAATGGAAAAAAAAAAAAACTTAGTCTGATGAAGTCCTAAAGGACAAAACCGTCACACGAAACTTTTTC
Organism: Acanthosepion pharaonis; assembly: GCA_903632075.3. Lineage (NCBI taxonomy): Eukaryota > Metazoa > Mollusca > Cephalopoda > Sepiida > Sepiidae > Acanthosepion > Acanthosepion pharaonis. The sequence goes on along the minus strand of CAHIKZ030000306.1, from coordinate 687,965 downwards.
CACTTTGTCATAGACCTTTCTGTTCTTTATATATAAAAGTTTATATATTGTTATCCCATATATATATATATATATATATATATATATATATATATATATATATATATATATTTACATATACAAATATAGCCTGAACTTTCTGGCCGAAGAAGAAAATATATGAAAACACCTTCAGACTCCTCCAATACCCAAATCATTTCTTGTGCAATGCCAAACACAAAAACTACGAAATCCACAGAAGAAAAATGCAAAAAACACAAAAGAATCCCACTGATAATAATAATCCTGACAACCTTGACAAAATCAATCACAATCCTACCTACCAACTCCATAACAGACACCATTTGAAAAAAATGTATGCATATATATATATATATATATATATATATATAAATATATATATATATATGTACTCAAATCTCCCGTTGAATTCAACGTATGAGAGTCAAACAGATTAGTTCCTAGGAACCAACAACCCAACACCAGCACATGAGATTTGATTATAGTGGTGAAAGTTTTGTGCAGAAACATTCACACTTTTTGATGGGCCGAATACAGAGACTTGGTGCACTACGTGCCACAAGGTTCCCAAATGACCCTCTGCAGGTTTTGAATTCAAAGTTGTCCTTCTCCTAGACCAGTTTCCATCAAAGGCTATAGAACCCAGTCTGTCCTGCTAATTACCTATAGCCGGGGAAAGTAGAAGAGGATTCATATCTTTCCCAAACATGTAAGTGATTGTAATGGATTCAACTGAAATTCGAACTCGGCTCTCCGATTCCTCAATCCAAGCCACTATCCATTACTCCAGCATGCTTTTAAAAAGTCAAAAATCATCCTCCCAATATCAACAGACAAAATTATAGCAATTTGTCATCTCAGTATAAACCAATGCTATTTCTTTTCAACAGGAATTTTATAGACAGAAAGTGCCTCCTCTTCCTAGAATTTTACAGTTTGCCCACCCCTTTAACATACTCTCCTAAAAACACAACATACTTCAGATATATTGACAATGCCCTACTAATACACTAACATGACACACCACTTATCAGAACTGATTGATAGACAAAACAAGATCAATTTTATCAACCAAACAGAACAAAACTATACCTTACTATATCTTGACATTATGCTAATACACACACACACACACACACACAATGACATTTTCCTAAAGGTTTATCAAAAACCAACAAATAATAATGACCTCATACCCCTTTACTTATACCCCTTTAATCACACCACAACAATAAAACAAAATCCAGAGTGGTAGACTTTTATTTAAAAGCCCTTAGAATCTGTAGCCCTCAATTCCTGCCAGAAAAAAGGGTTACACTGAAACACATTCAGACTTCTCCAAAACCTGTAATATTTCCTGCACAACACCAAATGCAAAGCCTACAAAATCAATAGAAGAAAAATACAAGACACAAAAACCCACAAATAGCAATAATCCTAACCACCATAACAAAATCAAATGCCTAATCCTACCTACCAACTCCATAATAGTCACCAATGAGAAAAATATGCATATATATATATATATAATATAATATATATATAATATATAATAATATATATATATATATATAATATATAATATATATATAATATATATATATATAATATATATTATATATATAATATATATATATATATATATATATATATATATATATATATATAATATATATATATATATATATAATATATATATATATAATATGTGTATATATATGATATGTATGTATATATATAATGTATGTATGTGTATATTATATGAAGTATGTGTATGTGTGTATGATGTGTGTGTATGATGTGTGTGTGTGTGTGTGTGTGTGTGTGTGTGTGTGTGTTGTGTGTGTGTGTGTGTGTGTGTATAATATGTTTGTGTATGTTGTATATGTGTGTATGTATATATGTTATATAATATATATATATGTATATATATCATATATAATGTGTGTGTGTTATATATATATATATATGTGTGTATATATATATAATATATATATATAATATTATATATATATATATTACAATGAATCATTCATACAAATAATATAAATTATATAAATATATTATATAATATATAACATATATATATATATATCACTAACAAAATTTATATATAGATGCATTAATATATATATATATATAATCATATATATATATATAATATATATATCATATATATATATATAATATATATATATATATTTTATATATATATATATAAGCTATATAAGGTATATTTTATTAAATATATATATTAGTTTTGACTGTATATTCAGTCATCTTTAATGCATCTTTAAAAATTTAGTTATAAAAGATATTTTTTGCAATTTTATGTCATTAACTTTACTAATTTACATTTGTATAAATGATTTTTTTTATTGTTTTGAATATAAAAAATTTGAATGAAATTTTGTAATAAATAACACCACATATTTGATATATATATATATATATATATACAAAAAAGAAAGGAAAAAATATATTTATTCATGTACAGATAGCTATAAAAGGTAAGAAAACATTAATGTACTTATCATGCATGTGAGTATGCACACACGTGCATATATATATATATATATATATATATATATATATATATATATATATATATATATATATATATATATATATATATAAGTGTGTGTGTGTGAAAGAGAAAGAGTGTCTCAGAAAATTCTCCTCAGCATATTTTGATTACTAGTGACCCATTCTTGGAAAGATCTTACATGTGGGTAGATATTTCGGGTTGTCTCTGTCCAATGTCTTTGATCAACACGGAGGAGAAAGCTGAACATTGATGCCACGTCTGAAGCACTGTCGAGAGCATGAATTTTGCTGAACTCATTTGGAGTGATCTACATGAAAGAAATTAGAAGATAAGGTTAAAAAAGAAACACCTACCCTGAATCTATCAGAAAAATTCAGAATGTGGAGTGAACTAAACACTTCAAATATCTCAGTGTCTTTATCAGCTATAACAAATTTAGCATTGGAGAAAAGGAAATTGAACATCGAATAGGCTACAAAGGAGTAGTTTCACATAATACCACAAGTTGCTGCAAAGCCAAAACTTTATCCTAAATCCTTTATTCTTAAATAATCTCATTAGATCAAGATTTTCATGTGGATGTCCAGCATGGTACCAAACTTGTTCAGAAATGTCTAAACTGTCAGTGTTCTATGAAACCACTTTCTCAGAGATTAATTTTTAAAAATGACTTCGAACAAGTGACGTGTATCGTTTTTAGGGAAGACTATCCTTCTTCAAACCTCATGGACTGGCATCACAGAATTACAAACAAGAAACTGTATCGAATAACAGAAACCACTACATTGTTTGAGGACTTCCAAAAGTGGCAATAACAAAATGGATATCACATGTAACTTGAAGGGAAAATAATGACATAGTGTATTTTCTTGTGTCTAATACAACTTTGGGTTTTGGAAGTTAAACACATGGAATAAATTACATCCATGAGTATAATATGTCATAGTGCAGCTATCCCTGAGTAAATAATTTTAAAAAGCTGTGCCATATTATTCATTAAAATGTTTTATATATATTTACATATTAAACGCCTTTTGTAAACAATTTTTATCAACACCTACATACTTTGTGTTTCATTATCTGTTATGCTGAGTGTATTTGCCATCTTGTTTTTTTTGAAATAAGAGGTTTTTTTGATGTGTAAATTAAAATTATCCCTTATATATATGTCCCTTAATAAATTTTGTCTTTTGCTATTTCTCCTAAACCCTGTTCTACCATCCATTTACTCAGTTCATTCTTCTTCTTCTATAGCCATGTCATTTTTTTTCAGAACATAGGCAATCGACCCTCCATCTTCCCTGTCCTTTGCTTAGCTCTTAATAAGTTTTGCCTTTTGTTATTTCTCCTAAACCCTGTTCTACCATCCATTTACTCAAGTTCATTCTTCTTCTTCTTCTAAGAGCCATGTCATTTCAGAACATGAGCAATCACGGCCCTCCACATCTTCCTGTCCTTTGTAGCTCTTAATAAGTTTTGCCTTTTGTTATTTCTCTAAACCCCGTTCTACCATCCATTTACTCAAATTCATTCTTCTTCTTCTATGAAACCATGTCATTTCAGAACATAAACAATCACGACCCTCCACATCTTCCTGTCCTTTGTAGCTCTTAATAAGTTTTGCCTTTTTATTATTTCTCCTAAACCCCGTTCTACCATCCATTTACTCCAGTTCATTCTTCTTCTTCTATGAGCCATGTCATTTTCAGAACATAGGCAATCACGACCCTCCATCTTCCCTGTCCTTTGTAGCTCTTAATAAGTTTTTGCCTTTTTATTATTTCTCCTAAACCCCGTTCTACCTCCATTTACTCCAAGTTCATTCTTCTTCTTCTATGAGCCATGTCATTTCAGAACATAGGCAATCGACCCTCCACATCTTCCTGTCCTTTGTAGCTCTTAATAAGTTTTGCCTTTTTTATTTCTCCTAAACCCGTTCTACCATCCATTTACTCCAAGTTCATTCTTCTTCTTCTATGAGCCATGTCATTTTCAGAACATAGGCAATCACGACCCTCCACATCTTCCTGTCATTTGCTCTTAATAAGTTTTGCCTTTTGTTATTTCTCCTAAACCCCGTTCTACATCCATTTACTCAAGTTCATTCTTCTTCTTCTATGAGCCATGTCATTTCAGAACATAAAATAATCAAGACCCTCCCATCTTCCTGTCCTTTGTGTGCTCTTAATAAGTTTTGCCTTTTGTTATTTCTCCTAAACCCCGTTCTACCATCCATTTACTCAAGTTCATTCTTCTTCTTCTATGAGCCATGTCATTTCAGAACATAGGCAATCTTGACCCTCCACATCTTCCTGTCCTTTGTAGCTCTTAATAAGTTTTGCCTTTTGTTATTTCTCTAAACCCCCGTTCTACCATCCATTTACTCAAGTTCATTCTTCTTCTTCTATGAGCCATGTCATTTCAGAACATAGGCAATCATGACCCTCCATCTTCCTGTCCTTTGTAGCTCTTAATAAGTTTTGCCTTTTTGTTATTTCTCCTAAACCCTGTTCTACCATCCATTTACTGATTCATTTTCTTCTATGAGCCATGTCATTTTTTCAGAACATAGGCAATCACGGCCCTCCATCTTCCTGTCCTTTTGTAGCTCTTAATAAGTTTTGCCTTTTTGTTTATTTCTCCTAAACCTGTTTCTACCATCCATTTACTCAAGTTCATTCTTTTTTCTTCTATGAGCCATGTCATTTCATTCACGGCCCTCCCACATCTTCCCTGTCCTTTGTAGCTCTTAATAAGTTTTGCCTTTTTGTTATTTCTCCTAAACCCCGTTCTACCATCCATTTACTCAAAGTTCATTCTTCTTCTTCTATAGGCCATGTCATTTCAGGACATGGGCAATCACAACCCTCCACATCTTCCTGTCCTTTGTAGCTCTTTATAAGTTTTGCCTTTTTGTTATTTCTCCTAAACCCCGTTCTATCATCCATTCACTCAAGCTCATCAATTATGTTTCACACTGCTTTCCTTTGTCCCTCAATCTGTCTTGTGAGTATTTGCCAATATATTAAACACCTTTTCTAAACGATTTTTATCAACACCTGCCTACTTTGTGTTTTGTTATCTATTGTGCTGAGTGTATTTGCAATCTTGTTGTTTTCAAATATGAAGTTTTTAGAAGCGAAGTAAAAATTTCTGAAAATGCGTACTTTTGTATAATACGCCCCCCCTCTTTTTGTTGCCTTTAATTTTCATTTAAAATTTCTCATATTACGCACAAGAAAATACTGTAATCAGGATGTTGACACTCTACATTACTTGAAACAAAAGTTTTTGAATGAAGTTCTCATAAGTTTGTTTAAGAATTGTGATGAAGAAGTTTCAAAGAAAGGAATTCATCATGTTCAAAAGAAATAGATTCAGTCATGAAAGTATTTTACATATATAATTATTTATTTAAAAATATGATTCCAAATCGCGACATAAGAATTCCCATGTTTCAAAACAAGAGCCGAAAACGTCAATATAATTCTTTAAATTAAATTGAGTTAAAAAATTTCGCTTGAAGATGGAACAGAGCTTATTTTAACTCAATTTAATTTAAATAATTATATTGAAGTTTTGAAAATTTTTGAAACATGGGACTTCTTGTCGTGATATGGAATCAATATTTTAAATAAATAATTATATTTATCTCTTTTTTGTATCAAGCACTATTTTTTTAAAAATAATAACTAAAAATACTAAGGGACTTTGGATTATTTACCTAACCAGTTCCTTCCTATTTTCTATATATTTTCACATATATATATATATATATATATATATATATATATATAATATATGATATAAAAAATTTAAATAACTCCCTATTTTATGTATGATAAACTCTCTGTCTTGTAAAAATTATAGTAAGATAGGAGAGTCCATCATACATAAAATAAGGAGTTACTTTTTAGTCACACTGTAACTTTGTGTGTGCATATATATATATATATATATATATATTCAAAAAGTGGACATTGAAGTCAACACCCAAAATGACAGTCTGTTTCATGATTAAATGCAATCATCAGGCCAAATATTTATTGCACAAATACACCCCAAGGGCAAAATAGCAAAGAGGGGGGAACTGATCTTTACTTGTCCTATCAATAACTTAGCTGGCTTCAATCACTGATCCAGTCGTTTGTATATTGTTCCTTTCACCAAAACATCTCAACTACACAACACTGCTTCACCCAGACACCATAATGCCCCATTTGCTCTAAGAATCCTTACCTAATCCATATATAGTCTTTGTGGAGGGCTAGGTTGATAAAACCCCCAGTTGTCAGGCCATGTGTGTTATGTTATGTTTTTGCTTAACTATTAAAATATACAGGTCAATGATGCATTGTGAGTAGTTGATTGTATTCTAACTTATTTTAGCAGGTGTTAATGGTTATGTTTCAAATTATTCTAGAGTGGAAATATAAATACTTTCATGGTAATTGTTCTATGGTACCTAGATTTTATAAATTTAAATGTTGTACTAGACTGGTGGCAAGGTCTCATCATTTTACAGTTGAAATAGCTTGATGTAACCATAAATTCTATGCTAACAGTTTCTTTTATTGCACTTCTCCCTTGTGGAACATTCTTCTGGTTTCTTGCTTCCCAGACAACTTCAAAAGTTTAAATGCAATGTCAATTGTTATCTACTGCCTTTTTTTGTTTTATTCTTGTTCTTTTATTGTCCTCTCTCTTTAATAGTATATTTTTCTCATATTCTCTAATACTCATTAATTCTTGTATTTTAGTGGCTTTATTGCCTTGCTTGGAATGGAATGATTTAAAAAAAAAAAAAAAAAAAAAAAGTGATTTCTAAAGAATTAATGAACATTTTTTAAGCTGAAATATTTTTATTAATTCAAGTGTTATTATTAGTGGATACCCATATTTGAGTAGCGGTTTTGATTACTTTAAATATGGGTATCTACTTCTATTTTAAATATGGGTATCCGCTAAAAATAATGCTTTAAGTAATAAAAATAATTTGGATTAAAAAGAAATAAAATCAATTAATTTTTTAATTAATTTTTTAATTAAATAAAATTTTTAATTAATAAAATCAATTAATTTTTTTAATTAATTTTTTTAATTAAATATTAATTTAAATTAAAGATTAAATTAAAGATTAATTTAAATTAAATTAGATTAAAGATTAAATTAAAGATTAAATTAAAGATTAAATTTTTTAATTAAAAATAATTTGGATTAAAAAGAAATAAAATCAATTAATTTTTTAATTAATTTTTTAATTAAATAAAATTTTTTAATTAATAAAATCAATTAATTTTTTAATTAATTTTTTAGAAATTACTTTGTTTATATTTTGATACAGAACTGAGCAAATATGCATTTTGAAAAATCTAATCTAGTTCTTCTTCTTTTATATGCCATGTCCCTTCAGAATTTAGGGTGATCACTGGCCCCTCCACATTGCTTTGTCCTTGTAGCAACTAATAAGTTTTATAGGAAAGAGTTATTTCTCCCAACCCCTGTTTTGCTATCCATTTACTCAAGCTCATAAAGTATATTGCATGCTGCTTTCCTTTGTCCCTCTTTCCCTCAATCTGTCCTGTGAGTATCAGATTTTCCAAGCCCTTCTTCCTCATTATGTGCCTCAGAAATTTCAACTGCTTCTTCCTGATGTTAAGCATGAGTTTCCTTTTTGTTTTCATTTTCTCCATGTTCACTCCATGGTATCCTCATCATCTTTCTGTAGAACCATATTTCTGTTGTTTCAAGTCTCTTCATCTTTGGGAAAATAGTTCAGCATCCATTGCCATACAGGAGGACAGCTATCACAGTTACTTTTTTTTGTTTCTGAACTAATGAATGTGCTTTTAAAGCAAACTAAAACAAAGTTTGATTGTGAGGCTCTCCGTAGCTGAGCAGTGAAAGCACATCAGATCAGATGGTGGTTCCTCCTGAAAAGCAGAATGCAGATTCAAATCCTACTGGTGGGCACATTTTTTTATTGTTTTCTCAAATACACAGGCTGGTAGACAAAATAAATACTGTTTAAAATAAACAGAGCCTCTACTCAATTCCGGGTATTCATGAAAAATAACAGATTAAAAAAAATTTAAATTCATTAATTCTTTAGATATATATTTGTATAAAACACAAACAAATGAATATGTAGGTTTTCAGTTGTTATAGAGAACAAGATTGACAATTGTATGTGTAGAAAATTTTAAATTTGAAAATTTTGTGTATATAAATAAGTGTTTATAAAATAACAAAATAAACATTCTGTAATTAATAGTCATTCTTATTTCTGATGGGTGAGGAATCATAAAACTCTGAGTTGACCTCTGATCAAAGTTGTGAACTTAAATTACTTCTGATACAATAATTATTGCTCTTGAATAATTATTGATTACTTGCAGAAATTCTGTTTGTTTTGATATTCAGTGATTTATAATCTTTGTCTTTTTTATTTTATTTTAATTTTTTTTTTTTTTTTAATTTTTCTTTTACTTATTTTATTTTAATTTTTCTTTTACTTATTTTATTTTTTCTCTTATTTTTATTTTATTTATTTTTTTATTTATTTTTTTTATTTATTTTATTACATTTTTTAATTTTTTTTATTATATTTTTTCTCTTAACTATTTTTATTGTCTCTTTCTTTTATTTTTTCTATCACTTATTTGATTTTCCATCAGACTAGAAAGGTTTGCTATGACCCAATTTACACTCCTTCCCCATATATTGAACAGAAGTAGAGGTTTATCTCTTGTTTCCTGTTTTAGATTTGGTTTCAGTTCCTTCAAAAGTCTTCTCATTCTCTTTCACTCCCAGTAGCCCATTGCGTCTTAGTAGCATTATTGTCTGTCTTTTGAACAGGAGTAGAGGTTTATCCCTTGTTTCCTGTTTAGGATTGGGTTTCCAGTTCCTTCTAAAGTCTTTTCATTCTCTTTTACTGCCAGTAACTCCTTGCATCTTAGTAGCATTATCACCTTGCTTGGGGGTGAATTATTATTATTTTATTTTATTTTTAAATATATATATAGAGAGAAATGTTCAGTGGTGGACCTGCATTTTTGAAGCCCTGAAGCTTGAACAGATATGAGGTTCCCTTCACAACCAGCAATAAAAGATTTGAGAATCTAACTGGCAAGATGTATGTTATGAATAGATTCTGGTGAGTTTAACACGTGGGTGTTCGGATGCTGCAAGCCCTTAAGAAAATTTTAATATTTGCCCAATTCCAGGGAAATTTTGAGGCCATTTGAAATAGGTATTAGAGAATATTCTAAGGTTAACATTATTTACTTAAACACATTGGCTTCTGATTCTGTTACTAAAATGGCCTTAGTTTAATAACTGCTGAATTTATGCTGTGAGAAAGATAAGATCAATATTCGACAGATTGTCGCCTTGTCCTAAAAAGTAAATGCATAACAAAGAGAATTTCTGTGCAAAGAAGTATACACCTGATAAAGTTTTCTTCAGAAACTACCGAGGTGGAAAATGTTTTTGGGAAGATAGAATTATTTCAAATAGAATTGGAAGAGATATCCATACGGTGAAAGGAAAAAGGCACGTAAACCAGTTAAAACCAAGATACCCTGAAATTGTTCAACAGGATGATGAAGAAACTCCGATGGATGTCCTGTACAACACGTTTGAAATAACACCACCCACTAACATACCAGAATGCATGGATGCATCTCCTACACCAGATTTGCCCGTAGGATCGAGATGTTATTCGTCTCAAAAGAGTACAAGGAAAAGAAAATCCACAGTGTGGTTAAGACCAGAACCAAAAAAGAGAAAGTATTAGAAAGATAAATTTTCTAGAGGAAAATTTCAGCAGGGGGGGGGGGTAATGGAATAACCTGTCACCCCCATGAATGACTACACTATAGGTAGTAACTACCTATAAGTAGCTGTAAGTAAGGTACTAAAGAGACTAGCTGGGATTTGTTGAGTACAACTCAGACTTACGCAAGAACTACCGGCCTTCCAATAGTAGCTCTCACTACTGGATTGACTTCTAACAACCTTGTGCATAACTGTTACCTTTATTCTTATTGTACTGGTTTTTTACAATAAACCTTTACTTATTTTATCCACCTTGTTTTTCAAGTATATATTCCTATTAGCACAGAATATAACAAGAACAAACACTTAAAAAAAACATTGATTTTGTTGAGAAATTTGCACATTAAAAAATAGTTGCTCTGGGATTAGGGACCCTGAACATTAAACTTCATTAGTTTCATCACAGATCTGCAGTGGAATACTATAATGCTTGGGTAGAAATAAGTCACCATTATGTTGGGGTTTGGAATCACCGCTTTGGTTGTGATGTATATAGACATTTTATAGTAAATATTTATAGGTTCCTGGAGCATTTATCCCACAATGTGAGTCAGGGTGAAAACAAGAACCACAAACAATGCATATAAAACAACTGACAATGTATGTTATTAACAAAAGGAATTACATGCATACACAATTGTAATAAAAGAAAAAAAACATTAAAACTATGTGTGTGTGTGTATATCAAACAAGTATGTGTGATGGACAAGTGTGTGTGTGAGAAAGATCAAAAGTCCACAGAGGACCAAGGAAGTGAATGTGCCTAGTTGGCAGTGTTCTTTATTAACATTGACTAAATCTGGAAGCAAGAGAACTAAAAAGTGAAAGACTCAGAATATGATTGCCTATTTATAAGCTTAAAGAGCATCCCCTAGCAAGCATTTTGGCAAAGCGAAGTGGGATAACCCACAGATCCACCAATGGAAATGTTCTTGTGGCAGACTTCACCACATTAATTTAACTTTAGATTAGGAAACAAAACTGATGTGGTAAAGAATAAGCAAAAGACATCGTTACACATAAAATATGAATTTAACAAGATGTATAATCAAACAACAATGTGAAAGTAAGCATGCATTTAAGTAAGAAAAGGTTGAATAAAACGAGAGTTGTCTCTCTTTGTCTGTATTTTTAGTATTCCAAAGTTCACTGGAAGAATGTTTATGAGAGTTTCTTATAATGATTGTTCCCAGAAGATTTTTCTGTGTAAGAAATGATTATGTGAGTGTATAAGGGATGTTCAGCATCTGATTAGTGGTGTAAGTGAGAAGGTTGGCGCATGGTTTCAACTGTCGTGGATTCGTTTGGCAGCTGAATTCTCACTAATTAGCTAAGAAAAATTTTGCTTATATAAGTGACTATAGGCTCTAGACCGCTGCGCGGGAAGAATTATTCTTCACGTGCAGATGATCTGAATGATTAGCATTGACCAATCAGTGAGCAATTTTGGGGGAGACTTAAGAAAGCTTCAGGGATTCATTTCTCCCCAAAGTGCACAAAATTGACTACATGAAAATAGAGCGATTACAAAATTGTCGCATTGCTGCGATTTGTAAATTGTCTATTATAGTGGTGATTTATTAATCAATGAATGCTTGTCATTGTATGTGATCTGTATTTGTGTATGTATGCATGTATGTATGTGTGCGCAATATAGATCGGCACATTCTAATATATTTTCAATGAAAATAACAAACAAATTTCAAACTTATTATCTTTGAGTTTCAAATAGACAGACTGAGATGATTATCATTTTTGAGGAAAAATCCCACCTGAGACGTCCCTATTCCAACCCCCATTTTTCTTAAATATTCATGAAATTTCTTTCCGTCCTTTAATTTAAGCTGCAAGTATCATAGAACAAAGCATTTCATTACTGAAAATTGTAAAATAATTAGTACAAATTTTTATTTAAATTTCAGTCACCTATTATTCCAGTCATGCCCTTTTATCCCACCCACTCCATCTATTTGAAACTCAATTATTATACTTAATTATCCAAACCAGCATGTTCATTTTGGTTGTTATACTCCCACCATTTTACCCACTGAGCTTCCAGTGTCTGTAATTGAACCAAATAATCTTTTTGAACTGAATTATTTATTATACATGGTCTACTGAATTAAAATATATCAGGTTCCTTTGCAGTAATGAGTTCATTCTTTAGAACCTGCAGTGCTAAAAAAAAATCACATACTCTGGTTTAGTAGAAGAAACAGCCAAGTGACACAAACATGAATGGGACAAGTGAATTTTATTAATCGATATGAGTTACCTCCCCTGATTAATCTGAGTTGTCTCCCCTTAGTATGAAAGGCGGAATTAAAACATTCTGTACTGTGGATTGAACAGCTTAAAATTCAAACAAAGTTACAAAGAACAGACATTTGAAGAAGTCCCGTATGTACAACAGCTGAAACATTGTGACTATAACAATCAAGATGAGCCTGCTGGTTCAAATAATAATTCAGCAAACATGAACCTTTATGCCTGCAAAAAACCAAGTGTCAAAAAGGACAGTTTTTCACATGACATGATTTTTATTTTAACTACCTTCACTCTTTAGCAAAAGAGAAAAAAAATGGTTAGAATTGTAATAAAACCTAAACATATCAAAATAAATTTATATATTTTCTTTGTTCTTGAGAATTTACAATAAAAATAATATACACTATTTACACTATTAGATTATTGGAATGGTTGGCAAAATATCAACTAATTGCCAATTGATTCAAACTTTATAAAATGGTAAATAAGGATTTCCTTATAATTGGTTCAAATATTTTAATAATTTAGTCAATGTTTATAAATTTATGGATAAAAATTGTTTTCATATTTATTTCTTTATAAATTGGTAAATGATAAATATTGCATTAGTTTTAATACAATTGTATTAATTTTTAGAATGTTGTAAATATAAAATTATTCTTGTAAATAAATAATTTAGTAAAAAAATAAATGGTGTTTAATATTTTCGTTGTAAATTCTCAAGAACAAAAAATTTATAAATTCACTTTCATCATATGTTTGGGTTGTATTACAATTCTAACCATCACTTTTTAAAACAATAAACATTGCCATAGTAGTTAATGTAGTTAAAATAAAAGTGGTGTCATGGGAAAAAAAACATTCTTTGGATACCTTGTTTTTTTGTGCGCACAAAAGTCCATGTTTGCTGATAATTCTTCATTTTAAAAAAAAATTCCAACATAAATTTCAGACCTGTTTGTGTTTGAATTCAATTGGACGCAGAGAATTGGTAAGACAGTCAGCAACTTGCTTCATTGTGAGTTTGTCTCCACTCATACTGATGATCTTATGTAGCATTTTTGGCCTCTTTTGGAATATCTTGGCTACAATATGCCCAACATCCTCTCGGCTGATCATGTCTAGTGGGGTTAGACCCATTGGGATGACTAAAAACAAAGATGGTTCAGAGTAACTAAGTTGAATCTTTTTTCTTTTTTTTTTATACTACTTTTCATGCAGTAAGAGCCACTCAAGGTTGAGAGTTACTGAATGAGATTTTTGTAATGTCATAAGAGGTAGTGACTGTTATCAGGATATGTATGTTAGATAACAGTTGACCCTAGACTTGAAGAGATTAAAATTGTAATAGTCAAGGAAGCATCCTCTTAGGAGTCTGTTCCACTAAGTGACAATTCCGAGGAATAACTGAAGGATTACAAAGGGAATGAGGATGAGTTGATGCCATATACATGTCATGACAAGTACTAGATGTGAAGGTCTGAATTGGTGGAACTAAAGAAGGTAATATAATAAGAAAGAGAGCAAGAGTAGGCTTAAGGAAGCATTATTCTGCTTAGAATAATTGATACCAATGTAGTGTCTATTTATAGTCCTCTACAAACGAAAGAGTTCTCCAAAGGGAGGTAATCAGAAAACGAGGGAGATTACTCCTGATTATTTTATCACGGGTAGTTCATCTAAACATTTGCAATAAAATAGCAATATAGAATAAGGCTAATAATGCTTTGTGTGTTGGAAAGGGGTTGTAAAGAGGGGTGGATATAATTGCCAATAAGGCCAGGTAATCACATTTGAACTCTGTCAAGACTTGAAAATGAGAACCTGGATAGTACAAAGCCAGATATGACAGCAATACTCCATTTTTTTATCTGGTTTTGTCTACTAGCAAAATGCCTGTGAACCGAGTTGTAATCTGTCATAGAGTTCTTAGTAAGCTAATTTTGGTTATTTTTTTTTAATCAATTCATCTCAAGAAAGGTGACAACTGCAAAAAGAAAGACAAGGGGCTACTGGAAGTGAAAGAGAATGAAAAGATTTTAGAAGGAACCAGAAACCCAATTTTAAAAAGGAAATAAGGGATAAACCTCTACTTCTGTTCAAAAGAATGGGGAGGAGTCTGAACTGGATGATAGTTGAATCTTTCTATTCCTATTGAGGAAAAATAAATACTTTAGGTGGAAACATTAGAAGTATAGAGTTGAAGTAGACTTTAGAAGGAACCAGAAACCCAATCCTAAACAGGAAACAAGATTAAAACTTCTACTCTTTTTTATCAGAGAGGAGTGTGAACCGGACAATAGGTGAACCAATCTACTCCTGTTGAGGAAAAATAAATAAATAAAATTACAGAGTTTAAGCAGAGATATTAGAAGCATAAATTTGAAGTACATTTTAGAAGCAACTGGAAACCCAATCCTAAACAGGAAACAAGGGATAAAACTCTACTCAACATTGAAAAGACCAGGGAGGTGTGTGAACTGATCAACTCCTAGTACTGTACTTGATTCTTAATTAGTGCATCCTATTTTGTTGGCCTTGTGGTAGACCAACTTTTGTATTAGTCACTTTACTGTATAATAGTATTTAATAACTTATTCTTGAGGATGAGCAAATAGTGCAATGGTTATTAACACAGAAAATAGAACCAGTGAGCAGGGTTCAAATTCAGGACTAGTCAGTTGTATTTGCTTTTTTTACAATAGTGTTTACATGAACTACATTCTATAGTTTCACTAGTTCTAACCTTCATGGCAAAGACCCACCCAACCTGTGACACACATTGTAGCAACCTACCTTTATATTCCATTGGTAAGATGTAAATTCCACTCAAACAGCTTCGTCTCCATGTACCGCTACCTCATTAAACTCCTAGGAGAATGCTTTCCCGATCATTATAATCTTTTCAATTCTAGGGTTAACAATTACTTCACCACATATCCCTATAAACTGTGCCTCTTATCTTTAATCTGTAAATCTCTACCTCGAGTGGCTCTTTGGCCTTGGACAGTGTGAACATTATTGTAAAAAAACAAAACAAAACAATGCCCTTGAAAAGGATATCTTCTCCCTCTAGCTATCAGTTAAATAACAGGACAGAATGTAATCTTGAGCTTTGGGTAGCAACCAGTCTAGGAGAAGAAGTAAATTTAAACCTATGGTGAAGGCAGTGAGAAAATAGTCCATTATTTTGTTTTTCAAACAGCAATGATAGTTCTCAGATAATAAAGAAACAGAATCTACAACAAACTATGATCACCTATGCCCTGAAAGGGAATTTAAAGAAAAGGAAGCTGTGGAGAGTTTATCATCAACATCATAAAGGGACATTTAAAGAAATGGAAGTTGTGGGGAGCTGTTTGATTTCCCTAACATTTTTCAATGTCTTTCTTGAGAACATCATGCAAGAAAGCCTCCAAGACTTTCAGTTCACTATATCCATAGGGGGAGAATCATTAACAACTTATGCTCCACTGATGACATTGACTTGGTAGCAGCAACTCCAAATTGCAATGTCTCACCAACAGATTGACAGACAGAGCAGGAGTGTATGGAATGGAAGTGAGTACTGAGAAGAGTAAAGTCCTGGTCAACAACACAACCAACATCAGGGCCCAGATCTTTAAGAAAAATTGGAAGAAGTGGATACTTTTAAATACCTTGGTGTTACCATCACCAAAGATAGACTCCCTGCAACAAGAGCAGATTGGCTATGGCAACATTGGTAATGGCAAAACTCAGTAAGATTTGGAAGAGCAAAAACATCAGCTTTCCAACCAAGATGAAGCTCTACAAGTCCCTGGTGGTGTCCTTGCTGTTCTATTGATGTGAAAGCTGGATTCTGACAGCAGAAACCAGGACAGTTTAAACATTTGAAACGAAAGGCTTCAGATGTCTTGGGATCTCCAGAAGAGAACACAAGACAAATGATTTTGTACAGGGCCAAGTAACACAACTGGCCAACCCCTGGGATCCCCTCTTGGCAACAGTAAAGAGGGGAAAGTTGTGGCTTGGACATGTCATATGCCACAATACTCTACCCAAGGTACCTTGGAAGGGGATAGGCATAGGAGGAGGCAGTCCAAAAGCTGCATGGACAACATCAAAGAATGACACTCTGACGCTGTTTTGTGAGACAGAAAACAGATTTGGTTGGTGGTGGCTGGCTGCACCATCACCACTCATGCCCCCTCTATGGTTTGTTCGGTCATCAGAAAAGAGGAAAAAAAAGAAGAAAGCAGTTCACAGATAATAAAGGAAAAGAAGCTGTGGAGAAACATGATCACCTACATCCTATGTCATACTATATTTTATGGTCTAAGATGTAAATTTACTGGAGAAGATTCCAAAATTTTTATATACTTTGAATATAATACAAATTTAAAAAATTACTCTCTCTTTTGATTAAAAAATTAGTAATAATTGACAATGTTTCATCTAATACAATTAGAGGAAATGAAGCAATTAAAATGAAGATGAAAGAAATACTAGTGAAAAATGAATAAGAATTAACAAGGCTTCATCTAATAATGTTGTAATGGAATGTCCCACACTCCCATATCGCATATGTGAACTAACTATATCAGTAGATATATATAGTAAGCACAGGATATACCTGGCGGACTGGCTTTGGGAATTACTAGCTTGCTAACTGATTCCCTGTCTTTCAGTAGTGTATTCTCTTTTACAATAAACCTCTCTTTCTTTTATCTACACCTGTGTTGCTGTTCCTTTCACTTGAGTACCCCCTTTGTCTCTTTGTAACTTCTTTAAGGATACTAGAAATAATAATAAAATTCTAGATAATATTACTGCTACTAATACTACTAGTGGAAATAAAGCAATTGAAATGAAGATGAAAGAAACTATAGTCAAAAATTAATACTGTTTGACGATGATTCATGTAATGAAAATGATGATGTTTTTAACAATGTGATACTCACAACTTTCATAAATCCCTGTTGATGGTGACCTGATTGGTTTGTAACTTTTGGTGAAGTCTTCATAGCATACAGGAACAATAACACAAGTAAGAGGCAGCGCCAGATTCTTCATGTATTCCTCAATAGTTGCTTTTGCAACCATGTGCCTCACCACAATTCCTGTGACTTGCTTTGTATTGAGCTGTGTGCTGAATACTACATGTGCCACACCAGTACGTTTGCAGGCGTTGGCCACCAACTTTCCTTTATGGATTTCTTCTGCCATGCAGTCTGTTCTTGAAAAGTCAGTATTTGTTTTCAGGAAACAACCATATGAATCACGAAGAGAGTTTTCAATTGAGCTTGGATCACTCCAGTTAAATTGATACTGTTCAAACAGGTGTGAGTTCTGCAGGAATTGGTTATTCAGGCTAGAGAGAGAATCAGTAGCCACCCGGATGCGGAACTGGGTGTCTTGGAGCAGGGCTAAAGCTACTGAAGCTCCTTCACCATCGCATCCACAATCAAAGACTGTAATTAAGCTATTCATTCCTGAAATGCAAAGGAAGATCATCATTTAGAATTTGTTCTGCTTTATATGGCTGCTATGCATACCTGGTGACAGTAACTCTGTTTAGTATCTGTCAGTGCCTTGCTGTAGCACAATGGTTACCAGACATTTTGGAATAAAAATTTGCTTGCACCTTAACAAATTTTATATGATAAAAAGTACATTTAAAAATAAAAAACAGAGAAAGGATTAAAGGGAGATAAATGCTGATTCAAATTCAGAACATTATCATTGATAACTCTCTCCTCCAATTTGCAGACCCTAGTTACTATATTCTTAATACTTGATATAATGCAAAAATATCACAATGATAAAATTGGTCAATAATTATTATTTAAAATTTATTTATTTGTACTGGGACTCATGCATGCAATTACAGTCAGTTATGTGGCCTGTGTGATACATGCTTAGGCGATCATGTATCTTTTGATACATGACTGATGAGGCAGATTTTTTTCCTTCAGTAGGTTGCCATTTCTTTCTGCATTAGACCAGTTGCCATCCAATATTATAAAACCCGGTCTGTTCTGCTATTTACCTATAGCTGGTGGGAGAAGAGGATCCATACCTTTCCCAAGGGTATTAGCACGTAATGGATTCGACTGGAATTCGAACTCGGCTCTCTGATTCCTCAATCCGAACGGCTATCCATTACTCCACAGTGCCTTCTTTTCATTATAAATTATAATAAATTGTTTTGTTTGTGTTAATAAATAAATCAGGAGAGAAGAAGAGGATTCATACCTTTCCCAAGGGTATTAGCACGTAAGTGAATGTAATGGATTCGACTTGAGTTCGAACTCGGCTCTCTGATTCCTCAATCCGAGCGGCTATCCATTACACCACAGTGCCTCCTTTTTATTATAAATTATAATAAATTGTTTTGTTTGTGTTAATAAATAAATCAGGAGAGAAGAAGAGGATTCATACCTTTCCCAAGGGTATTAGCACGTAAGTGAATGTAATGGATTCGACTGGAATTCGAACTCGGCTCTCTGATTCCTCACTCCGAGCGGCTATCCATTACTCCACAGTGCCTCCTTTTTATTAGAAATTATAATAAATTGTTTTGTTTGTGTTAATAAATAAATCAGGAGAGAAGAAGAGGATTCATACCTTTCCCAAGGGTATTAGCACGTAAGTGAATGTAATGGATTCGACTGGAATTCGAACTTGGCTCTCTGATTCCTCACTCCGAGCGGCTATCCATTACTCCACAGTGCCTCCTTTTTATTATAAATTATAATAAATTGTTTTGTTTGTGTTAATAAATAAATCAGGAGAGAAGAAGAGGATTCATACCTTTCCCAATGGTATTAACACGTAAGTGAATGTAATGGATTCGACTGAATTCGAACTCGGCTCTCTGATTCCTCACCCGAGCGGCTATCCATTACTCCACAGTGCCTCCTTTTATTATTAAATTATAATAAATTGTTTTGTTTGTGTTAATAAATAAATCAGGAGAGAAGAAGAGGATTCATACCTTTCCCAAGGGTATTAGCACGTAAGTGAATGTAATGGATTCGACTGGAATTCGAACTCGGCTCTCTGATTCCTCAATCCGAGCGGCTATCCATTACTCCACAGTGCCTCCTTTTATTAGAAATTATAATAAATTGTTTTGTTTGTGTTAATAAATAAATCAGGAGAGAAGAAGAGGATTCATACCTTTCCCAAGGGTATTAGCACGTAAGTGAATGTAATGGATTCGACTGGAATTCGAACTCGGCTCTCTGATTCCTCAATCCGAGCGGCTATCCATTACTCCACAGTGCCTCCTTTTTATTAGTAATTATAATAAATTGTTTTGTTTGTGTTAATAAATAAATCAGGAGAGAAGAAGAGGATTCATACCTTTCCCAATGGTATTAGCACGTAAGTGAATGTAATGGATTCGACTGGAATTCGAACTCGGCTCTCTGATTCCTCAATCCGAGCGGCTATCCATTACTCCACAGTGCCTCCTTTTTTATTATAAATTATAATAAATTGTTTTTGTTTGTGTTAATAAATAAATCAGGAGAGAAGAAGAGGATTCATACCTTTCCCAATGGTATTAGCACGTAAGTGAATGTAATGGATTCGACTGGAATTCGAACTCGGCTCTCTGATTCCTCAATCCGAGCGGCTATCCATTACTCCAAAGTGCCTCCTTTTTATTAGAAATTATAATAAATTGTTTTGTTTGTGTTAATAAATAAATCAGGAGAGAAGAAGAGGATTCATACCTTTCCCAATGGTATTAACACGTAAGTGAATGTAATGGATTCGACTGGAATTCGAACTTGGCTCTCTGATTCCTCAATCCGAGCGGCTACCCATTACTCCACAGTGCCTCCTTTTCATTATAAATTATAATAAATTGTTTTGGTTGTGTTAATAAATAAATCAAGAGAGAAGAAGAGGATTCATACCTTTCCCAAGGGTATTAGCACGTAAGTGAATGTAATGGATTCGACTGAATTCGAACTTGGCTCTCTGATTCCTCAATCCGAGCGGCTATCCATTACTCCACAGTGCCTCCTTTTTTATTATAAATTATAATAAATTGTTTTGTTTGTGTTAATAAATAAATCAAGAGAGAAGAAGAGGATTCATACCTTTCCCAAGGGTATTAGCACGTAAGTGAATGTAATGGATTCGACTGGAATTCGAACTTGGCTCTCTGATTCCTCAATCCGAGCGGCTATCCATTACTCCACAGTGCCTCCTTTTATTATAAATTATAATAAATTGTTTTGTTTGTGTTAATAAATAAATCAGGAGAGAAGAAGAGGATTCATACCTTTCCCAATGGTATTAGCACGTAAGTGAATCTAATGGATTCGACTGGAATTCGAACTTGGCTCTCTGATTCCTCAATCCGAGCGGCTATCCATTACTCCACAGTGCCTCCTTTTTATTATAAATTATAATAAATTGTTTTGTTTGTGTTAATAAATAAATCAAGAGAGAAGAAGAGGATTCATACCTTTCCCAAGGGTATTAGCACGTAAGTGAATGTAATGGATTCGACTGGAATTCGAACTTGGCTCTCTGATTCCTCAATCCGAGCGGCTATCCATTACTCCACAGTGCCTCCTTTTTATTATAAATTATAATAAATTGTTTTGTTTGTGTTAATAAATAAATCAGGAGAGAAGAAGAGGATTCATACCTTTCCCAAGGGTATTAGCACGTAAGTGAATGTAATGGATTCGACTGGAATTCGAACTTGGCTCTCTGATTCCTCAATCCGAGCGGCTATCCATTACTCCACAGTGCCTCCTTTTTTTTATAAATTATAATAAATTGTTTTGTTTGTGTTAATAAATAAATCAAGAGAGAAGAAGAGGATTCATACCTTTCCCAAGGGTATTAGCACGTAAGTGAATGTAATGGATTCGACTGGAATTCGAACTTGGCTCTCTGATTCCTCAATCCGAGCGGCTATCCATTACTCCACAGTGCCTCCTTTTATTATAAATTATAATAAATTGTTTTGTTTGTGTTAATAAATAAATCAAGAGAGAAGAAGAGATTCATACCTTTCTCAAGGGTATTAGCACGTAAGTGAATGTAATGGATTCGACTGGAATTCGAACTTGGCTCTCTGATTCCTCAATCCGAGCGGCTATCCATTACTCCACAGTGCCTCCTTTTTATTATAAATTATAATAAATTGTTTTGCTTGTGTTAATAAATAAATCAGGGGAGAAGAAGAGGATTCCTACCTTTCCCAAGGTTATTAGCACGTAAATGAATGTAATGGATTCGACTGGAATACGAACTCGGCTCTCTGATTCCTCAATCCGAGCGGCTATCCATTACTCCACAGTGCCTCCTTTTTATTATAAATTATAATAAATTGTTTTGTTTGTGTTAATAAATAAATCAAGAGAGAAGAAGAGGATTCATACCTTTCCCAAGGGTATTAGCACGTAAGTGAATGTAATGGATTCGACTGGAATTCGAACTCGGCTCTCTGATTCCTCAATCCGAGCGGCTATCCATTACTCCAGTGCCTCCTTTTTTTATAAATTATAATAAATTGTTTTTGTTTGTGTTAATAAATAAATCAAGAGAGAAGAAGAGGATTCATACCTTTCCCAAGGGTATTAGCACGTAAGTGAATGTAATGGATTCGACTGGAATTCGAACTTGGCTCTCTGATTCCTCAATCCGAGCGGCTATCCATTTGCTCCACAGTGCCTCCTTTTTATTATAAATTATAATAAATTGTTTTGTTTGTGTTAATAAATAAATCAGGAGAGAAGAAGAGGATTCATACCTTTCCCAATGGTATTAGCACGTAAGTGAATGTAATGGATTCGACTGAATTCGAACTTGGCTCTCTGATTCCTCAATCCGAGCGGCTATCCATTACTCCACAGTGCCTCCTTTTTTATTATAAATTATAATAAATTGTTTTGTTTGTGTTAATAAATAAATCAAGAGAGAAGAAGAGGATTCATACCTTTCCCAAGGGTATTAGCACGTAAATGAATGTAATGGATTCGACTGGAATTCGAACTTGGCTCTGATTCCTCAATCCGAGCGGCTATCCATTACTCCACAGTGCCTCCTTTTTATTATAAATTATAATAAATTGTTTTGTTTGTGTTAATAAATAAATCAAAGAGAAGAAGAGGATTCATACCTTTCCAGGGTATTAGCACGTAAGTGAATGTAATGGATTCGACTGAATTCGAACTTTTTCTCTGATTCCTCAATCCGAAACAAAATATCCATTTTGTCCATATGTGCCTCCTTTTGTAACATAAATTATAATATATATATTTTGAGCAGGGGAGAAGATATATATTCTAATTCCCAAAGGTTTAGCACAAAATGAATGTAATGGATTCGACTGGAATACGAACTCGGCTCTCTGATTTCAATCAAATTCCATTAAATTATTTTTTATTAAAATTATCCCAAATTGTTTTTGTTTGTGTTAATAAATAAATCAGGGAGAAGAAGAGGATTACCTTTCCCAAAGGGTATTAACACGTAAGTGAATATAATGGATTCGATAATTCAACTTGGCTCTCTGATTCCTCAATCCGACGCATTGGACTCCAAGGCAAAAAACGAAATTTTATTATAAATTATAATAAATTGTTTTTGTTTGTCTTTATAAATAAATCAAGAATTTAGAAGAACACTATTTCATATTTAAAGGTTATTAGCACGTAAGTGAATGTAATGGATTCGACTGGAATTCGAACTCGGCTCTCCAATTCCTCAGTCTGAGACGCTATCCATTACTCACAAGTAATCCATAATAATATTTTAAATTTTGAAATCATATTCATTTTTGGCATATAAATTTTTTGAAACTGCTTCTAAATCTTTGATTGTCTTTCAATCATTCCACTTCACCTGCTATCCTCTTCTGCCACACATATGAGGCACGCCACACTGTTTGGTAACTGCTGTAGCAGAATAGTGAGTTAATCTTGCAAGCTAATGAATTTAGGTCATAACACTTTGCTGTAGAGGAAATACATAACAGCAGAAGCAGGCACCTTTATAAACCTATTCTTTCAAAAGGTAACTCTCTTCTTTCTTTTCCTTCATTTAACCCTAGAACACTAACCATCAATTAAAGTTACACCACTACTAACCATGGGTATATCATACCTGATTTTGAAAATATCAAAAAAAATATTAAATATAAATCTTTATTTGAAATATTTTACATGCAGGCACTTCAAAATTTGTACTTTGAGTTAACATTAATAGGAACTGAAAAACATATTATTTAGGTAAGAAAATCAGGTACTGAAAATTGTAATTAAAAATAGGAAAATTTGTGCTAGGTACTATATACCCATGATTAGTGTTTTGGGGTTAATGCCTAGGGTTACACACCATAACAACAAGCACTCCTCTCCAGCCAATTGTGTAGTAGTACTTTACATTTTTCAGAAGTGTAGACTTTTTGAGTTGAACCATTGTTAAAAAAAGGCAAACCTTTTTCCACTGTTGAACTTTTAAGACAGAATGTAAAAGAAAAAACTTAAGAACTTATGAACTGCAAATTGGAGATGCCGACATCAAATGAGTAAAAAAGTTTAAATATCTGGGAAGAGATTTAACAGAGGATGTAAAATGTAACACCATAATCAGAAGATGCATTGGAATGGCAAAAGAAGCTTTCCAAAAACAAAACTAAGTACTAACAAACATAATCCTGGGTATGATGATAAACTACATCTTGCAGCAAGGCCTCTGCTTGAGAGATTGGAAGTTTTGAGGAGCATGGAACCATCTCTTAATTGCTGTTGTTCCAAGGTAGCATCTATTTGGGTCCCAGTTATGGGCAAATAGGGAACCCCCAACCAAAAACAAAACACTATGAAATAATAAAAATACATTTTTATAGATAAAAATGCCAGTAATACATTTTTATAGTAAAATGACTAACAATACCTATTTATAGTAAAATGACCAGCAGTACATTTTTAAAGCAAAGTTTCTAACAATACATTTTAACTATAGTTGAAGGGATGCAATTGTGTTCAAAATATATTTATTTGAAGCCATAAAACTGTATTCAAAATATTTAGATTTCAGCATTAAATAACTCATAGAGGTGTTGATATGCTGCTAAACAAAATCAACCAACCAAATCAAGTAACAAACAGAAAAATTTAGCTAGAACCAAAGAAAAAGTGATGAACTCTTATGTAAGATCAACCTTGTATATGATCAAATGCTGAACAATCTCTTCACAGATAAAGAGAAAAATGGAGGTAACAAAAATATCATTCTACAAAGGGATGCTGAGAATTCTATGGACAGAGAATGTAAGAAATGCAAAAAGGAAAATGGAAACAAAAAGGACACTTAGAATCAGAAAGAGACCTTTCAAATCCCTGAGATACATAATGACAAAGGAAGGCTTGGCGAATTTAACACTTACAGGAACTTGAGCTTGTGCAAATGGATGTCAGAATGGAGGGTGGGAGACAAATGACAAATGTTGCTAAGAGCTAAAAAAGATAGGAAGTTATGGAGAGTCACGATCACTAATGTCATGAAGAGATAATGAATTCCTATTTTATGGACTAAATATTTCATAAAATTTCAACCTGTTGTGTATTTGTTTTGTTTTGTATTATTTTTATTGAAAAACATTTTGGTGTGGTATATATTCATTTTCAGTAGATATACAAGCCACTTCAAGACCCTAACAATTTTGTTGACTTCAATAAAAAAAACTTGTAAAGGAAGAATTTACCAAGCATTACAACAATTTCAGCAGAAAGTTTCTGCACAAAAGAAAAGAAGCCTTGGTGCATACTGGCTGTTTATTTTCTCTTGGTTATTACAAAAATTGTCAATTTCCTCAAATAAGAGCCTGGGACACTTGTCTAGAAATTGGACCTGTAGGCTTGGTTTGGTTTGGTTTGTTTAAGGCATATCAACCTCAATAGGTTATTTAATGCCAACAAAATTGTTACTGCTGGTAACATTTTTTTTTCTTCAAAAATGTATCGCTGGTAATATTTTTTCAAGAATGTATAGCTGGTATTTTTTTTTCAAAAAAGTATCACTGGTTGATATGTCCTAGAAAGGGATATATTTGTTCAAAGTAGCAAAGTAGTAGTTGTAACCGTGTAGGACAATCTAGCAGGTAACCGTAATGGACTGGTCCTTGTCATAGTGGTAGGCAATAGGCATAGGCTATAGGTGAAGACAATAGGCATAGTCCATAGGCATCCTCCTGTACCTCCACATCAGTCTGTATTTATGGCTGACACCAGCCAATCATATTACTGTGAGGGGGAAACCAGGTATATGCATATTCATTACATCACTGGTGATACTTTTTTTACACAGTATTTCTGGAATTAAAACATTTTTACACTTTCATAGTGTTTTGACCCCAATTTTTTTTTTGGGGGGGGGGGTAACTATTTGCCCATAGCTAGAACCCTAACAGGTGTTACCACCCCAGATCAAGGTGGACCTGGGAACACCAGCAATTAAAAGGTGGTTCCACACTCCTCAAAACCTCCTGATCTGAGGCCTTGCTTTTGGACGTAGTTTATCGTCTTACCCAGGACACGGATGTAGTTTGTCATCATACCCAGGACAGGGACCTGTAGGAAAAGTGCTTATTTGGTAAGGGGGCACTTATATGAATTGGGGACATATAGTAATAAAATAAGCACATCCAATCTCCCCTCTTGCTTGTAACCATCCATCACAATAAAATAAATGTTTTTTCAGCACTAAAAAAGAATGAATTAAATAAAGCTTCATAATGGAATTAATTAATGACAGAAATTAAAATGCATAAAACATACAACAATAGCAACAAAAAAACTTGAGACATATGTTGACATAAATAACAAGAATTTTTCTTTTCTTTTTGTGATGTGAATTACAGAATATTGGTATGGTGTTTGTAAAAATGTTCTCAGTGTCTCTTTTGTTTAAAAGTCAGTGCTTGATTGTTTCGGTTCCAAGAATTTTGTTTGTGAGGATGGTGTTTGAAATTGTCTGTTTTTAATCTTCCCAGAGTGCTGGCTTGATGTATGTTTCTGTACTGCTACTGCTACTTATCACTGACTACTGCTACAGGTACCCTAGTCTATTCTACTCTTCTCTATTATGCTTTACTGACTCTCTTGTGGTGGAGGGGTTGTTTTTATAATGATGTGGGTTAGGATGATGAAATATTCTCCTTTTCTATCATCACATCACAGCAAGGTTATTTTTAGAATGATGAAATATCATCATCATTCTGGACTATAACAGCTTCATTTTGGTACTAAATTAGAGGGCACTTACTGAAAAATCACTCTCATGTGAAGCAATTGAAATGCTTATTCTTTATAATTTGTAATGGGTCTGTTTATCCTTTACAGTTTATAAAATCCAAAATTTATAAAATCCATTTTCAAACAAGAATGGTAAAACATTTATCACCAACATTCAGTGCTCCAGCTGTATATCTGGATATTCTCAGTAAGAGCCAAAGAAGAATCTGCAATGTTATTGGTTCTGACCTGGCATCTCGGTTTCAGTGACTTTCCCATCTCTGTAATGTATCTTCCCTGTGCCTTGTCTATAAATACTTTCATATTAATTGTTCAGATGAGCTCTTCACTATGGTACCTAGACTTCATGAATTTAAGCATAGTACTAGATCGGCAGCAAGGTCTCATCAATTTACAGTCAAAGTAACAGTAAGTTCTATGCTAACAGTTTCTTTTCTTGCACTTCTTTCTCCCTTGTGGAACTCTCTTCCATCTTCATGCTTTCCAGTCAACTTTGATCTTCAAAAATTTAAATGTAATGTCAATCATTATCTATTATCCTTTTGATTATTTCTCTGTTGTTCTTGCTGCTTAATAATGTTCCTCTTTTTTCTTATTCTTTCCCACCCAGTAACCCCCTCATGTCTTACTGGCTTTATTGCCTTCCATGAGGTGAAATGGTTAAAAGAAATGTATGAGCCCTTCAAAATATATTATGTTTCCAAAATACTTGCAATAAATGCTTATGGTAGACGTGCTGACAAATCAGTTTTCAATATAACTATTGACATTTTTATGTTAGTATTATCTAGGAATAAAGTGTCACCGCCGACACTTGAGTTTGAACATAGATCACCAGTGAGCAAAAAAGGGTGATCCTATTATTGAATTAAGTAGACCATGTGACCATAGAGGAAACGCATATATAGGAAGTTGTGTGACGTCAAGCTTGATCAGTATTTCTTCTCTATTACTATTCGAACCTGCATTTCTAACCTATCTTCTATACTATTTGGACCGCTATTCCCTACTCTATTTACTATACTATTTCTCTATTCGGATCACTATATGGATTACTATTCAAGCGAGTATTATCGAGTATTATTAGGGCAAGTGATATTTGAAGGTGTCTGAGATTAGTATTGTTCAACAGCTTTACTATAGTTGTATTTGCGATTACAAAGTCTCTACTACAATGAGTATCATGATAGTGACACCGAGTATTTGTTGACATCACAAAAAGTGGCTTCACAACAATGACAGCAAAAATGCTTTGCTTTTTATCTACACTAGTGGAAAAAATACTGCAATGTTGGCTTGGCTGTACCTGCAAGTTACAGATGCCCTCATAAAGAGATAAAAGAACAGCTGAAATATTGTTGTGGGTAAAAAAAATTACATCTACTGGCTTGCACATTTAAGAGAATAATGTGCTCTCCGCAGGGTTCAGAGCAGTGTCCTTACTTTGTAGGACTTAGAGGGATAAAGATCTTATGGTGGTTTCTTCTACAAAGAGAAACACAGGTTTGAACTCTCATCAAAATCACTTTTTCTCTTTTATATCTCTTGCATGCCATAGGCTGATAAAATGTAATTCCCACTGTTGAAAATAAAAGAAAGAAAGAAAGAAAGAAAGAAAGAAAGCAAGAAAGAAAAGGAAAAAGAATTTGAAAGAAAGAAAGAAAAGGAAAAAGAATTTGAAAGAAAGAAAGAAAGAAAGAAAGAAAGAAAGAAAGAAAGAAAGAAAGAAAGAAAGTAAAGGAAAAAAGAATTTGAAAGAAAGAAAGAAAAGGAAAAAGAATTTGAAAGAAAGAAAGAAAGAAAGAAAGAAAGAAAGAAAGAAAGAAAGAAAGAAAAGGAAAAAAGAATTTGAAAGAAACAAAGAAAGAAAAAAGAAAGAAAAAAAAAAGAAAAAAGAAGAAAAAAATTTGAAAGAAAGAAAGAAAAAAAAAAAGAAAGAAAAAAGAAAAAAAGAAAAAAGAAAAAAGAAAAAAAGGAAAAAAAAAAAGAAAAAAGAAAGAAAAAAAAAGAAAAGCAAAAAAAAAAAAAGAAAAGAATTCAAAGAAAAAGAAAAAACGAAATTTGAAAGAAACAAAGAAAGAAAAGAAACAAAGAAAAAGAAAGAAAAACAAAAAGAATGAATGCAAGGAGAAAGAAAAAGAAAGAAATGAAAAATAAAGAAATAAAAAGAAAGAAAAGAAAAAGAAAGTAAAAGAAAAGAAAGCAAGCAAGAAAGAAAAAAGAAAGGTAAAAGAAAGAAAGAAAAAATAAGAGAAGGAAAGGAAAAAGTAAGAAAGAAAAAAAAATTTTAAAAAAAGATTAAATAGAAAATTATTTTAGAAAATTTTAAGATACAGAAGATAAAAAAGTACTTATCAAAAATAAAAAAAAAATTAAATCAGCAACAAGAGCATTTAACAATAAATGAAAAGAAAAAGTATTTCACAAAATTTAATGAAATAGAAAATCTACCATATTTGATATCAGCAAAAAAAAATGCACTTTTTTTATACTAAAAAAACTTGCAAAATATATTCTGGGTACTACCTCTCAAATCAAGATATCTGATAAGCTATTTACCTAGACATAAAAACTACTAGTACTCATAGCTACCTAAATACCATGATACTGTTACTTTAAATTCAAATTGACTGGAGCTTATCTGATGTTCAATAAAGCATTTAACACCAATCAAAATGGGACCAACTTACTTGAGAAAATTTTCTTGGGTAGAAAATGTATAAAATAAATGAGAAATCTTTCTGTTGTGCAAAAGTAAATTGAAATGATTGCGACTGAATTTATAAGTTCTTTTTGTTGATTGAACTTCTAATGTCGAAAAAACAGTTGTTGGTCTTCCCCTTGGTGAGTAAAGAACTTAGAAAGAAAAAAGAATGTCGATATTTAATTTTTTCCAGGTGCTCTGATCAGAATATAGTTATTTGAACCAGTTAGGGCTTGTCACAACCTGAAAAGCATAAAACAGTACAGGTAGTGTCACATATGCTCTCTCCTACTCTTTGCTCTCTCTCACACACACACATATATAATATTTACACACACACACACACACATATATATATATATATATATATATATATATATATATGTATGTAAAAAAGAATAAAAAATATATATATATATATATATATATATATATATATATATATATATGACAAAATGGAAAAAATTTTCTTGTGATGCATTTTGTCCTTTAGGGCTTCATCGGACAAAGGATGAAATGCATCACAAGAAAACTTTTTCCATTTTGTCATACATTTTTCCCCAATATTGTTCTTGATATATAAAAAATTATCTCATATATATATATATATATATATATATATATTTTTCTATTTTGTCACATTTTTCCCCAATATTGTTCTTGATATACAGAAATATATATCATTACCTCACATATACATATATATGCATATATAATTATTATACAAATGAAGACTTTAAGGGATCATTGTGATATTTATTTCGTTAGAACCGATATCAATTCTAACTCATCAGATCGCATATTCAAATACAAGTGATCTGCTCTGTTTTTACATTGAGCTCTTTTTCGATTTATATTCTCTTTGGAATTATCCATATGTATTACCAAATAATATCATTATTTACATATATATGTATATGTTATATATAAATATATTTTGTGTATAGGGCCAGCAGATAATTATTCAAACATATATTGTTAAATATAACAGACAACGAATGTCTATTATGTTTTATCATGAGCCTTTCCAAATGTCGTATAATGGTTTTAGTTTCAAGAGAAAATAAAGACAAAAACTGTCCAACATTTGGATATTTCTTTATTATATTGATCATCAATCTAAGCTTTTGGCTCACATGAGTCATCATCAGAGTGGTTATATGGACATTACAACAGACATGTGCACCGTCAAAGATGATATCCTATTTTATTTACATAGAAGTTTGCTATGTGATGATAATGGTCGCGGAATAGCAGACCAAGTTAAAAATTCGTAATGCAGTTCAATGATGTACAAGACCACATGAGAGAAAGAAATCTTATCAACAGTACCATATGTTTAAATGCATTGTAATATGTTGTGACTAGTTTGAAATGTAATTTTGTTGAGTGTGGGTTGCTTTGTTTTAATGTAGATGGACTCTAATATCTTAAGGTTCTTTTTACTGTATATATGTGTGAGTATTATTATGTTATCAACTAATATCTGTCTAAAATTATGCACATGGCTATGTTTTTCTAAGAAATGTTGTTTAATAGAACTAAGATCAGAAAGGTGACAGGTTAGTCTATGGGGGAGTGAGGTTGTAGCAAAACCAATGTATGTAGTGGGTTTATTATTAGTATCAAAGATACAATCTGTGAACGAGCATGTAAATTAATACACTCTATTGGTTATTTTGTAGAGGATTTAGTTGTGTGGTTGTAGGGTTATTAGAGACTATGAGGTCAATTGTTTTAATTTTTTTTATTATATATGATGAGCTTAACTTGTTTATTATTATAAATAAGTTTAACATTTCTACCTATTATGTTTTTGATTGTTGTTTCATCATATTTGTAATTATTTTGTATTTGGTTACAATAGTATAATTTAATAGTATTGTGTTTAATTTGTCGTACACTATTGTGGTTACAAGTATTATTATTAATATCAATTTTATTAGTGGTAATATTAAGTTTATTGAGATATTTTAATTTTTTGATCAATGACAGAATTAGGGAATCCATTATTAACGGGTGTTTGATATTATGTAATTGTTTATAGAATTTCGTTTTGGAAGAAGATATCATTTGTGTGTGTTGGATTAAGTTTTTTATAACAGCTAATTTATTATAAAAAATAATTATAATTAAGAAGACACAAATTAATTCTGGTGGGTTTCCTATATAGAGAAGTAGTGAATTTATGTGTACTGGATTCAATAAGTACATCAAGGAATGGAATTTTATTAGTATCATTAAGTATTTTATTTTCTAAATATGCCATATAATAATTAGAAAAAAGTGGGCCTAAAGGGGATCCCATCGTGATGCTGAGTATAAATATTGCCTAGGGGGTCATGAAAACATACTTGAGTGATACATGCTAATAATAATTTTTTTTAAAATAGTGGGTTTAATATTAATGGGTGGGAGAGAAATGTGATTGTATATATCATAGATAATGATGTCAATCATTTCATGGACAGGGATATTAGTAAATAAATTTTGTATGTCCAAAGATGATATTATTTGGTTGTTTGGTTTTACAGTATGAAGAATTTGAACAAATTTATTTGTGGAGTTAATACAATATTTACTTGGGAGGTAGGGAGTAATTAATTTGTTAAGGGTTTTTGAAAGGTAATATACTGGTGTAGGTATTTGTAAAATGATAGGTCAGAGGGGATGATCTTTTTTATGGATTTTTACATTTCCATAAAGGTAGCCAGATTGATAGTCACCTATAATCTTTTGAAGTTTATAGGATCCTAGTTCAGCATTGTTAGCAGTAATAAGTTTATTGATATGGTTTTTAAGTTGGGAGGTGGTGTTATTAGTTAACTTTTTAAATTTATTGTGATTGTCCAAAATGGCCTGTTATTTTGAGTGGTACTGATGTTTGTTTCAAATAATGAAAGTATTAGTTTTATCAACTTGTTGGATAACAATACTGTTGTTTATTTTTATTTGTTTAGCTGCTTTTATTAAAGGAGTGTTTATAATCTCATTTGGATGTTTATGGTATGAGTGTTTAATAGATTCAGCTTGAAGTAAATCTTTTAAACCAACCTGTATAGTAATATGGTTATCTTGTTGCATTAGAAGTATTTGTTGGTATAAAGTTTTAATTTGCTTTTTCTTTAAACATTAGATTAGGTTTCTGTGCAACATGAAAATTTGGATTAAGGAATTCCATTTCATTTGGGGTGAATTGGTAATCAGACAATGAAACTATCATTGATGTTTGGTAGAAGTATTTTTCCATTATATAATTTGTTTAGCTTTTTTTGGATGACTTGTTTATGGGAATGATCCCTTTTGTGTTGTATTATGTAATAAAGCTAATATTTCCTTGAATTTTTCAGTAGTGGTAGAAGATCGTAGGATTTCTTTAATACATACAATTTCAGTGCTGAGCTGTTGCAATTCTTGTGTAGATGTGTTTATTTGTCGTTCGATCAGGTTCCATTAAAATTTCTTGGTGTTGGGATCATTTAATGCTGCAGAATTGCATAACTTGAATTTAGTGTATAGGGGCAGAAGATCATTGTTCAAGCATATATTGTTAAATATAACTGACAACGAATGTCTATTATGTTTTATCATGAGCCTTTCCAAGTGTCGTATAATGGCTTTAGTTTCAAAAGAAAATAAAGACAAAACCTGTCCAACATTTGAATATTTCTTTATTATATTGATCATCGATATGAATTAGGGTCAAATATAGATCAGAATCTGACAGGATGATAAAAAAGATTATCAATCTAACATGTTTCACTTTTATTAAAAGCTTCATCAAAGACTGAGATATGGAGAAAAAGAAAGAAATTCTGATATTTTTGCTTTTGTGTTGTTTGATTTTCATTGGTTAATTATGTATCATTTGCCTTCGACTTATTTAAACCAACATTAGTATAATTTGCCTGCATCCAAATTGTTAAATTATACTAATGTTGGTTTAAAAGTGTTGGATACACATGATACATGACTGACCAATGAAAATCAAACAACACAAAAGTAAAAATACCAGAATTTCTTTCTTTTTCTCTGTAACTCAGTCTCCGATGAAGCTTTATAAAAATGTATCTGGAGTTATAGTTTCCAGTTTCTTTTTGAATTTGTAGGTCTGATGAATTGGATCGTGATTCCAATTCCAATGTAATAAATTATAACCATGGAATATTAGTGTTTGAGCCTTTTTATATATATATATATATATATATATATATATATATATATATATATATATATATAGGGTCTCCATGAAGTCTTTTTACAATTTAAAAATATATTACAAAGGCAATTAATGAGATATCTTAATCAGAAAAGTTCTATGTACTCACATTGCATTTGCATATTTCAGGTATCCTATTGGAGAAAGAGGTACTGTTAAATGAACCCCAAAAACCCCTACACCTCAAGAAAATCACAATGTGTATCATGGTTTATTGAAACAAATTTGGATACTCAGACTCAACGAAACTACAGAGCTTCTTTCTATGGGGTTATGTTAAAGATCTTGTGTACTGAACAAAGATATGAGACGTCATTGATCTAAAGCAAAATATCACTGATGCCATTTGCCACCATTGATGAGGCTATGCTACAGAGAACATGGCAAGAAATCAAGTACCATCTTGATGTGCTTCATGCAACTAATGGTACCCATATAGAGGTGGATTAAATTAGTTAAAAATATTTCAATATCTACTCCCCATTTTGTAACAATTTCTATTAATTTGTCTGTTCATTTGCTTCAGTAATAAATTTTTAAATTGTAAAGAGACATCCTGTATATATATTACTTTAGACTTTACTTTTATTTGATAGCCATATTTAAGTAGATGCTTTAATTATTTTAAACAGTATTTTATTTCATTTGCTGGCCTGAACCGTCAAGAAATCTTATTAAAGAAAAAAGTGCAATATCCAACAGGTATCAAATACAGGTATCCACATACACACCTGGTGTCCATAAAGTCTCTTTATAACTTAAAAAATATATTTCAAAGGCAATTAATGAGATATCTTAATCTGATTTGTTCTGTATAATCAGTCTTTATCAAATTTTTTAATCACATTGCATTTCTAGTATCCTGTTGATGAAAAAGGTACTGTTAAATGAACCCCTAACTTTTCCACATTGATGGATTGGAAGGGATGGCTCAATTCCATGGCCACCTCATTCACCAGATATCACTTCCCTGGACTTCTTTCTAGGGGGTTATGTTAAAGATCTTGTGTATTGAACAAAGATACAACACTAATCTAAAGCAAAAGATCACTACTTCCATTGCCACCATTGATGAGCCGAACATGGGAAGAAATCAAATACCATTTTGATGTGCTTCATGCAACTAATGGTACCCATATAGAGGTGGATTGAATTAGTTAAAAATACTTTAATATCAACTCCTCATTTTGTAACAATTTCCACATATTTGTCTGTTCATTTGCTTCTATAATAAATTTTAAAATTTTAAAGAGACATCCTGTATATATATATATTACTTTATACTTTACTTTTATTTGATAGCCATATTTGAGTAGATGCTTCAATTATTTTAAACAGTATTTTGTTTCATCTACTGGCCTGAATCTTCAAGAAATCTTATTAAAGAAAAATGCAACATCCGGCAGGGTTTGAACCTGCATCCGCCTCTGCAGAAGAAACTCATTTGATCTGATGTGCTTCTGACCACTCAGCTACAAAGAGCTTCATAATCAATCAATATTCTGTGTCCTGTAATTATGAATCATGATTATGAAGGCCTTTGTAGCTGGGTGGTCAAAAGTAAGTTGGGTCAAACGACAATTCCTCCTGTAAAAGGGGATGCAGGTTTGAATCCTGCTAAAGACAATATCTTCTTTACTGATTTTCAGTGCATTCCTAAAATAAAATCATTAGCCGTGCATTTACATTATATATATAATAGCCCTATTCTATCAGTAATGTTTGCATTCATTCCTGACCACTGACAATCCCTTTCTTCCTCATATTCAATGCATTCCTATAGTAAAATCATTACCAATGTATTTACATTATACATATAATAGCCCTATTCTATCAGTAATGCTTGTATTCATTCCTAACCACTGACAATCCCTATTAAAAACACAACTTATTTTACATGAAAATATTACATATTTTCTCTGTTACTTTTTCGTAGCAACAGTCCAAAATTTTCATTGCCTTTTTCCTGGCCCTATTAATTTAAATATAATGGGGAAGTTCTGCCTGATGGGACAGGCTAGTGAAATTTTTTGCTTTACAACCAAAAGGCCAAGAGGGGCTTTTTTTAATTGATTTGGATTTTGTTGTAAACAGTTAAAATCACAGGTTTAAAATTTTAGTTTTGCAGCATCATTCTTTAGAACAACACATGGCCGAGTGCTTAGAACGTTCACTTTCTGACCATGAGACCCAGGTTCAAATCTCACCATGGTTGATTTGTCAGGAAGGAGACTTCTTGATGTTATTGGTCTGGAGGGGGACAGTACCAACATGTGGCACGTTTGGAAAGTGCCTGAAAACCATAATACAGTTGACCTATGCCTTGTGAGTGAAATTGGGTAGACAGAACATTTGGGGGATCATCAAACAGCTGTGCTAGCAAAAATTCACAAGTCATTTTAGCTTAGGTTTTGAGTTTGCTGGTCTTGTTCAGATAGATAACTCTCCCAGAAACTGTAACTAAGGTCTGCTCGGCATAGTTGCAGTATAAACCACATATTGGCACTGTGAGTGTTGAACAAACACAAATGAGGCTGAGCGAGCGTCTGCAATAGGGATTGGCAAGCCGCCCTAGTAGACAGGTGTAGCAAAGGAGTCGAATTCAACAATGTAAGGGACGCAACTCTTTCCGTCTGAAAATGTCCGGCACACTGCAACGCAAAGCAATGTACTCCAAACACGGGTGTAATGCCGTTCTGCCAATTTCTCCAAGCGACCTGCTTTTATGGAGCCCAGATACACCTCATTAGCATGTGTGTAATGGGACTTTGCGTGACTGCACGAGACCGTGAATATTAAAAGTCACGGACGCCATCTTGGATCTTTCCTTTCCTTTCTCAACCCACAGGCCAGACAGACGCGAGGGCGTTTGGGAGGTAAACCATTTCTATTTTCCCCACAACGGGTATCCTTGAATACAAGTGTCCCACTATTATATATATATATATATATATATGCAGGATGATTGAAAATTAACTCCCTGTTTTATGTATGATGGACTCTCCCATCTGTCTATAATTTTTACAAGATGGGAGAGTTCAAAATAGGGAGTTACTTTATATATATATATATATATATATATATGTGTGTGTGTGTGTGTGTGTGTATACTAGCGGGGATACCCATCATTGCTCAGAAGAATAGTTTATTATTGACAATTTATTGATATTTTTCAGCCATCTTATGGAAAATAATGTTTTATTCAATCTTTAAAAAATAAACTTCATTGTTTTTTTGGTTTGTTACAAAATAACAAAATTTAGGAAAATACAGCACTATAAATACCATGCTCAGATGGGAGTATTTTTATTCAAAAATACACTTTATTTTTCGATTTAAATACTAATATAAATACTTTGATAATGTTGCTTTCAAACAAATGAAGCTTAGATAAAAGTTCATTAACCTTTTTTTCAAATTATTATTAATAAAAAAGTAAATAACCTTAAATTAAGATATATTTAAACATTTAAGTTAATAATTTTTTAAACAAAATCTATAGCGAGCCTTACTTCTTTGAAAAAATAATTATTTACTATTTATTTTGGAAGGGAATTTTGATTTTTTTCAAGTAAATAAAGTTTCACTTTTAAACATTACATTAGCAAACATTTCTCTGTATATGAATTTAATTACTATTTTTGAAAGAGAGTAGAAGCAAGCAAGATACATTGAGAATTTAGTTTTGAAAAGCAAATGTTTAAATTTTAAGTTATATTTGTATCTGAAAAGAAAAGAAAAACTTTAGTTAAATAAAAATTAGGAGAGACAGACATGACTTATGGTCACCATTAATCATGTTGAATATTTGTTTTATGAATTTAACTATCAGTATCTGTCTATATTTCTGAGATGAAGTATTATGTACATTATTCGGACTATTGTCCTCATCTTTGTCACCATATTTATTACAACGTTTCGGTTGTTGTACGCTCTGGCCTTCTTCAGGTGGTTGAAATGTCGAACCGAACCCTTTATTTCCCTCACTGGAGTAGACTGTTCTAGTTCTATGTGCCATATGTAATGGATGTCAGTTATCAGTTATCTCCTGTTAATTTCCTTCTGAAAGTTCTCCACTGCCTTAACTGGGTATTGAACTCACACACTTTGGGTCCTGTCACTGGATCTAATGTAGATATAATTGATCCATTGATCGGAAAGTCTCATTCATATGTCTGAAACCCCACCCACTTCGTGGAAATAACCAAAGATGCTCCCATCCTATCCAACAAGATAGTGAGCTTGGATGTGGTGAGTTTGTTCACAGATTGGCCTCTGACTCATCCCTAGAAGAACGGACCAGTATTCCAATAGATAATCTGATGGAGATGTTGACTTTCTGTTCACAAACAACACACTTTGGAATGGGATCGCACATATATTGACAGGATGAGGGCTTAGCAATGGGCTCATCATTATCACCAGCAATGGCAAATATATACATGGAATACTTTGTGGAAATGGCATTAGAATTTATATCTCTAAAGCCAACTATATGGTTATGGTACATAGATAACATCTTCATACTCTGGCCACACCAGGAAGATGTTCAGGTTCTGCTGGACCATGTGAACTCAATAAGACCTTTGATACAGTTCACAATGGAGAAAGAGAGTAAAAACACACTCCCATTCCTGGATGTCCTAATATCTCGAACAGAGCATGGGTTCAAGATATCCGTATACCGTAAACCGACATTCACCAAACAGTATCTCAATTTCAACTCCCACCATCCATATAACATAAAGAAAGGGATTGTCCACTGCTTACAACACTGAGAAAAAGTCATAAGTGGTGACCCAGAGACATTAGATAAAGATTTGGTCATTATAAGCAATACCCTACAACATAACAACTACCCTGGGTACATGGCAGCAGCCCCAAAAAACTGGGATAGGCGAGTTCAAGAGGAGGACAACAACACTCAGAAAACAGTCTGCCTGCCTTATGTGAAGGGGTTATCAGAGAAAATACAAAGCATCTGCGGTCCATATAACATCAGGACAACCTTCAAAAGCTTGACGACACTTCACAGATATCTCTCCTGAGTAAGACCACCCCCCATAGAGGAGAACATGGCTAAATACTGTGTGTATGCTATCCCGTGCAGCTAAGGAAAGAAATATAAAGGGGAGACAGGCTGCCCCCTTAAGGTAAGGCTTCAAGAACACCAGAAAGCTGTAACACAAGGGGAAGTGGAAAAATCAGGTGTGGCTGACTACATATGGAGAGAGAAGGGAGATCACCGCCCTCTGTGGGATTAGGTTGAGATCATAGACAAAGAACACCATTGGAAAATTCGTAAACTTAAGGAATCAGCACATATGCTAGGCCATAAAAATCTCCTGAGCTGACCAAGCATAGAAATGAATACAATATGGGAACCAGTAATAAGGAGTGCCAGAGAAAAGCAATAATAACAACAAAAATTCCAATATGAGCTCTGGTAAAAACATGAAATGATAACAACAAAAATTGCAATATGAGCACTGGTTAAAACTGGTTGCTGAAGACATTAAGTTTATAATACCCAGAAATTCATACACAGATGTCCTCAAGGACACATGGTACAATGGATAAAGGCATTAGTTAGATCCAGTAACAGGACCCAAAGAGTGTGAGTTCAGTACCCGGTTAAGGCAGTGAAAAACTTGGAGAGGGAATCAACAGAAGATAACTGATAACTGACATCCATTAAATATGGCACATGGAACTGGAACAGTCTACCCCAGTGAGCGAAATAAAGGGTTCAGTTCAACATTCCAACCAACTGAAGAAGGCCGGAGTGTACAACGGCCGAAACATTGTAATAAATATGGCAATGAGGACAATAGTCTGAATAATGTAGATAATGAATTTAACTATATTTTATTTAAAATAATTTTCAAAAAAATAAGCCTTGATATAGTTTTTGCTTTAATAAAACTAAATTGAAAATTACTTACTTTTATATGTTAGTTACACACTAATAAAGCAATGAAGTTTATTTTTTAAAGATTGAATAAAAAAATTATTTTCCATAATATGGTAGAAAAATATTAATAAGGCAATAATACATATACATTACTGCACTTTAGGGTGATACTGAGTCTGTATATACAGACAGACCTCTCATCAGTGGACTAATAGGGGTCTGTTAAAGCTGATTGTCTATAGATGGGAAGGGATTATTTTTGAGTTATAAAACCACTATAGTAACTACCAGTAGTTGTGAATACTATAAACGTGTATATATGGCATAAATAAATATATACTTAATATAGATGTATTAAGAAAAATAACAAAAATAATAGATTTCTCACAGCTACTTTCTCATGTATGCGTTAATGTATTGTACTTTTCGTTTTTGTTTACAATTGAAAGGCCCATCACTTTAAGAACTAATATGACTTGTTCTGCTAAGCCCGCAATTTTTTAAATACATTGCTGATGATTTTGGAAGTATTTTGCCTGAAGATTTTGTTCTTTGTCTTAGTTTAAAAGTAGTAAAATAGACCTTGCTAACCGAATGATCCTCTGTGGCTCAATTGGTTAAGGCACATCAGGCTATATGATGGTTTCGTATAGGATACAGGTTCGATTCCTGTCAGAGGATGAATATTTTCTATGAAAATTTCTTGGACATTCAGGCCGGTAAATGTTATTAATACTGTTTATAAACAGAGTATTTGCTTAAATATTTGTATCTATAAAACAAACGTATAGATATAAAAATGTCTTATAATAATTGTCAGATTTTGTCCATTTCATAATGTGTGATGTCATTTGTTAACATTTCGTTACACATTGAGCAGATATGAATGTACGTGAGAGATTCATGGAAGATTGTATTTTAAAAGCAGTAAAATAGACCTTGCTAACCGAATGATCCTCTGTGGCACAATTGGTTAAGGCATGTCAGGCTATATGATGGTTTCGTATAGGATACAGGTTCGATTCCTGTCGGAGGACGAAGATTTTCTATAAAAATTTCTTGGACATTCAGGCTGGTAAATGTTATTAATACTGTTTATTATAAACAGAGCATTTACTTAAATATTTGTATAAAAAGAATGTATAAAAATGTCTGAGAATAATTGTCGGATTTTGTCTATTTCATATGGTCTAAAAACTGTGACAACTTTCACTGTCACAAATATAGTCGTTTTTGTTAGTCATAAGTCAAGTGAAATTAGCATAATGTATACTATAATTAAACATTTGGAGTATAAGTTATGAAATTTAAAATTATTAAAAAACTATTGAACGAAAATTAATATGATTTATTTTTACTGGCTTGATTTTATTGCCTTTTTTTATGAACAAAAATAAAATAAAAGGTTAATTTTATTTTTTTCAAAAAGTATGCTCAGAACATGAGAGGCAAAGTTTATTCTTTTTTCTTTGTCAGTATTTCAGAACATGAAGTTACATATTTGATATGTGAAGAAAAGCGTTTCGAACACTAAAATGAAGATAAATGAAAAACATCTCGTGAAATAACTAGCTTGACTACCAAGCCTCACTTTCGCTGCTTAAAAAAAAAGTTCCTTTCCCATGTATCATATTTCCGCTTTTCAAACATCCGGTCATGTTTCGGTCTATGTACAGGTAGTTAAAATGCGCATGCGTATTTCCCAGGCATAACTTCCTTCTCTGCTCTAAGTTCCGGTGTAAAAAGAAAAAAAAAAGAAAGGTAAAAGAAAAACAAAGA
Source organism: Acanthosepion pharaonis (assembly GCA_903632075.3). Lineage (NCBI taxonomy): Eukaryota > Metazoa > Mollusca > Cephalopoda > Sepiida > Sepiidae > Acanthosepion > Acanthosepion pharaonis. The sequence continues at coordinate 646,400 of CAHIKZ030000306.1, read as the reverse complement.
TTTAAGAAAAAAAGGAAAAGAAAGAAAAAAAATTTAGAAACTATTCGATTTTTATTGTTGTTATGTTTTTACTCCCCTCTCCCTCGAGTTTAAAGACCTGGGTGTAGGCTTTAAAAAAAAAAAAATAAATAAAATAAAAATAACCACAAACAAACAAAACCCGGAGAACGGATGAAAAAAAAACCGTATTGACGCGAAAAGGATTTTTGTGAAGAAAAAAAAAGAACAGTTTTTAAAAATAGTTAAATTAATTTTCAAATTGAATGTAGAAATTCTTTGAATTGAAAAGAAAGTTAAAAAAATTGAAGTCTCCCCCAAAAAGGGGAGGGGGAATATATACAGAGAAACAACTGGTTAACTTTTTTTTTTACTCTCCGTGGATTTTCCTATTATTTTTGTTTACAACTTCAGGTTAGTAAGACGAAGCATGTTCAAAAAAAGAAAGAAAAATATCTTTACTTCTATTTTAAAATATTGATATTTTCTGTTTTTGCTTTTTTTTTTAAATTTAAAAATCTAGCAAGAATTGTTTGGCTTGTTAAACAAAAAATTAAACTGGGTAAGTAGAAAAGCAATGTCTACAATTTTGTTGTGGTTTGAAAATGCACATGATCTCGATTTTACATTTCCACCTTGAAACTTTTCCTTTTCTTTAAATTGAATGATTATGTTGTCTTTTTTTAAAATAATAATATGAAATTCTTTGACCAAAAGTCTTTTAGTACATTTTAGAATAAATGCTAAATTAAAAAGGTTGATTTTAAACAAAATATTTCTATTCCATAAATATTGTTTTTACCTTTTTAGTTTTTAATCACAATGCATGAAATTTAAATATTTTTGACAGGTAATAATTTTTCTTTTTAGACGTAATTCATTTTCCTATTTTCACTATCATTTTCGGTTCTTATCTATTATCGTTTAATTAATTATTTTCGCTTCTTTTATATTTGATGTTTTTCATTATTTCTGTTTCATTATTACCCACTCCAAGGGGAAAAATAAAATGTAAAAATAGTTTTTCGTTTTATAAACATCTTTAATTTGTGATCTATTTTAATTTTTTTTTTTTTTTTTAATCTGGAAATAGTGTTTTTCATGCAAAATAATTATTTATTTATCGCTCGAAACAATTTCATGATTTTTCGTATAACAAGCACTGAATAAGATTTTCTTTAACCCACCTCATATTCTAACTGCTCCTTAGAATTTGAAAGTCATCAGAAATTTAAATTAAAAATGCAATGTAATTTATTCAAACTTCATTAACAAATTAAATCTGTTGGAAAGAAGAAAAAAATCATTTATCTAAATCATAAGTAGATTATTTATTCTGTGTTGTCTGGTTTCATTACAAAGCCGAAAAAACCTATTTTTAAATGGTATTTTTCTTTAAAAAAAGAAAAAGAAAATTGAGACTGGTCACAGAAATTGAATTATTTCGTCGTTGTTGCTATTTTTGCACTCTCAATCATAAATCACATGGATGCTTTGTGACAAAGATAAATCAACGAAAAAAAATATGTATCGACCAAATAAATCGTGATATGATAGATGATTATTTTGCAGAGAGTTTTTAGATGGAATCAAAAACTGTAACCTTTTTTTTTTTTTATCATTTTTGGTATCAAACCGCAACGGATTTGCTTATCATTATTGGTTCTTAAATTTTTATTTAATTGAAAACACCTTTAGCTTTTTTATGTTGTCATTTTTTTTTATTGTAACCATAACTTTTCAAACGTTCAATTTATCAATTTTAAATTCACGGGGTGTAAATGTTTTGAAGTTGCGGGTGCAAAACTATAAATAACGTCTCATTTTTTTCTTTTTTTAATTTATTTCGGATACACGACTTCAAATAAAGGAGAGCTTCGAATATGAGGCTAGTTAAAGAAACGTTGGGGGAAGTAATTCATTGTTTGTTCTCTAGAACAATTGTTTAGAGAGCGGTAAAAAAAATCGGCAATATGCTTAAAAAAAATAAAATTAATTAATTATTCTGCTGTAAAAAAAGTTTGTGGAATGAAAGATGTAAGTTAGTTAAGTAGTAAAAAAAAAATATATAACAATGTAATAATTGTATATTTATCATTTCTAGAAACGAATCCCTACAGATTCATTCAGATCCTGATTATTTTTTAATTAATACTTTTTTTTAACTTGCATTATCAAAAACACCTTTTCAGAAAACAACACCAACCAAAAAAAAAGCCTTTTTTTTTTTTTTTGGTTGGTATTGTTTTTGTTTTTGTTTATTGAAATCCTAATAGTTTCCAGAACGTTCAATTTAAATGTCATAATACAAATTTTAATACATGGAATGAAAATATATGGTGTTTTGAAGTTTTAGTTACATGTGCAAAACTACAATACATCTCGCTCTTTTTAAAAAAAAATTTATTTATTTTATTTCGGGTGCATGGCTTCAATTATAAAGAATAGCTTAGAATATGAGGCTACTTAAATAAATATAGGGGAGGTAATTTAGTGTTTGTTCTACAACAGTTGTTTAGACTCTACAAGCGTTATGCTGTAAATGGGTACAAATTGAGTATTGTAGTCCGTGCTGAAATGTGTGTGACGTCATGGGAACATGCAAACAATTTACAACCATTCACATTTCTCTAGGCCTGGCTATGAGAAAAAAAATTTAAGGGATTTTTTCATATTTGCTGTAGGCTTGCTGGTGGCTGGGGCAGTTCCAGCTGGAGTGGATTGTTTGGTCTGGGGTTAGTTTGTAGTGAGACTATTGAAACTGTTTTATCCTTTAGGTCAGCCTTGCATTCATTCTCAGAGTAGCTGGCTCCATAAGTTGCCAGATCTGCTAGATTGTGTTCAGTTTAGATCTGACCACTGATGATGGTTGATGTGACAAGTGTCGAGGGATTTCTTCAGAAAGCTGTTCACAGTAATGAATAAACAAGTTATTGCAAGAACCAAATAACTTTATTAAACAAAAAAAATACTAAACTGGAATGTGAAAGTTTTTTTAAAATGAGTTACTGAAAGATTAGGGTGTTTCAAATTTGCATAGGCACCTAGATGTGATATCACAAACTTCGGTATGGTCCACACTGGAATTTTTGTGATGTCGATGAACACTTGTCACTTTTGTAATGTCAATGAATATTTGTTACTTTCTTGTAATGCTTATTGTAGTAGAGACTTTGCAATCACGGATACAACTATAGTAACACTGTTGAACAATACTGGTGTCAGGTTCTCTTGAGTAACACTCACACTAAGAGTACTTGCTCAATAATACTCGTTCGAATATTAACCACTGAATAGTGATCACTTAGACGCCACGCTAATTCCCATATATACATTTCCTTTACCATTATTCAAAATGGGATTGCCTGTGTTTGCTCTTTTGTGATCTGTGTTCAAACTCCAGTGTCATCAGTGACACGTTATTCCTATATAACAGGAATATTTTGCCGTTTTAAATCATTCACTTTTTTAGTCATCACTCTCAAATATCTAGCATCATTGGACAGTTAAAATGTAATTAATTTTTACTTTAAAACAACAATGTAAATTAATATTACTCTTCTTAAAAGTTTCAAAAATTAAAACGTACAGTTGTTATATACACCTTTGTAAAATATTCAAGGATATTTTTCAGTTTAGCATCCGAAATAACCAAACAGTGAATTGTCTCCTACAGACTGTTTTACTTTACTTCATATTCTGGTCCCATATTTGTTTTTCCAATCATAAGAACTGAAATAATTCTACATTTATATCGATGAAATTTACAATATGATAGAACTAGTTAACGTGTAATTTGATCTGAAAATCTTCTTGCATTGGTAATATACTGTCCAATATGTAATAATTTTATTTATATTATAACTACTCGCTCCCCATTAAAAGGAAAATCAATCATTTTTTTTTTTTTTTTATGACCTGCTTTCAAGCCTTGGGTAGCAATCTAAAAGAAGGAAATATCTGAATTCTAAACAATGGTGAAGGCAATGGGAAACCACTATACTCTTGCAAGAAGGCATTGTAATTCACAGCTAATAAAAAGGAAGCTGTAGAGAGACACAATTGCCTACATTCTTAAGGTACATATAATAAGGTCAGGATATGATGCTAGGTAAAGCAATGTAGGAAAGTATAGTATTAGTTGTATGGAAATTGTGACAGATACTAAACTGGAAGATGACCAAATTCAAAGGGTTGAACTATTTATTTTATTTTTTTTCTATTGGTGTTTTATGAGATTAACTTAGTTTATATTTGGAACTGTTTATATTGTAAAACAAAAACATTAATAAAGTCACGTCTACTAAAAAGTAGCTTATAGTTTTTTTTCTCTTAAGTAGTATTTAAAGTACTTAATGCAATTTGCAAAGATGTTTGGTTTAAGTAATATTAGCCTAGTTTCTATGTATAATATTTACGCACAAACACTGGATTGTCTCTACAGTTATATTTATTTACTAAGCTTAATACAGCACATGTGCATTACAAGTGTTGAGGAATCTAGTGAGGATCAAATACATTGTAGATTTGAATTAGGAATGTTATGCAAGGCTAGATGTGCAGAAAGTGTAATTGGCAAACAGTTCAAATTCTGGACTAGTCTATTGCATTCAGTTTTGCACAAATGCCACTGGGAAAGGCATGAATGTTTCTATTCTCCCCAAATATGGGTTAAAAAGTAGGTTAGACTTGGCTCTTTTAACTTGGGTGGCAGCCAGTCTGTGAATGAAAACTCTGAATTCTAAACTAAAGGTGGCACCCAGAAACCATTCCACTATCTTTCCTAACAAGGCATGGTAATTCAGATGTTAGAGGTAAGGAATCTGTGGTAAGCCATTTTCGCAGACATCCTGAAGGAAAATAACTTCTTTATGTGTGGCAAGCTTGTTAGATTTTTAGGGTTTTTAATAAACTTAGTTTAGTTTGATATGTGGCTGCTAGTTTGAAGTACTCAATGAGGATTGAAGTCATAACTTTATCGTGATTTTTCTCAGCATAGCTTTCATGTGGCACAAGGCGGAAGGAAAATATGGGGTACCCAGTGAGGATTGAACTTGCTATCTATTACACCATGTTGCAGTGCTCACAATGGTGATTTTTTAAGTGTGGCTTTGATGTGGCACAAGGCCAAAAGTATGAGGCATCCAGTGAGGATCAAACTCACTACCTAGTCGTAATTGTTCTAGTAAGACAAGCTTGCTAACCATTACACCATGCTGAGGTGCCCCAGTCATTTCTTTATGGGCTGCAATTAGGGCTGGATTTAAATGAAGAGAGGCCTTAGGCTATTTCACTTGTGAGGCTGCTTCAAAATCCCCCATTCTTACAAGTAGAGGAAAATGGAAGAGTTTTAAATTAAAGAATTTGAGTAAAGCCAAAGATGTTGATGACTGGGGTTTAAAATTACTGAAGGGTTGTTTAGATTCTATTCTCAGTGTTAAAAATATTATACACATTGGCTGGAAGGTCCCTAGATTTTGGGGCCCTAGACTTCAACCTGCTAAGCCTATAAGTAAATCCAGCACTGACTGCAATACTAAACTTATTCTTTATGTGTGTAATTTTTGATAGTGAATCTAAAATTAGAAAAGTTAAGAAACTTTTCGTTTTCAAAGTTTTAACTCTAGCTGATTTTTTAAGGTGGCCTTTCCCCACTTCAAAGTCTGTCACAAAACAATTTTCCCATCTCTCCTCTCCCATAAAAAAAGGAAGGAAAATAAATAACTATTCAAATATTTTTACCCTGTACTAACTTCAGCTTGTTTTAATTTGGGATACTGTTACTCTTCACTTTAACACCATTATTACAAATAATCTTAGATCTTATTAAAGTCAAGTAACTGGATTTTGAAATTTTTATTTTGAGAACATTTTTTTTTTTTTTTATAGTTATAATCTTTTGCTCAGCCTGTGAGGATCTTTGTTTGATACAGGTCTTCCCTAGATCCCACCATTTTTGTAGTTCGTGAGGAGGAATGAGCCATTACCCTACCAATGTGTTGTTGATAGGGGGGGATGTGACCTGTTTAGGTGATCATGTCTTTTTTGATTCATGATTGGCAGAAGAATTCCTGCAGTAGGCTGCAGCTACTTTCTATGGTATACTTATTGCCAGCCACTGCCATAGGACCTAGTTTACCTGCTATTTAATCCATAGCTGGGGGGGAGAAGAGATGGATTCATACCTTTCCCAAGGGTATTTGTGTGTAAGTGAATGTAACAAATCCAGCTGGAATTGGAACTCTGCTCAGTTTGCTTATTCTGAGATGTTATCTATCACACCACCTGCACATCCAAGCTTATAGTACTTAGTATTCCCAAGTGGTCACCCATCTAGTTAATGATTAGGTTCAATGTGGCTTAACTATGGTGAGGTGATTAGATGTGAACCAGTATTTCAACATAAAATAGTCATAAGCCATATAGTATATAGTTACAGTACAGTTTCTGAATTGAAATATAAACCATTAGAACTTACATATTATTGCCAATAATAAACAAGGTTATAAAATTCTGTTACCAGCAAAGGTAACAGAATTTTAGAATCCTGGAACTCAAGAATTCTTCAAATGTGTTTTTTTAGCCAAGTCTTCATTGTTGAAGATTGTTTCTTGCAGGAAACTGTCATGATGCTTAAACCAAATGGTAGTTGAACATTAGAGAGGCATGGCAAGGAAACTGAGCAAGGTAGTTTCTTAGTTCAATTCACATTCTGCAGTGTCATTTTTGAGGATTAGGATTGGGCTTCTGGTTCCTTTTTAAAATCTTTTCCTTCTCTTTCACTTCTGTTGACCCCTTACGTTTTGGTGGCATTATGACCTTGCTTGGAGTGTGGTTCTTGGGCAGAGTGAACATTATTGCAAAAAAAAAAAAAAAATTACTAAGATCCACTCAGCATTGTCACAGTATAAACCATAGGTTGACTCTGCAGGTGCTGAAAAAACATTAATGTACCCGAGCAGGCGTCTGCAGCAGGGATTAACTTGCTGAAGAGCATGCTCAGAAACAAGCTACCAGCCATTATATTAATGATGTCCAGTAGCTTCCAGTCCTTACTCTTTTGTGTGACCGACTGACTGACCTAATCTTATGGTACCAAACTGATTTCTCCCTTGTTGCTTACCTGATAAGTGTTTATATTAGGTGAAGTTATTTGCCTATGTTTCGTTTTTGTTTAATTTATATTCTCTGCTAACAAGGCAGGTCAGTGCTCTCTACAGGTTATCAGTAGGTGGATTATTTTACTCGGCAAATGATCTTGTGTTCACATTGTTATAAAATATCCATTTTTCATTGCTTGCCATAATTTGTTTAAATTATTTACACTCAAATTATTATTCAACTTTTGTTGCTATTATTACAAGGTTTCAACTGTTGTCCCTTCCAGCCATCATCTGGTGCTTGTCAATCTGGTAAACCTTCAGGAAATGTTTAACTAAACACTGTATTTGAAATTTAGAAGCATTATATAGAATATTGTTAGTACTGTCTTTATTTCTGCTTTCATTCATCATTATTCAGAATGTGGTGGGTAAATTGTCGCCATTTTATATTTTTAATTTCACTCATGCATGTTGTTTTTGATTTTGTCGACTACCCAGTATATTAGTAGGGTCAGTTAGGCACTGTCTGAGAGAAAGAGTATCATTATGCAAAATTTGGAAATGGCATGTTGTACTGCTTGGCTGCTTGCATCAGAAGCTCCAATATGAACATTTCAGAGTGGGTGTCAATCTGAAGACAGTGAAGAGGAATCGAAAAGAGTTGGACGAGTCTAATGGTGATTACGAAGGTGTTGTGAATGATCACTAGTGATCTTGATGTTATGCCTCCACTCAACACTGAGGCCTACATCAAGTGCCTTGAGGAAGTTTTGTTGTCCTGGGTCAACAAGGTGGCTGCTGGAAGACCCTATGTCTGGCAACAGAACTCTGCACCATGCCACACAAACAAGAGAACCCAGTTATGGCTGTCAGACTATTTCTGCAACTGCATCACCACTTACATCTGGCCACCTAACTCCCCACACTGCAATCCCCTTGATTATTGTCTGTGGGGGCTCAGTGGAGGAAGAGACCAACAAAACTCCTTGTAAACACCAAAGATGAACTGAATGAAAGGATTATGGCAGCATTCACTAACTTAAAAAGGGAGAACTTCCAGAAGATTTGCAAGAGATTCAAATGTTGTCTAGAGGCTGTGGTTGAAGCCAATGGCAATTTTATTGAATAGATTTACTTTTTAGTATTTCAAGATGTTGTGTAATTTTGGTAAATATATCTGTTAAAATGAGATGTTGGTATTATTTTCATTTTTGTGTAATTCAGACAACAATTGATCCATCGCACACTGTATATTTTTTGTAATGCTCATTTGTAGGAGAGACTTTGTATCAATGTGATACAATAATAGTAACGCCTTCGATGAATACTCGGTCAGACGCTGCTAATTCCCATGTATATATATTTTTCCTTTACTCGTCATGTGATTTAATTATTTCAAGATGTGGTTGACTGTGCTTACTCTTTGGCAATCCATGTTTAAACTCAAATGTCGGCAGCAACATTTTATTCCCATATAACAATATTAAAGTTATTTTATTTATTTATTTAATTTATTTATTTTTTGCGCAAGCTTTAATCCTATTACATAATACTCCCTATTCAAGGCATTAATCTCTATCTATAAAAGGCAGGATGTGTGTGTGTGTGTGTGTAACGAATGCACAGCCGCAATTTTCGACAGATTTGCACCAAAATTTACATGTACATGCTCCAAGTTAACAGAAAGGCCAAGACTGACTTTGCATTTCCCAACTCCCATCGATAGTGGAAATAATCAATTTTTTCATGCTTCTACGACAGTTTTCATGTAGTTTGCGGCCATTTTCTACTGGCCAGAGTGAGAGCCAATAGCTGGCTGCCACGAATAGGCAGGAAGATTCTATTGGCCAGTGGGAGAGTCAACAGCTGACTGACATGAATGTTAACTAGCATTCAAAAAAAATCAATAGCTGCATTCGTCATAAGTGGGAAAAATTTAAATCTGCATGGCACTTTACTCCAATTGGCTCATTCACTTGCTTAAACTCAACGTTGATTCTGATTCTGCAGAACTGGGTTGGGTGTGAAAAAGTATTTGTTGTTAACATTCTTTTTTCATTCGTTTTTTCCAGTTACGAGTCCTTTTTTAAAGCTGATCGTTTTGTATTCATTTTGTTTAGTTCTTTTTTCATGACAGATTTAATGCTTAGTATAGAGCTTAGAAAAAATTTGCAGTGTGAGATAGGCAAGAAGTAAGGCATGTAGCAACATCAGCACGGCAAAAGGCAAGGAAGGGCAAAAATATTTTAAGTCAAGTGATAGCGATTGCTGTATGAGTCATACGATTTTTGAATCAAGCACGGGCAATGCCGGGCCATGCTGCTAGTAACTTTGTAAAAATGAATCAACTTGGAGGATGTTAGATGGTTCGCAATTTTTTAAGGCATGTGTTTCATTCAAATTTGTATGTTAAATAAAATCCTATTACATTTGCAAGTTGGTGCAATTGTTGTATGGTAAAATAAAATAAGTAAATTCAAAACTTGTTGAAACTTTATAAAATGAATGAAATATTGAAAAAAAAAATCATTGTGTAATGAAGTTAGGAAATTAGAATTATGTACTAAAAGACACTTTAAATATCTTAGATATAAAAATATTAAGTTTCATAAAAATATTCTCCATCACGTTCGAATCTGGTTAGTACCTAGCTGGATGACCGTTTAGGAATACTAAGTGCTGTAAGATTGGATAATGACTTGGAATTGTTAATCAGAGTGCTGAGTTCCAATTTCTGTTGGGTTCATTCTATTCAATTATGCGCAAATACCTTTGGGGAAAAATATGAATCCATGTCTTCTCCCCCTCAGGCTGTCAGTAAGATTTGTATCAGTAAACCATTATTATCTTGAAATATAATTGTGTACAAAATATTCTGGCATTTAATAATCAGTAGAGGTTGATATGCCACTAAACAAAAATCACCAAACCAAATCCACATGTAGGGATTTACATTTATGACCAAACCAAATCCACATGTAGGAATTTACAAAACTACATCATCTGAACATAGTGTTGATTACTTATGTTATTCGAACTGTTATCCTCATCTTCATTGCCATATTCATGCTGTGAATATGGCAATGAAGATGAGGATAACAGTTTGAATAATGTAAGTAATCATAATACCTTATCTCAGAGATATAGACAGATATAATGTTGATTAAATGACCTGCAAATGGTCCTTGGATTTTTGCCCATTTCTCAGAACTAGTGGTGTTTGTTTATATTTGAATCTGCTTATATATGCGTTATTCTACCCAAAAGTATGGTAAGATTTTATTATTGATTTCACCTGATCTAGTTTGTTGTGTGTGCATGAGTGATTAAAAATTTCCAGCACAAAACTTTACAAAATCTGATCAAAGATCACAATATTTGTTTGTTTGGTTGTTTTTTTTTTTGTTTTTTTTTTTTTTACTTTTTTTGTCTGGCCATGAACTTTGCCTCTTGTACATTGGTCTATTCCCATCAATGTCTTCATCTTGGTTAATCACAACATTTTTGATATTTATACTCTCTTTCCTTCTTCAAATATCTGTCTGGAGAATTTTAAAACTGTATCTATATGGAGTAGATTGTTCTTTTTATGCTTTCCATTCTGAGGGTTTATCTTGTATCAGTTTATCTGATCTTTTTTGTTTCTTTCCACTGAACTCAAAACCACCAAATACAGAAATTTTCATTTGTTAAACCAGCATTTTTCAACCAGGTGGGTCTGGGCACACTACTATTCCCTGAAAGGTAGCCAGAAACATCCAAAGTTAACAAAAAAGTAATTTATGAATTCTTTTTTATAGTTAAAAAAAAGAATATTTATTTTTAAAAAGCTTGAGACACAAGATGTCATATCTTAAAAATAAATGTTTATTTCAGGAGACTTCTTTATTATTTTCCTATCTTCAAATTTCATGAATAATTTTTCCTTTTAAAAATTTAAAGTGCATTCCAGAGTTTTAGTTATTCTACAAGTATGCTCTGAAGCAAAAAAATAAAAGTTTAAGAAACACTGCCTTACTTAGACCATTATCATATTGGACAATCATGTGGTAGAATTTTGCAACCTTATGACCCTTCTTCTCTGAAAGTAACAAGATTCTTTCTCAGATGGTGTTCATTCCCATGATTTTCCTGAGAAGCTTGGAGCATAACACATGTGTTGACTCTTTCAATTGCCTTATTCTCTGATATTTAAAAAAAAGAAAAAACAGAATTGAATCTCTGCATTTACAAATCCGAGTTTATTTTTATCTATTTTAACACATTATTAAATTTAGTATATGTTTTAAAAAATAATTTTGTGTCTCCAAACTGATTCAACTTTTTTTAAACTGATAAAATCTGTTTAATCTCCTTACAAAATGTTGCTAAAAAGATCTTGCTTTGAAATATTTCTCAAATCTAAGCAAAGACCAGATTTAATTTGTTTTTTTCTTTTCTTGCTTGTGTGGCCTGAGAGCTTTTTTTAACACTCACTCATATTATTAATATCTTTTTCTCTCTCTCTCTCTAACACATACGAGAATGCTGTATAAATTCCTACATATCAAAATAATATGTAAAAATGCAGCCGAATGTGTTTCGATCCCCCTAAAAGGACTTCATCAGATTAAAGTAATGTTCTAATTGATGGAATTGTATGTAGGGGAGTTATGAAAATATGTCTCTCTCTCTCTCTATCTATATATATATATATATATATATATATATATATATATATATATATAATATATATTAATATGTTCATGTTCATTTCTTACTATGTGACCTAGTATTTAAATCTTACCAAAGTTTGATTTGTAAGAGGACTTCTTGATGTTACCAGCCCAGCATGCAGCACTGTTAGAAATTGTCTGAAAACCATCCCAAAGGTTGGCACAAGCCTTGGTAGTGAAAGTGGGTCGATGGAACTGTTTGGGAGCTGTCAATAGTTGTGCTATGACTAAGGGTTTGAGTGTACTGGCCTTGTTCAAATTGTTGCTCACACAAGATTATACATTCTCTCTCAGAAACTGCAACTAAAGGTCTGCTCAGCATAGTTGCAGTATAAACCACAAATTTGACTCTGTGGGTGTTGAATGAATACAAATGTGCCTGAGCAGGCATCTGCAACAGGGACTGGAAATGAGTAGCCAACCATTTTACCAACACACACATTAAGGGACTTACAACCATATCACATTGAAACATTGGTTCCCTGTACAATTACTGGTTAAGTGATGTTAAACCAGGTCAGTACCTTGATAGGTAACTGCTTGGTAATGCTAGGTACTGTAAGCTTGGAAAATTACAATGAAGTTTATTTTCCTGAACAATCTCTGTTGAAAAGGGAGTATATATTTTTGGCCATCAATTATGGCAACTATTTTTCTCTCTCTCTCTACTCTCTTTCCTCTCTCTCTTCTTTTTTTTTTTTTTTTTTTTTTAAATGCCACAGGTAAATTAATTTGTGAATATCACATCAAAGAAATGAACAGCTGTTTATTAAGCAGAATCTGAGAATCAGTTTTGATATTTAAACCAAGAGAAGGTGTTTGACAAGTTTTGATCAGTCAGAAAAATAAATAAACCCATAGTGGATAATTTTTTTTTATTTTTTATAGAATATTACAATAACTTTATTTGCAACAGAGGATCTATTTAACTTGTGTAACCCATACTATGAGAAATTATAGTAATTATTAATTTTAATTGTGATATGCAATGAAACAAAAGACTTGAAACAATGTAATTGAGATTCAATAAAGCAGCAGTAAAGAATTCACAGCTAAAATAAAGGCCAATGAAGTGTTTAATTAATCCATTACATTTATATTTTTTGGATGTTCAATCATTTCTATAATTCAGTGATGACTCTTGATACTATATAAATTACCTTTTGCTCAATGCCTTTTCCTGTTAAAAATTGTGTTTAATATAACAGTGAAATGGACATATCTCTCAGAAGAAAAAATAGTGACAGAATGACAAAGCCTATTTTAAGACCAAGTTGAAGTAAAACAATCACTTAATAGACAAAGGTGTCTGAGTGCCTCACACAAAAGGCTTGAACAAATAAGACTACAACTGAAGAAACATAGGAGTAAAGGAACTGATTAATTAAACAGTTTATTTTGCTTGGGAAATAATTTTGTCTAAATGCAGGTAAATATTTCACTTGTAAAATGCTGAGGGAAGTAATCACCTATAAATTAACTTGATGTACCTCCCTTCCCAAGACAGATAGGACAGGAAATATATAAATAAATACATATTGATAATTATTATATAGTTTTGTTGCATAGAAAGATGACGGTCCTTCTCTACACTAATTGTTGGACATGGATTCATCCATCTGCTATCTACTCATATGAACGGTTGGTGTGAAGTGGGTTGCAAGGTGTAGCATTTGAGTTGTATGCATTGCCGCACTGAATTACAGTATTTGCTATTACTATATTATTAATCCATGTCTCTCGTATGATTAAACCTGTTCTTCACTCAACCTTTTGTTCCAGTGTTTCCTTACAGTATTATTAACAAGAACTATGATCAATATATGAACATTATAAAAGGGTTAATGTTATTCTTGGCTGGTCTTCAATTGGCATTCATTTGTATATCATAGACTCATTTTCAGGATGTATAGTAGATTTTTTTTTTTTTTTTAATAACTTCATATCTCGCACCTCTTTCCTGTGGAACTCCCTTCCCTTTTCCTGTTTCCCTGATAGCTATAATCTCCAACTATTCAAATGTAATGTCAATAGACATCTCCAGTTGCTTTGATCTATCCACTATCCTTTTCTCTATCACTCTTATCTGCTTTCGTGCCAAATCCTATGTAACCCCTTGCGTGCTAGTGGCTTCCAGCCTTGCTTTGGGTGAAATGCTTATAAAAAAGAAAAAAAAAAATCAGCAAAAATACTATGTTACATAGAAAAATATTGTAGAAAATATAAATAGTTGTAAATTCAAGAAACAAAACCTCATTCAGATGTTTTTACCTAGCCTCAATATAATCACATATTTTTAGAGGTGTGTATGTATGTATGTATGTATGTATGTATGTATGTATGTATATATATATACATACACACACGCATATAAAGTACAATAAGATAAAGACCAAATATGAAACGTTTAACATGTTTCACTTTTATTAAAGCTTCATCAAAGAAGAAGATATGGAAAAAGAGAGGAAAGAAATTCTGGTATTTTCATTGGTTAATCATGTTTCACATGCATTTGACTTGTTAAACAAGCATTAGCATTCCAAATTCAAGGAGAGACGATACTCCCATTTAATGTTCCAAACTTGACTGAAATATCACAAATATAGCTTTATGTCTGAAAGTGTATAATGATTCTAGTTTGTCTATTTAGGATTCAGATATATACTTGTGTGTGTCTAATACAGTGTAACCCGGATATAAGAGAGTTGTCGGGACCGGAGAAGAAGTCTCTTATATCTGTGTTTGGTCTATTTTATATACATTAACACAGGCTCTAATTTGGGACCAGAGAAAATCTCTCTTATATCCGGGTTAAACTGAACATTATTTGGTTGTTTTTGTAGGTTGATTTGGAAATGTTTTTACATACATACCATTTGTTTTAGATAAACATATGTTAGATTCTTTAAGAATAGATTCATTAAAAGTTGATGATGTAATGTTTTTGATGTGTGTCTATAGTTGGTAATATTGTTAATTTTGAGGTACAGTGGAGTAATGGATAGTGGCTCAGATTGAGGAATCATAGAGCTAAGTTCGAATTCCAGTCAAATCCATTACATTCACTTACATGCTAATACCCTTGGGAAAAGTATGAATCCTCTTCTCTCCCCACTCAGCTATGGGTAAATAGCAGGACAGACTGGGTTCTATATCCTTGGATAGCAACTGGTCTAATGTAGAAAGAAATGTCAACCTACTGCAGGAAAAAAATCTGCCTCATCAGTCATATATTGAAAGATACATGATTGTTTAAGCGTGTATCACACATGGCACATAACTGACTGAATATTGTTATTAGTAATCCTACAAAGGGTGTACATGTTTGAACCCTGCCAGGGAGAACATTTTCTTCAAGTTTCTTAAATGTACAGACTGGTAGACGTAATTCATACTATAAAAAACAAAACACGAGGCATCTGTTCAAAACCTGGGTTTCTATTAAAAATAACAATAAAAAGAAACAATATCAGATTAAAACAAATCAAAATCTGTTAATTTCTTAAAAATTACTTTACTAATACGGTCTCTTCCACACAAACTCCCCATCTTCACTTTTCAGTCTTAAATCCATAAGCATCTCGGTGTCCATCAAGGTGATGAATTATTTCCCCTCTCCACAACCTCTCTCCTACAGATGAAATGTTCCAAGCCTTTTGATACTCTATCACTATTTCCATGGAAAGTGTTCTAATGAGCTAGATTCCTTAATTCCACCAATTCTAACCTTCATGGCTAAGATCTGCCATGCCAAGCAAGTTGTGTTGAATTGCCCTCATTCTCTTTGCATTCTATTGTGAGATGTAAATTCCACTTGAACAGCTTCTTCTCACAAACCACTACTTTGTGGAAACGACTCCCAAGAAGATGCTTCCCTGTTCAATAAAATCTTAACCCCTTCAAATTAAAGGTCCTCATACACTGCACTGCTTACACTTTAATCCTTTACCTTGAGTGGTTCTTGGGCCTTGTATAGGTAAACTTTATTGTAAATATATATATATATATGTGTGTGTGTGTGTGTGTGAGATAATTAAATAGTAGAAAAAGAGTGTGTGTACAAATTTCAAATTTGTGGAAGAAAAAAATCATTGAGAAGGGAAAACTTTATATAAATGCGTTTTTTTTTTTTTTTGTGGTCAGGGAGAATGACAGAATGTTTATTTATACAATTCCAGAATCTAACTTTGGCTGTTTTCTAACCGACTCTGAAGAGAATGCTTTCTCAATCATTACAATCATGGCCTATTCAAATCTAGTCTTAACTGTTATCTTCCTAACATATCTCCATAAACTGTATCCCTTACTTTGTAACCCTCTACCTCAAGTGGCTTTTGGGTGGGCATTATTGTAAAAAAAAAAAAAAAAAAGCTAGAAATGTGCCTCCTTTCACTAGGAGACTAGTAGTCTTGCAGAGTTTAATGATCCCAGTGAAGTACAGTAATTAAGGTTATGATGTTAATTATAGTACTTTGGTTGGTCAAGGACTATAAAACCCCACAATGTAGTGTATGCCGTACAGTGCTTTGAGCTGCAAAACAAAATGGGGATAGGATTTGATGCAATGTCCTCTTTCATTTTTGTTTTTATATGTTGTTGGTGGTGGTCTCATTCTTGCATCTTCTGTGGATGCCCTATTTTCAGGTATTGCAAAGTTCTCTCTGAAATTCCCATATTTCAAATATATCTTTCTATTCTTGCTCTAAGATAAACCTTGACCTTGGAGATACAGCCCCATCTTTTGGGTCCCAACTGTGTTAAATCCTGTCTGTATCCTGTGGCTGTTATAGCTATGCTATACTATCTCTTTCACACATGGATGAATCCATTTTTAAATTGTTAATACTGATGCCTTAATTATCAGTATAGGAGTTAAAAGGACTTGTACAGAGGGTTAGTGGTTGTTTATTAAGCATATTACAGAAGCAAGTGTGTAACTTTTTCTTTCTTTTTTTTTTTTTTTACCTGTGTGTTTTCCTGAAAATATCCCTATTTATAATTGGCTTGTTTGCTCCTACCTTTTAGGTTCTAAGGTAATGATAAATATAATTTTTTCTTAAAAAATTGAATTGCACATCACCTATTGTACTGAGGATATATAGAATTGGTGAGCCAAGTTCCAATTCTGGTCTTATCTGTTGCACAAACACTCTTGGGGAAAAGACATAAATTTATCTTCTTCCCCCAGTTATGGGTTAAATAGAGTAGAATGGGCTTTCAAGCCTTGGGTGGCAGCAAGTGTAGTGAGGATGGCTTTGAGCTTCAAACTGTGGAGAAGGCAACAGGAAACCATTCTTTCTCAAGGATGTAAAGATGAGAAATTTGAAGAGTTATGACTACCTATTCCTGAATAGAATAAATAGTACATGGCATTAATAAATAAAAAAAATTTTTTAAATTCTTCAGACCATTATATATGTTGTGCAAATTGGTTTGCCTGATTTGGTAAATAGAAATATGGGATATATATTGGAATTTCAAACTGAATCCTTTATTTAGTCCACTGGGGTAGATTGTTCTAGTTCCATGTGCCACTCCTCATCTGTTCTTGTTCTATGTGCCATGCCTCTTTTGGGTATCTCAGTGTCAGTTAATTCTCTTTAGTAACTCAAGTTTTTTTGTTCACTCCTGCTGTGGCCAGGTATTGAACTCACAACTCTTTGGGTTAAGTCACTGGATTACTTTGATAAATGCTTTTATCCACTGGGCCATCTGTCTCCAAGTAATCCAGTGACTTGATCCAAAGAGCTGTGTGTTCAATACCTGGCCACAGCAGGAGTGAACAAAAAACTTGGAGAGTTACTAAAGAGAAATAACTGAAACTGAGATATCCAGAAATGGCATGCCATGTGGAACTAGAACAATGTACACCAGTGGACTAAATAAAGGGTCCAGTTTGAAATTCCAACGTATATCACCTGAAGAAGGTCGGAGCATACAATGGCCAAAATGTTGTGAATATGACAATAAAGATGAGGACGATAATGTAAATAGTGTGAATAGTTACAATACTAGATAAAGAAATATGAGATATTGTATTCTAATGACTTTTTTTTTTTTTCTAGTATATTGTTTTTTATTAAGTATAAATTAGATTTGGCACCTGGTGAGGATCAAATTCACTACTCAGTAGTAATAGATCTGCAAGACTCATTTACCATGATACCATAATGATGTGCACAAATGTTTTAGTATATTTGTTCCAAGCAGTAAGTAACATTTGCATATGTTTGTATGCAAGCTTACAGCCATATCACATTGAAACGTTGATTCCTTTATGATCACCAAAATTAATTAGTAAAATTTGTATCATTAAAAAAAGAAAAAATTCTTACAATCTAAAAAAAAATACTTTATGCTTTTACTTTTAAATAACCTGCAACGGGTTGATAAATTATAAAAATGAATCTATCAATCAAGAAATGCAAGGTACCTGGCACAGGGCCCATCCCTGTGCTAGTTGTATCACGGCTATGACTAGCTTAGACAAGCTATGACCATCTAAAAGGCCAGTGGCCTGAGTGAAAACACTCGGGTCCCCACGTTAAAAACTGACCTTGTGTCGAAACCTGACTCTGTGTGTGTGTGTGTGTGGGGGGGTCAAGTAAATATCTATACTAAACTTTTGTTGAAAATACATTGTTTTAACATCAGCAATAAAAAAAGCAAAAGTTGAGGTCTTTAAAGTCTCCATTTTTGCTACATGACTTTGTAAGATTTAATTATCAAAACAGTCATATCTTATGCCAAGTGTATAAAACGATTGCAACAATAAAATATTTATTATATCTATCTATAAAAGGCAGGATGTGTGTGTGTGTAACGAATGAATGGCTGCAATTTTCAACAGATTTGCACCAAAATTTATATGCACATGCTCCAAGTTAGTGGGAAGGCCAAGACCGACTTTACATTTCCCAACACTCATCGATAGTGGAAATAATCGATTTTTTTTCATGCTTCTACAGCAGTTTTCATGTAGTTTGCGGCCATTTTCTACTGGCCAGTGTGAGAGCCAACAGCTGACTGACACAAATGTTAACTCGCATGCTAGCATGCAAAAAAACAATAGCTGCATTCGTCACAAGTGGGAAAATTTAAATCTGCATGGCACTTTACTCCAATTGGCTCATTCACTTGCTTAAACTAAATGTTGATTCTGATTCTGCAGAACTGGGTTGGGTGTGAAAAAGTATTTGTTGTTAACATTCTTTTTTCATTCAGTTTTTCCAGTTACAAGTCCTTTTTTTAAAGCTGATTGTTTTGTGTTCATTTAGTTTAGTTCTTTTTTAGTAACAGATTTAATGTTTAGTATAGAGCTTAGAAAAAATTTGCAGTGTGAGATAGGCAAGAAGTAAGGCATGTAGCAACATCAGCACGGCAAAAGGCACTCCTTTAAAGGCAAGGAAGGGTAAAAATATTTTAAGTCAAGTGATAGCGATTGCTGTATGAGTCGTACGATTTTTGAATCTAGCATGGGCAACACCGGGCCATGCTGCTAGTTCAATTCATAAAGTAGTCACTTAGTAGTCTATTTGACCGTATATACCCCACTCTCCATTTATATTTAATTACAATAGTATGGAGTTAGGACCCTGGTCTTTTGAACAGAATAGAGGTTTTTATCCCTTGTTTAGGATTGGGTTTCTGGTTCCTTCTAAGGTTCACTTCAACTCTATACTTTTTTTAATGTCTCCGTCTGAATTCTGAAATATTATTCCTTAATTAATTTTTTTTCCCTTTTCTCCTCTCCCAATAGGAATAGATAGGTTTGCCAATCATACAATTCACACTCCTCCTTGATCTTTTGAACAGGAGTAGAGGTTTGTCCCTGTTTTGGATTGGGTTTCTGGTTCTTTCTAAAAAAAATCTACTTCCGCACTAGTAATGTAAAACTTTTTACAAGTTCAGGGTGGTCCGAAAGTCTTGTCACCCCCTTTACCTAGGTAAGAGCTCATGTCGGCCATCCAAAGTAAAATTATATTATGTAGAGATGACAAAACTTTCTGACAACCTGTATAAAGTGTGAAAGTGAAGTCTGAAATGATATTCACTAATTATATCTTGCCGTCTTCATGTCTAAAGTTAAGCTGATGACTTTGAAGCATAGCCCCCCCCCCAGAACTTCACTTCTTGCTCTTTCTTACGCACATACAACACCACACAGGAAAACTCTACCTTGAGTGGGTCTTCAGCCTTGTATTGGGCGAACATTAGTAATAAAGAATAAAAATAATGGGAGTCTATATGGCATCTGGTTAAACATTCCTACCAGATTTTTCAACTTAGCATTTGGGGGGGGGGCTTGTAAGGTTATAATTTTAAGTTAACAGTAGGAAAAACAAAACCTTTTTTCTTTGTATTTAGAAAGAAAGACGGAAGCAATAGAAACCTTCTCTCCAATTGTTGAATTTTTATCTGGGATCATAAATGAAAAATTCTAGAATTTTTCTCTTCATTAAAAAAAAATAGCATAATCCAGAAGCGATCTTTTATTTTATTCAAATAATTTGACATTTAATGATTTTTTTAAATTAAAAAAACAAAATTGCTTTTATTTTTTTTTTTATTCACTAATTCTTTTTTTTTTTTTTTTTTAGGCGTCAAAAAGTATTGTAACCAGTTTGTTTACAATTCTGCTTTTTGCAAAATCAAGCAGCAAGAATTTTTTTTTTTTTTTTTAGTGCAAAGACTTAGTTTCAGACAAGAAATATTTTTAGTTTATGGAAATTTTTCTACTAAAATCCTTGCATTTCAGATTGTTTGGGCGAAATTTTTTTCGTAACACTTTTTTTTCCTTCACCATCGTAACCTTTTCTACTGATGTACCCTCCGGCCAAGCACTTGTGGAAGGCCCGAGGGTACGGCATCCTAAGTTAATCATTTTTAACTGTTAGTAAACTTAATGTTTGAAAACAAAACACCCACTCTGTCATGGCTCAGAAATGTGACTATTTAAGTGTTAGTTACCAAAATATGTGAATTTAACCACAGAAATTACTGGAGAAGTATTTAAATTTCCTGTTGAACCATAATTTGACGAATAGCAAATAATAAATTTTATTGAATTTTGCTGGGATTTCCAACTAAAAGCGGAAACAATGTTCTCTCGTATTTTTTTTTTTTCACATTATTTTTTTTAATTATTTATCCACTTACTTTTTTGGATAAGAAAATTGGTTGACGAATTTCTCAGGAGGACTAATCGTTTATATTTTTCTTTTTCACATATGCAGCTCAAAAATCCTTTGTTTTTTTTTACTTTTAGTTTATTCATGTTTAATTTTAAAACGATTTTGTCACCTGTTCTTACAGGTAGCACAGAGTGATAGTTCCTCTCTTCAAAGAACAGCTACCGTCAGTTATAAAAAAAAAAAAAAAAAACTAACACAAACATTTCGGTACTTTTAAAATCTGTGACCATAAAAAAAGTGTACACGTTTTTTTGGGTTTTTTTTTTTTTTAAATAATTTTGTGTTATGAAAAATAAATATTTATCAGCATACTTTTTTCTTAATCGAATTTATACTTTTAGTAAGTAAAACGTGTTGGTCACAAAATCGGGGTTCTTTCCAAATCAATAACAAATGTGTAGAGAGACTAATTTTTAAGTGCATCATATTGTGAACGGTTCTTATAATAAGAATCGAGTCATTTTGGCTCTGTTAAATCCTGTTTGTGTAGAGAATACGAAATCTGAGACTTATTTAAACAGGTAAAAACGTAAACTAAACGAATTTAAAAAAAAAATACAACCTAGGAGGAGACAGCTTTTTAAACTTCTTAGTCTTAAATCTTTTCTGCGAAACGTTTTATGACAGCATGATCACATGAACCATACTTGTTTAATGCTTCGCTTTTTTTTTGCTTTTTTTTTTTTTAATTTTACCATTATTTTCTTTTTTTTATGAATTTTTTTTTTTTTTTTTTTTTTTTTTTTTTGGTAAAATTGTGTGTTTGTGTTTAAAAAATTAAAAAATATATGTATTTTTAAAAATCCATATCCGTCACCCATAATTACAATTGCTGATTATGTTAATTTTTTTAATTATATAAAACAATTAAAAAAAAAAAAAAAAAAAATATGCCATGGGTAAGTTTTAGTTTTTTTTATAGTTGTACTGTTTAGTTTATTACTGTAAGTTTGTCATTCTACACTTAAAATCACTCTTCCTACTTTTTCACTGTTATTGCATAAAAGTTTTAAATTAATCAATTTTTTTTGTAATTTTTTTTTTTTTTTTATAGAAAAAAAAAAACATTATTAAACTTCACAAATCTAAAATAATAATCCTAAAAGTAAGTTACCAGACGGGTGGGGGGAGGCAAAATAAAATTGGTCCCTCACTTTATAGCCGTTGGTAGTTGCAGTAGCAGTAATCATAAATCTGACGTTATTTGTACTAAAAATCCTCTGATATGACAACAGCCTTTTTAAAGGTAAAAATTACTTTGATCTTTTTATTTTTATTGAAAGACATATTTACTTATTGTTGAAGAGTTTGTCAGCCAAAGATTATAAGCCTTTTAAGTTGAAGCAATCTTTTTCTTTTATATTATTTCATGTTTTTCTCTTATTAAATAATTCAAAACTTTTAAAAATTGATCTCTTTAAAAGACAGTTTGTTGAACTGTCACTTATTTATGATTATTTTTTTTAATCTTAAGAAAAATAACAATTTTTAGATTAGTTTTTACTAAGTATCTCTTTATTTAAATTATTAATTTTTATAATTTTTTACAGCTTCGACTGAGTCTCTTAGAAGAAAGAATAAAAAAAATGTTATTTTATTTCGTTTTTTTCAATAATTAGAAAAATTAATGAACGTTTTTAAATGACATAAAAAATTCTTTTAGTTTTTTTTTCTCTTTTTTAATTTATAGCATAAAAAACTAATAAAAGTAAAAAGTCATTTAACTTTTAAGTCATCTTGTAGCTAAAAGTGTAAAGATATAAATTTCTTGAATATTTTTGTGGTCATAATAAAAATAAAAACATTCAGATTGAATTGAATACACTTACAAAAATTAAAGTGTTTTTTTTATCTAATTTTGAATGTGTTAAAAATTTATTTCCTCTTTTTTTTCTAAAATTTATTTTAATTTTTGGTATAAAAATTCTTGATTTGAATTTCAAATACTTACTATTCGATTGAAGAATAAACTATTTTCTAAAAATAATTTTATAACTTCAACAATATTGTTTTAGAAAGTAATATTTTAAACTAAAGATATTTTTACACTAATTTTGTTGTTTTGTGAATGTATTTTTTTTATTATTTATAAGACTGATGTTGGCACCATGTTTGAGTTCAATTCTAATTTCCGACTTTTTAAAAAAAATATTTTTTAACACGTGAACAATTTAAAAGGTCAAAACCTTGCCTCATATTAAAAGTTTTTTTAATTTTTTATTAAACGTTTTTTTTTTTTGTTTTTGCTTACCACTGAAAAAATTGAAATGTTTACATTTTTTTTCTTTTGCCGCCTTTGTCACTCTCATTCACTTGTCTCATGATAAAACACCATTTTTTTTAAAAATTTTATTATAATTTAAAAATTTTTATATAAAATCAGTCATTTAATCGTTAATCAAATCAGTGTTTCTGTTAATTATTTCTGGAAAATATTGTATTTTATTAAATAAACAAAGCATATTTTTTGAATGTCATTTTTCTGCTATATTACAGACCAAAGTATACAACGAGGAATTGTTGGTTGCAAAAAGAAAAGTTAGCTTCTTTTAGTTTCGTATCAAAGATTGCATTTTTGTATTTAATAAGTTATCTGTTTATTTATAATTTTTTTTTGTCTTAATTCTTTTTCTTTTTTTTTTAATTCTTTTACTATTTAAAAAATGTTTTACATTTGGATTTTATCGGAAAATTTAATTGTTTGTAGCAAAACTTTACAAAATGTCTATTCAAGATGATTTGAGCCAGTAACATGTCATAGCTTAATTAAAAAAAATATTTGATCACCACTGCCACGTGGGATGTAGGCAAAAATTAAAAAATATTTTTTTTTTAACCTTTTTAAAATACTTGTAAGATAAGAAGGGCAACAAAAGAACATGCTTGTTGTTTAAGAACCCTCATAATTTGAATGTGTGCCTTTCAACTTGCAAATATACATCAGTAAAAAAAAAAAAGTAACTCATTCTCTTTTTTTCGTTTTAATTAAAAAAATAGCATTAATAATTAGATAAAAATGGACAATTTATCTTTTAAGACTGATTACTATTATTTTGCGTTAACTTGCCATGTTTGAAACCTTAGTTTTAAAACAAGATTTATTCAATTTTTACTTCATAAGTTTACGTTGGTAAAAAAAACTTTCTATCAAGAATATGTGTAACTTCTTTTTGGAGGATTCTAGAAATTTAAATTCAGTTCTGAGTTTTTAATTAAAAGAAAAAAACACGGGCACAAACTACGCAAAAATGCTGTTTCTATTATACGATAGTCGCGCCTCCATTATCGTAGACTAGACATTTAGCATCAAACATGTGGCAGGATATGTTTGATCATATGATCATTTTGTCATAAAACGTACTGCTGACAAGTGGGAGTTTTTTCTTCCTTTCTTCCAAATTAGTGTTTTTAATCCGGTATAGCTTTTTAGAATGAATATTTATCTGAAAAACAAACAAAAAAAAACAGAACATTGTTGCTTCGTTTTCGAAAAAAAATATTTTCCCATGTGTGTAGGGGGGGGGCTCGAATTAACTTTTTTAAAAATTTTATTGCTATTTTAAAAATCAGTTTAACTTAAGAGAAAAAAAATCAAAAACAAAAAAATGTTTTTTTTTTTTTTCTCTTTTTTTTTTTCACTCGGAACAACCGTTTAAAAATATATTTTTAATTTTGTTCCATCAAGACGGACACACAGTTCTTTAGTAGTGTTGGCTAGATTACAGACTAGAGAGTCACCCTGAGTTTCTTTTTTTTTTTAATTCCATTTTTTAAATTCCATTCTTAATGTAAGAATGCAAGAATAATCCACTAAAGTTTCCCTATTGATATATTGGGTTTGAAAAATGGGTAAGTCATTAATCTCTTGGACCCTTGGTAGATAATTTCCTTAAGATGACTATTTTAAATTAAACTATGATTTCTGGCAATAGCTATATTAATTTATTTAAAACCAGGTTAGTACAATAAACAAACCTGTGTCTGGTGGGTAACCGGGCAAGTTGATCTTAAAACATGGTTGATCAGTCCTAATTTGAATATACAGAGTTAAGTAACCTAGAACAAATGTAGTTGTCCGAAATTTTTCTTTTTTTAGAAATAGAATTAATAAAATTAAATTATAAATGATAAATCTGGCTAGCTGCACTGTCCTGTGTAGTAAGAAAATAATTTTATTTTTTACAAATTCAAAAATGAATGAAATAACTGTATGCAAATGGAAAAAAAATCATTTTTATAATTTAATAAATTCTAGAAGAAAAAGGATTAATCATTAAACAATTGCAATTAATTTAAAAGTGACTTATTTTGAGAATGAAAAAAAATTCTCATTGTTTTTCTTTTTTTTTTCTTTCTAAATGTTCACCCAATAGAAGGCACAAGAGCCATTCAAAATTGTAAGATTTTTTTTTTTTTTTTTTCTTGCCAGTAATGACAGGCACTATGATAATTCATACCTTATATTTAACATAGTCTTAGAATCTGATCTGAACTTTAAATTACACCAAAACGGGGAAAATATCATGATCCTACACCTGTCGAGAAAAGACTAATGTCTTGAAGCATTGCCAGTGCATGGCATGTGTTGCTAGGTGCCTTTATTTGTCTAGGTGACTTAAAGAAATTTGTCACTTTAGTGAGTCAACCATTGCTATTTCAATTGTATGATTGCTTTAAGGGTGCAACTCCTAACCTTCGTTCATATGAACCTCTCAAACTGAAAGCTCAAATCTCAAAACATTTACTCTTCCCAACAAATAGTTAGTCTTGTAAGCCATTTTAGCTGGGTTCCAGATCGGTCGAGTTGTTAGATTTTTACAACTATGCTGAAAGAAGTGGAAATGCTGTCAAACAATGTAATTACTGAAAAATATAACTCTTGATATTTATTTGACAAGCATTTATATCAACAACATGTTCATGACCTTTTAGGCCACTGTATCTTCTTTTAGTAAAGAACACATTTAGAGCTAACTATACAACAGCAATGATTTTAAACATTTCTTTTAAGTCATCTTGGTCTCTTGATTTCTAATGTTGTTAAACTTTATTCTTTCAAGCCGTCTTTAGAATTCTTCCATTAATTAAAGTTCTAAGTTGGTTGCACATCTGAACAATTTTATAGTTTAATAATAAAAATTCTATAAAATCAAGTTTTATAATAAATTAGTTTGAATCCATGATATAGCTAGGATATATGAAACAAATATATTAAAGCTTTCATTCTCTCTAATGATTCCATATCTAGTGACATAGCAAATACTAAAAGCATTTATAGAAATTCATTGAAAATGATTTTACTATAAAAATGCATTATAAATTATTTGAATACTAGCTCTTTATGGAATGCATTAGAAATGATTTCACTATAGGCCGGCATTGGAAATGATTTTAATACAAGCTCCTTATATAACCTTAAATATTATGGTTAGGATTTATTAATTCATCCAAATTCATCCAAACTTTTAATCTAACATGTTTACAGAGCAAACAACACTAAAACCATACTTAGCAAGTAAGATGCCAAAATTTCCATTGTTCATTTTAGCATGTGAATGAATATCGGGCATATGAATAAATACAAGGCATATGAATTGAAAAAGTTGTTCATTTAAACATAATTAGTGTTCTGCTAGAAAACTCATGAAAACCTCCAAGACATTCTTAGAGGGGACACACTCCTCCCTTTTTACAGAAAAATCAGTAGTACCCACTGCTGATGGTACTAGTCTTGTTGCAAGAAAGGAAAAATTCATAACAGGATTGTAATGTGAAAATCACTGGTAACATTAATGCTTAAAAGTGGAATTTGATGACTGAATCTAATTTTTCTATTTTTTAACGTAAATTCTAAACAAATTTTGACATGGCTTTAATGTACTGCTAATTTCACAGTGAAAACTGGAAGAAAAATAGTTCTATTGGATAATCTTATCTCTAATATTGGCTATAACTTGACCTCAGAGTTTCTTCTTAACTAGCTTGACTCTATAATAATGTTTACTCAAATGACATTATTACTTCTATGTATCATGTCTCTTTAGGACATGACGATTATGGCTCTCTACAATTTCTTGTCCTTTGTAGTTCTTAGTAAAATTTTTTTATCTCTCCTAAACCTTGTTTCACCATTCATTTACTCAAGCTCGTTAGATAGATTATGCATTGTTTTCCTCTGTCCTTCTTGTCTTCAATTTGTCTTGTGAGTATCAAATTTTCCAAGCCCTCTATCCTCATGTACCCCAAAAGTTTCAACTCTCTCTTTCTGATGTTAAGTATACGTGTCCTTTTTGTTTCTATTGTCTCTAAGACTTTTTCGTTGCTCACATGTTCAGTCTGTGGTATTCTCATTATCCTTCTGTAGAACCACATTTCTGTTGCTTAATCATCTTAATCTATGAGGAGATTGTCCTGACTTCACTGCCATATAGGAGGACTGATATTACATAACTCTTCAGTACTCTTTTCTTTGTTATTAATAAAATTGCTATCATATTGTAAAAGGAATTATTGCAACAAAGTACCAGTGACTTTCTGTTACTGTAATCATGGAAGATATTTTCACTATTGTGATTTCTTATGGCCAAAGATGCATTCTAAAACTAAGCAGAATATTAAGAGACAGAAAAATTTTGTTAGAAACAAAGAAAAGACTGGACTGTTACGTGAAATATTTGGAAGCCTTAGGAAAAAATTCACTAAATTCTTAAGGCAATAATGTTTTATTTATTTGTTCATTATGGTCAGTTTAATACATGTATAAATAATTCTATGTGGTCTCTCTCAATAAGGAAAGAGATTGGAAAATTTGACACTCACAAGACAAGAGTGATAGAGAAACTGAGTAATCTATCTAGACAAGAGTGATAGAGAAACTGAGTAATCTATCTAAAAAAAAAAAAACTTGTCTAAATGGGTGACCGAAAAAGGAGTGGGAAGCATAGTAAAGAGACCAAACATTGCTAAGAGCTGCAAAGAATAGTAAGTTGTGAAGGACCATGATCTTTCATGTCCTGAAAGGACACTGCTTATGGAAGAACTCTGAAAATAATTCTACCATCAGGAATCTGTTGGTCAGATCTTGAGCTATTTATTGTAACCTCCCTCTAGCTGGAGGAATTCTGCACTTGAGGAAGGCCAAAGAATGTATCCGTTGAAATGGTGGTAAAATCAAGAAGGATGAATGAAAATATTTGTTGAAATATAATAGCTTTTTTTTTCTCTCTTTCTAAATTTCAGTGGTATTCTGAAACATTTTATGACATCGTGGCTCTCCACAACTTCCTTTTCTTTAGCCTTTGTGAATTTCCATGACTTCTTAGGAGATATAGTGAATTGGTTTCCCACTATTTTTTTGAACAGTGTTGTCATTCTCCTAGACTAGTTGTCCTAACATAACATGATATTCTAGTCTACCCATCTATTTAATGCTTATAGGTCATATAGTGTTGAAACACGGGTTTCTGTGCAATCACCGAAGTTAAGCAATGTTGAGCCTGGTTAGTACCTAGATAGATGACCACTTGGAAATACCAGGTACTGTGAGCTTAGATGTGTGGGTGGTGTAATGGATAATGGCTTGGAATTGTTACTCGGTGGAACGGAATTTCAATTTCAGTTGGGTTTGTTATATTCTCTTATGTGCAAATACCCTTCCTGGCGAGTGGACGGAGCTATTGTTGTAGGGTCCATCTATGAAACTAGTCATGGTTGTGAAGATGACCTCAATCAGCTAAGTGACAAATTTCATCTGGGTGGGTGGATAGATGGATGGAGTCATCCAACCATGTTCATTATCTATCTATCCTTGTAGACATGACGTGTATGCTCTAACTTCCTGTCAGGTGTTTTGAATGACATTTGAACTATTGGTCCCTTCTGAAGTCTATTGCAGGCCTGACATTTGGAATTTCTTGGTGCACAAGACATGATTATATCACACATAGATTCTTGGAAAAATAGTATCTACATATTGGCATACCAAAAACAAAAGCAGCTAAACTTGGAAGTGACATAAAGTTATTCAGATGATCAATTGGTCATTTGTTGTTCTTTCCTGCTGATTTGTTCTGTTACACAGAATGTTTTAAAATAGTAAAATAAAGCCAAAATGTCAAAGAATACTGTATCAACAAGTGGGTAAGTCTTTGTATTGAACAGATGAACATTAAACCCTCTCATTAAATTGGATATTTTTAATTGTTTTCAAAAGATTTACTCAGGTAGTCCTCATTTTGTTTTTTGGCACATATTGTTCTTTGATTCTACAAACTGTATTTCCTCACTTTGTCACTTTTTGGTAGCAATACTATTTTTAAAACTATTCTCGCTGTCAGATAGTCATGTCAAAGTCTGATATAAACATGTTTTTAAAAATTATCTTTAAAGTGTTTAAAATCCTGGTTTTTATATACTTTTGGGCATTACTGTTAATTTCATGATAACTCCTTCAAGTCGGAGAAATAAATAGTTCAGCAAATTTGACAGAATTGAGTGTCTTTTTGAAACACATGATTGTGTGACTGCTGACAAATAAACAGCATTTGAAATTTTAAGTCACAAAAAAGCAGCATCTTAAGTATCTCTTTTTATATGTTATATTTTTAAGTATCTCTTTTATATATATATATATATATATATAGTGGTAAATATACACATACATATGCAAAATATATAAATATATATACATAGGTGCATACATATACATGTATATTTTTTGAATAAAAAATTCCGAGAGGATAGAATCCAGGTAGAACTCAATGTCCAGGACAGAGTAAGGATATAATAAAAAGGCTTAAACACTAATATACCATGGTCATAATTTATTCCATTGGAATCGTAAATACGATCCAATTCATCAGACCTACAAATTCAAAAAGAAAACAGAAAAGAACAACTCCGGAAATAAAAATAGAATTTAGAGAAAGTGTAAGTATGAGAGTGTGGGACAAATGTTAGAGTTAAAGAGAGGGGTAACATATGAGAGAAGGTGGGAGATTAAAACTTAACAGAGAGGGTTTTTTTTATTAGAGGTGAGTGGAAAGGGGAAATATGAATGTTGTCGGATGTCTAATACATTAAAGATACATTTCGTGGTGACATACACACACCATAGACGATCTAATGTTAAAGATCAGAATAAGAGGGAGGGAGAGAAAAGGAAAGAAGTGGTGGGGAGAGAGAGTTGTTCTTTTCTGTTTTCTTTTTGAATTTTGAGTGTTTAAGCCTTTTGTAGGTCTGATGAATTGGATTGTATTTTTATGATTCCAATGGAATAAATTATGACCATGGAATATTAGTGTTTAAGCCTTTTTATTATATATATATATATATATATATATATATATATACACACACACACACACACACACATGATGATGATGGGCTCTCTTGTTGTTTTTGACATATGAGGGTATAACAGCCTCATTCACTTTTGTGTTTGTGTCATATGTGACACTTCAGTCCTGCTTGTGGCCTGCATATAAGTCCACATATTGTGCAATGGCAAGGATCTTGGGACATAGCCACAGGAGTATTCTTTTTGTTTTATCCTGTCTTTTTCCTATCCAACATGGTGATGGAGGTGGGGGTGCAGTTTGTCATTTCAGAAAGCCAAATTTACAAATTATTTATTTATTTATTTTTTTTTTTTAATTTTCTTGTTTTAATAACATGTATATATATTTGTTACACTTTCTCACTAAGTTTTATAATGAAGCAAAAACAGAATTCTATATTGAAAATGGAAAAAAAATGGAATTCCCTAAAATCAGAAATTCGGAATTGGGCTGATATATATATATATATATATATATATATATATATATATATATATGAGAGAGAGGATTTTCTATTTCATGTTTCCTTAATTCCATTTCTGATTTTAGGGAATTCCATTTTATATATATATATAATATATATATATATATATATATATACACACACACAGTGTTATTGCATAGACTATAATGTGTAAGCGTAACTTTTTTTATGCTCTGGGAAACCAAAAAATTGACTCTCTTTATTTTCTTGAACATTTGTAATGGCCTAGAATAGAACCTACATTATCTCCAACGTATAAGTGTATCTTAAAATGATCTAATTTCCAGTTATGAAAATGTTTGCTTTAAAATATAAATTATGTATCTTTTAGTGTGTGTGTGGGGGGGGGAATACCTCCTCCTTTTGGCAGAACCTGTATTTACTAAGGAAGAGAAGGAAGTATAAATCTGTTAAAACTATTAAGAGAGAGAGAGGAGCATAGTATCTCACTCTGGCTGATGCACAGGTATCTCTTGGTTTGCTAATACCTTTCTGATCTTACAGCAAGAACTTTCTTCAACAATGTTCAGATCTTTATCAGTTTAGCACATCAGGGTGCCACCCCCATACTACTCACTTTCTCTTGTACTCTTGCAGAAAAGAATCCAGTAACTGGATTATGTTAACTCTACAATCTTTTCTTTTTTTTAAGACACTTTCTTCTAATTATATATTAATAAGGTTATTCGGATTTGGGCTGAAAATTTGAGATGAGATGTTTCGTTTTTGTCTATTATTAGCATATTATCTGTTAAAAAAAAAAAAATAACTCACAGGATTATTTATGTATGGATAGGCAGCACTTTTGTCTCAAATTGGCATATCCATTCTCTCTTTATGCTCCCTTGCTAGGATCAATGTTAATTAGGGACCTCCCCCAAAAACCTGATATCTAAAGGTTTAGAATTAATTTTAAAAAAAAATGAAAATCTTTCTTGAAGATTTTATTTCAGTTTTTGTCATATAGGATGGAATCGTCCATTTAGGTAAATAAGTGGAGTTGGGAGAGTTAGCATTAGGTCAATTGCTAATTGTACCTTCATGTAGTAAACCTATTTCATTACTTATCTATGAGTTTGTCTTCCTTATTTATTTCTCTGTTATCTTGAACTTGAGATACAGCAATTTTAATTTCAAGTTGATTTAATATTTCCAATAAGTAAAATACTTTGCTGAATTTCAAAACTAATTTAAGTTGGCTGAAAGGAATTTTTTTTTTTTTTATTCCTAAAATAGCTGATTAACCACTTTTTTTTAGTCACAATGTAATTCTCTTCATTAAAAAATTCTTCCAAAAATAAAATATACTCTTTTTGAAACTTTGAGGAATATTAACTGATTTTAAAGTATAATTAATCTAAATTGAAACAACTATTATTCAATTTAACTATAAAATATCACAGAAATTATTTTTTAATATTATAATTTTTTTTTGGTTTTGTTTATATAAGGTGTTTACATGTTGACAGCATGATTACAGATCTAATGTTGTCCTATAGGGACTTTATCTGTAAAACGTAATTAAAGAAAATGATGTGAGCACCATTTTTATATAATTTTTAAGTACTCATTGATCTTGAAACATTAAGAAAATATTCTCTGTAATCTGTTTTATTGAATTTTTAAAAATTTGGCTTTAAATTTAGTATAGTTGTTATTTTCTGATAATGGTTGCCTGTATTTAAAAAAGAAAATTGGCATGTTTATACATATAGAAAATTTCAACTTCGTTTAAAAATTAATTGTGTTTGATTTTGTACTAAGCTTTTCAATTTATGATTAGTAAATATAGTTTTTACTTAATAGTAATATATAAAAGGGTGAAATTAAGACAGAATTTTAAGATTTAAAGCCTAATAAATTATTCAAATTAAAATTAAAAGAAAAAATGAAAACCATTTTTGTAAATATTCATTGTTCATTGAAATAAAAATTTTCTTAATACAATAGTGTCCTTAATATATCTTATTTATAAAAGCAATTAAAAATTTTCTAATTAAATAATGTAATAGTTTTAATGCCTTTATTTTACAATTCAGAACAGATTTTAGTAAATGATGTTTCTGTTTGACAAAAACAAATTGATGATTTAAATACTCCAAGGAGTCCTGCTTTTATCTAATATAAATATGAAGAGACTGGAATTTTTAATTTCTTGATATTTCATAAAATTAAGTTGGAGTAACATGTTAAAAAAAATTGTGAATAAGTCCTGAAAATTTCTTTAAAATCCAAGAATTATTTGATTTTTACAAGAATTTCAAAATGTTTTTTTTGTTTTTTTTTTTTTTTTTTTTTTATCACAAAAAAAGATGCTAAATTTCCTAACACTAATCTTTGGCCTACCTACTGATGCAAGAAAAACAGGATTCTTAACCAAAATTTTGAACATATTAGAAAGGATTAAAAAAAAAAAAAAAAAAATTAATAAAATATGTTTTGGGCTTTCCTCTTAGTAACATAAACATTTTGACAAAACTTTATCAAGATTGGGGCCTTTTTCATCATCAAATTTAAAATTTCAGCATACAAATATCTTCAGCATTTCTTGTCAGTGCATAATTATAACTAACGCTTTGGCATTTTTATATCATCTCCTATGCATATATAATTCCATCAAAAAAACATTACTTTAGTCTGAAAGCCCTTGAGAATGAAATCTATTACACAGAATTTTTTTCACTTTGTTATTCATTTACCTAATATTGTTCTTATCTATCTTTTTATCTATTTGTGTGTGTGTGTGTGTATATATATATATATATATATAGTCAAGAAAAACTTTAAAAAATCCATATTGGTTATAATTTACTTCACAAATATTTTTATATTCGTCTCTTCAGAGCAAAAGGTTTTTAGAAATGGAATCAATCCATTCCAACATATGTCAGGTTAAAATTATAACCAATATGGATTTTTAAGGTTTTTCTTGATTTATTATTATATTGCTCTGTAACTTAACATTGAATTCTCCTTGGATTAATGTCTGCCTTAGAATTATCCCTACCAATTACAAATTGGTATTATTTTATTTATGTATATTCAATCATATGTATATGAGTTTGTAACCCTGGGTTTCATGCTTTTGTCTGACTGTAAAAGCGTGAAACCCAGGGTTACAAACTCATATCCATATGACTAATATTGAGCGCTTTGCAATAAGTACCATGCATATATATATATATATATATATATATATATATATACACACACCCATACTTATCCAGTTTACTCAACACTTAGTAGTAGTCTTATGTTGTCTGAATTTCTTAGATGCAGTCTTGGCATTATTCATTTTTAAATAATTTAAAATGATCTTAGCATTGTGTTAAAAGGAAAACTAGTCAAAATGAATAACCTTTTTTTTTCCTTTAAGGCAATCAAAATATGTGATAAACATAAGATTCTTTGGGAAGAAATAATTAAGAGGTCATGCATAGTTTATTTTCTTCGTAAAAAAGAAGAAAGAAAAAAAAAGAAACTTATCCCGCAGACAACGTGATTAATTGATGGTTATATAAACCTTTTATGCAAGTATGTCGGTATAAATAGTAGGAAGCAACGGTAGCTGGAATTAAAGTCTGTCTTTGTGTTCCTAAATTATTTTACCATTAAAAGTAGTTTGTTATTGATTGTATAAGATTATGTTGAAGTTAATATGTTCAGTACTTTTTATTGTTGCTGTTGTTGTTCCAAGGTTGTTTGTCTCCGTTGGCAGATTGATATTGTCTTCATTATGTACTGATTAGCTGACCCACTATTTTCTGGATTTTGTTATGTAAATAGCATTATTTACTTACTTGCATGTTGCAAAAATGGTGGGGGTAGAAAACTGTTGGCATTAGTTCAAAGAAGTAAGGTATACTTTTTGCTCAAATGCCATCTCTCCTGATAAGCTGTATCTTCTTATTAGAAATCCTTTATTACCAAATTACTAAATTGACTTTTATTTTCCTAACACTTTGCTTCCTCAAAATTCTAAATTGGTATCTTCCATATTTTTCCTTTCATCATGATCACTAGATTTGGTGGGGAATGCTTTTGATTTTTTTTTTTTTTTTTTTTTTTTTTTCTTTCTTTCAAATCTTATATCAGGTGTTTGAAAGCAGACTCTCCCTCGGCTCTGTTCTCAGTCAGGCCAGTCCCCCTCTCTTCCATAACTTTGTCTTCATTGAAATCAGATTACCTTGTCTGGTCCTTGTGTCCAGTTTCACTTCTTTTTTTTTTTTTCCCTTTTCACTGCAAGCAAGGCAATAAAGCCACTAAGACACAAGGGGTTACTGAGTGAAAGAATTAGAGAAAAACATTATTAAGGAGAGGGAACAATAAATAAATTGGAATTAAGAAGATAATGATTGATATTGCATTTAAATTTTTGAACATCATTGTTGACCAGAAAGCAAGAAGCCAGAAGAGAGTTCCACAAGCGAGAAGTGCAGGAGAAGAAGCTTTTAGCTTAGAACTGGTTACCTCTAGCCATTTCAACTGTAAGATGATGAGACCTTGCTGCCAATCTAGTAGTACACTTAAATTCATGAAAATCTAGGTACCAAAGAGGAAAACTCATCAGATTAATTACTGTGAAATATTTCTAGAAAAGGTACAGGATGACTACGTTACATATAAAACCAGTGTTGTTCTAAGCTCCATTATAGTAATAGCAATATAGAATCTACATGCTTGGAATTTCGAAATATTTAACATCAAATGTCTCCATTTTTAACAGAAAAGGGACTAAAGGTTAATCTTGTATCATGTGATTTCGCTCTAGGCCCATGATAAATTCTTTTATCTCGAAATCCATTCAAGATGCAAATTAAATGTGTCCATCAATTTGTTGTAATTCTCTGGATAATGAAAACCAAAAAGATAACATAAATTGGCACCTAGTCTATGGAGAGAAAGACTTAATTTAACTTTAATAGTTTCAGTTTCTTGAATGAATTCTTACCATTATCGTTAGCATTTTTCATTAGTCTTTCATCTTTTTTTTTCCCTCTCTTTTAACTCTAAAGGTCACTTTACGTTCTGGGATCATTTAGTGACATTGATTGGAAATAATACTATTCAGAAAATATTTGAACATTTCTCTATCAAGACAGCACCTTATCAATTTGGTAACGAAAGTTAATTAGCTGACATCATTCAAATTTAGTCAGGAGTTACATGATGAAATTTGAATGGCGTCTGCTGATTAGTTTTTCTTGTCTAATCATCCAAGCCCCCAATGTTTTGAGTTCAAACCTTGCCAAAAGCTAATTATTTAGTTCTGATCCACTCTGCTTGGTAAACAGCTGTGTTAAAAAAAAAAAACGTTTCAATGAAAAGAAACAAAAAAATGTTTTTGTAAGTGTCAATAAGTCATAAAGTTTAATGGTGGCGGTCCCTTTTCATAGGGGTTATAGCTGACTTTTCAAATTAAATTTCTTAGGGTTATTTGTTTTTTTTTTTTTTTTTTTTTTTTTTTTTAAGAATATAAGCACAATCGTCAGTTTCACACTTGAGATATCATTGGATTCAAGGTAATTCCTCTTGGCTTGTATTTTTTACAAATATGGAGTTCATGATTCAATTTCGAGGTGTTGAATAAGCAGGCATTTTTAAGTTTCATTGACAAAATTCTCAATAAAAAAAAAAAACAAGAATATGGCCAAATAATACAAGAAATGAGCAATCTAATGAAAAGTAAAATAACTATAAAACAATAGCAAAGTAAAATTAAACAAAACGGAAATGGGGTTTGTACACAAAAAGGGATACAGTCACATGATTATAACCTGACTTCAAGACAAGAGAGAGAAAATGTGTAGGTAAGACCAAATATTGTTTGTTTTTATTGACTAAGAAATCCTAGCTTATATCCATAGGATTTTCTCTATAAATTTGGGGAGGGGTGATTTTTAGCAGGCATTCCCAAAGAGTAGAATCAACAGAAGGATTTCACTGTGTGCCTTACGATTACCTCGGGATGTATCTTGGTCTGCTTAATGGTGAGCGTGTTCTTTTTCTAACCAATATTACAGGATAACAGGTTTGTTGCTCTTAATAATACTAGGTATTTACTCTGTCTCCCCTCTAAGATGAGTTATGACACAAGGTCAATTTTTAAGGTGGGGACCCGATCACATACACCCCGGCTTGGAACAAAAATTACTCGCAGTCCCTGCTACCATCAGTTGCACTGACCTCAGTGCAAGTGCCAATCCCCCTCTTTGGTGCAATGAGAGGGTGCGGCTTCGGGCAGCTGTTCCCCAGGGCTGGGCATCTCTCAGTATAATTTTTGTCAGTTGTGACTCTGTCCTTTGATGGAGCTGCCCCTGAGCGCACTTTACCCAAAGACAGACACAACTGAGAGATGATAAATGGGGTGTTACAAACCACTTGAGAGAGTAATTTACACACTATTGTTGTTATTCATTAGGTTTATTGTATAAACAAATTTATTGAGTAATCCTTAACAGTGTTTTTAAATGTCTTATTTGATAGCTTGGTTAATGGATGAAACTAGGTTCTTAATTATAACTCATGCCCAAAAATCATACTCTTGACCATGTGGTCTCTATAGGCATACGATGGTCTCAACATGTGTGTGTGTGTGTGTGTGTGTATACACACAGCTCCTCACGTGTCATCACACCAACTCTTGTATTGATTATATCGCAATGACCTTCGTCTTAATACTTATCCTTTCCTTTTTATAATACTATGTAATGGTCTTGCATCTTTTATTTACATTTTTTTTTATTTTTTTTTTTTTTTTTTTACTTACTAGATTATATCAAAGTATAAAATATTTACTTAATCTCAGCCATGAGGAAATACGATTTACTTTGAGTTTGTCTACAGCAGTCAGAAGGTTGCTGCAGATCGTTTTCCAGAACTTTTACATCTCTGACAATTATAAGAACAACTTTAGGATTTCTGTAAATCAATTTGTAAAAAGAGATTCATTTAAAAAAAAAACAAACAAATACTCCAATAGTTCTAAAGGATCAAGAATTTAAAATGTCTTACCATTCTGAACAGAATAAACCAGGTAGGAATGTTTTTTTGTCATCCATGGGAGTAGGGAGGGCAATTACTTGTTTATGTCTATGTTGAATTGGAAAATAATAAAGTCCACCATACTTATCAGATGTCAGCACTAAGTCTCAGGATTTCTCACTCATCAGGACTTCAGATTTGATTGTCTTGATTATGGAATAAAATCATTTTTATCTAAAGCCCTGACATGTGAGAAATCCTGAAACTCAAAGCTGACATCTGATAAGTATTGTGGGCTTTATTATTTCTGATTCAATAATTATTGCTTTAGACAACTATGGAACAAGCACTTTATGGGGGGGGATTCTGTTTACCTTAATATGCATTGAATTATATAATTTTACATCACACACACACACACACACACACACACATTTATATAGGAAATGGATTAAATCCGACATTTTTTAATTTGTTTAAATGTTAATTTAAATGGATATTCGTATTTGAGTAGATGCTCTGTTTTATTTGTTTATTTCCATCTACTGCCCTGAATATTCAAGAAATCTTGTTAGAAAAACATGTGCCCTCTGGCAGTATTCGAACCTGTGTCCCCTAGGACAAACCATCCTTAGTTCTGACATGCCTTAGACCACTTGGCCACATAGGACCTCCTGATCAAACGAAGCCCAAATAATGCTTTTGAACATATATCTTCCCAACGTAATGATGGTTTCCCATAACTAACAAGGTAGTGTGATTCAGCTTTCTGTTCAATTTTTCTTGCATTCATACATGTATTTTCTTTACTGAAAATGTGTAAAAACTGTCTAAATGTTCTACTTGATATAGCCATTATCAAGGAATTTTTTTTTTTTTTTTACTGAATATGTAGATTTTTATATTTGTGTAAATATAGTAATTGCAATGTTTTTGTTTTTATTCCAAACACAGTCAACTTGTATTCATAGTTGATAAGAATATATGATGTAATATTGAGTGTTGGCTTTTATTGTAAATGTTTCCATTATTTTTAATCAACTATTAACACGTCCACAATGTGCTGACCGTGTTTGGGAAATATATATGAAATGCCTGATGATATTAAATATTTATAAATTGCTTCCTTTAATTGTTGATTTCTGTGTACAAGAAAGCAGTTGCTATTTGCCAAGTCAACTCTAATACATTTGCACCTCGTAAAGACTATACTAAATTAGCAACAAACTTAGTCTTTCAGGTTTTTTATTTGATTTTTTTTTTTTTTTTTTTTTTTTTTTTTTTGTATGTGTATTTTCACATGTTTATCATAATTTCTAATCTTCATTCATGTGTGTATTTTTCAAAGCTCTTAGGTAAATTTCAACAAAATTGTGTTGTCCACATCTATGACTTAATTAACTGCAAACTTAAAACTTGTGCAGTTAAACATTTAAATACCATTTAGTTGTAATTTCTCTCTGGATTTCCATGCACAGTATACATTTTGATTGTTTTAAACTTTTGTCTTTTTAATTACCTACAGTTGTCTTGTGTCATTTCTCTTTTTGAGAGAAACTTAATGTCTAAACTTCTAAGACAATATTGGTTGCTCTTATTATTTTGTACGTTCTTTCTTATTTTTATCCACCCCTGTGGATATTTAATTCAAAATACTTTCTGGTATCTCTCAAGAAGTCTCTCTCATTTGATATTCTTAAGCAATTGTGAATTTTAATTCTTATGTAAATATGTCATTTCCTAGAGATCTTGAGTTCAATCTCTATACTCAGCAGTGAGAGTACACTCAGCTCAGTATATACAAAAATTTGAAATAAGTTCTTGGCATCATACTTACAAGGAAATTTGATAAATTTTTACTTTCTGTATTTCCAGCCATCAAAGATACTCCCGAAACCTGCCCCATAAAAATGTCAACCACCCAAATTTATCTTCTATACTTCAGACCAAACATTACTTTCAGGTCTTTATTCTCTCCCCCAGTCTTTATCTTCAGGTGAGAATGTCTTCAGTTTTGGGAAAGACAGTATTTTATTGAGCATAAATATTATCTTACTTGGATTTCAATCAATATCTTCCTGTTATCCCCTCTATATAGTGACCATATTGAAGTTTAAATTGATGCCAAAATGACATAGGTTAATGAGTTTTGATTTAGCACGGTCTCATGAAATATCTTAAATGTTTAAGATTATTTGTTAGATAATATTTAGTAGTAAATCAGCTGTCTGGTAAATTTGTGTGTTCCATATATTATTGTTAAATAATATAATTGGATAATTTTACCAAATACCAAAATACAGGTATTTATATTACAAAATAATCCAGTGTTATTGAAAAAGATGTATTTAATTATACATAATTTTGTTATTTTGTCTAAAATTGTAAATGTATTTTAATGTTATTTGATGCAACTAATTTTGCTAACAGACAACAGAAAGTTAAAAAATAATACTTTTTCTATTGGTAGATAAAGAGAATCCTTATTTAGATTGGCTCCTTAGCTTTGGTTGGCAATCAGTCTAGGAGAAGGAAAACTCTGATTTCAAGACGCTGAGCATGGAACTAGCAACCTCATCTGGTTAAAACCTACTTGCTATGGAAACAACAGCAGCAATGCCTATTGTTAAGAGCTGTGGCGTCTACAAGACTTGAGATGACAGGAATAGCAGGAGATGGAATTAGAAATAGGAGCTCTTTGATAGAGCATTTTCTAAAAGGTGGTGAGATAATAATGCCATTAATAAAGGCACAAAGAAGTTTGGATCAAATATAGATTGGAATCTGACAGAATGAATATATAAGAATGAAAACACACACACACACATATATATATATATATATATATATATATATATATATATATATATGAACATGTAGGAAACATTCATCGAACTAACGTTTCACTTAAACCTTCATCCGAGAATGAGCTATGGAGGAAAAGAAAATTGTATTATTTTTGTGTTTGTCTCATTGGTTAAGCAGGCTTCACATGCATTCGACTTGTTAAACAAATATTAGTATAATTTGTGGTGTTCTGAATTCAAGGAGAGAATCAGAGGCACAAACACAAATATCTATGTTAGGTGTCCAAATGTCGGTTATTCTGATTCTGATATATCCAAATGTCAGTTATTCTGATTCTGATATGTCCAAATGTCTAATGGCAAAATCTGTGTATAATTTAATAGGGATTCAGTTTTCAATCCCAAAAGAGGTTTGATGACATTGATATGCACTTTGATATATGATTTTTAAATGTGAAAGTTTATTGGTAAATGTTATATTAGTGAAACTAGTATAAGTTACTACATATGATTATGAAAAGTCTGCTTTGGGCAATGTTAAGTTTGACTTGCAAACCATGATAGATAAAAAGTTTGTTCTTTAGTTGGTAAGCTATAAATATGGCCTGGTGCCATAGTGGGCAGATAGAAAATTAATTCTGATATATAACTGAATTTTTTTTTTTTTTTTTTTTTTTTTTTTCATGCATGATTACAGTTTTCTCACTTTTTTATAAATTTAATTTACCCCCCCTTTTAAATTCATATGTACCCATAAGTTTCACACACTTAAAGTCTGGGAGTTTTTGAATGTTCCCACAATTAGTTAGTACTGTATTTCAATACATAGTTAATATCTGTTGTGTGATCAACTAGAGGTGCCAGAAAGCTACAACTTTGTACAAGTTGTAGATTTCCAAAACCAAATCTAAGAAATCAATCTACCCTCTTATGAAATCAACTTGTAAAACTTTGATTTTCAATGTCTTTTGAGATAAATCAATTGCATTAACATTGCATTCAGATTTTTCAACCATTTGGTCAAGACTCCAGGGATCTAAAAATTGAAATCTCTTAAAAGCTGATAGCTTTAAGCAGAAGTATTATAATTTAAAAAAATAAATAAATATC
The DNA here is from genome assembly GCA_903632075.3 of Acanthosepion pharaonis. Taxonomy (NCBI): domain Eukaryota; kingdom Metazoa; phylum Mollusca; class Cephalopoda; order Sepiida; family Sepiidae; genus Acanthosepion; species Acanthosepion pharaonis. Next base: position 604,668 of record CAHIKZ030000306.1, on the reverse strand, counting down.
TTAATTTTGATTTAAATAAAAACTTAACTTTTTGAAATCTGTATTTGATGAAGTTGTTTAACATGTTACCTATATGAGATAGGACCAATTCTATCAACTAAGTCGTGAGAAAAGTGAAGAGTGGAAAAAAAAAAAAAAAAAGAAAATTAATGACCAGATTTGTTAGGTGGGTTGGGGAATGACCAAGCATATATTATTATAGGATTATTGATGGATTATCTTTTGCCATGGAATAAGATTAGATGTGATGAACAGACTTTTTATGGTTAATTATGGTTAATTAATTAGCCATGACATCTTTGCTTAAATGTCTCTTCTGATTTGATAGTTCTATATTTGGTTAATGAATGAAATGAGTTTGGTTTGAAGTGTATGATGGAGTAATGGTAGTCAGTAGGTTTTGATAAAAGTTGAAACTATACATAGATATATCAAGTTAAATGTATTCAGTAGGCAAATACAACCACAATTGCTTCCTTTTTCTCCACTGGTTGCCTACTGCCAGAATTTGTCATGTGAGTATATCTGTAACCATTAATTAGCGGGTTTATTGTTATGAAATCATTATTGTTGTGTTGGTGTCATACATTGATGTCATCAGTAGAAATTCTATTCTTGAGGCATGGTGTCAGCAAGACTCCTTTTGGCTTGAGAACTTTCTGGAAAATCTTTGCAATAAAGGATGGCAGTTTTCTGAAGGTCTACAATATTGGTCTCAATTTCAATTTTCCCAAAGCACTTTTTTTCAGTTTTCTAGATGGTGTTCCAATTATACCCATTACTAGAGGAATTAGTTCAACATTCATGTTCCATAGCTTCTTCAGCTCCCGAGCTAGATCCTGGTGTTTTTCTCCTTTCAGTTTCTTTGGAGTCCACTCTTGTATCATATAGAACAGCAAATTCAGTAATTTGACAATTGCTATATTCCTTGTCTATTGTAATAAAATTGGGTCTCCGTGCTTCAGTGACAGATCTGTATCATAATTTCTGGTAACTGTCACTTTCTACCACTGATTCTGGCTGAAACCACCTCTCTTCCACATTGAAACCAAATTTATACCATACTTCCTAATGGATTCTCCTACCAATCCAATCATGTTATCGTTTATAATCTTGTTATAATATGTATTTGCTTTTTGGATGAGTCTTTATCATTTTGTCCTCTGGCCTACTTAAACTGTAACCTTTTTTTTTTTTTTTTAATTTTGAACCAAACCCTTTATTCAATTCATTAGGGTTGATTGTTCTCATTATGCTTTCCATACTTAGGGGTTCTCTCTTAGAATTTAGTAGCCACCAATTTCATTGTGCTGTTTGTCTTTCACTGAATCAGAGTATATGAAATTTTGAATCAAGCCCTTTATTCAATCCATGAGGATAGATTATTCTTGTTCCACTTTCCATGCTCAGGGGAATTTTCTTATCAGTTAATATTTATCTGTCTAATACTTATGCTTCATAGATTATGCAGTTCATAAGTAACAGCACAAAGATCTGTTTGAACTGCCCGGAGAACCTGATTTATTTGGGAAGGATAATGGAATAATCCAGAACTTATAGCAGGAGCAAATAACTTGTATACAGATAGAAAATGAATAGAAAGAAGCATAAGACAAGGATGTGTCTTTTCACTGGTTTTATTCAATCTTTACAGCAAGTCTCTATTAAGGGAACTGGAGATCCTGCCAGGATTTATTATCGGTGGACAAAATCAAGGCCAAATGACACTGTGTTGATTGCAAACAAAGAAAACTACAGAATTCCCCTAGACAAGGTTATAAAATAAAGTAGAGAGGGAGTACTACCCATCAATTGTGATGAATACAAATACAGTGTAACCCGGATGTAAGAAAGTTGTCGGGACCGGAGAAGAAGTCTCTTATATCCGGGTTTCTCTTATATCTGGGTTTGGTCTATTTTGTTTAGGTAAGTAGGCTCTAATTTGGGACCACAGAAAATCTCTCTTATATCCGGGTTTCTCTTATATCCGAGTCTCTTATATCCAGGTTACACTGTATATAGTCAGCAAGAAAAAAAGCCCAAGATCTGAGCTACAAAGTTGTGATATCGAGTTGCTTTCTTCTTTTTCTTCTTTCACCCTTAACCCTTAACCCTAGAAGGAATCATTGGTTTGCAGACATGCTGAGCACGCCATCATTCTCCACCATCTGTTGTAGTCTTGGGTGTTTTAACCTGGCTCTCCAGGTTAGACTACAACCAATGTCTTTCAAGTAGGTTGCTTGCCTTGGTTGTAAACACATGGCTGTTGTAGTTCATCTGAGGAACTCTTCCACCCTGGCTGGAGACCTGTGTTGAGGAGTTCCTTTACCCAGTGGGGCAATGGTTAATACCCCCCCACCACCACCACCACCACACACATTAGTTTAGCCTGCCAGCTGAAATGGTTTACTGGGGCATGGCAACTTGGATCCCTCATGTGAGAGATTTAGGAGATGGTTGAGTACCATAGATGTCTGTCTACCTGAAGGTGCAGTGTGCCAAACATCAAAGGTACTAGCTCTACCTAGAGCCCAATATGTCTCCACACACGTGCGCACACACTGTGATTTTCCAAGCATAGCTTAGATGTGGCACAAGGCCGAAATTATGGGGCACCCAGTGAGGATCAAACTCACTACTCAGTCGTAATTGTTCTAGTGAGACATGTTTGCTAACCATTACATCGCCTCAAGATGTGCACATACACACACACACACACACACACACACACACACACACACATAATTACATGGATGCTTGAGTTAAGTTAGTCATCAAATGTACCACTTTAAGAAATATTAAAAAAAAGTACAGATGTTTAAATACCTCGGATGTGTTATAACAGAAAATGTGATACTGAAATCCGAAGACATATTGGAATTGCAAAAGATTCCTTCCAAAAAATAAGCAAAATACTTAGAAACAGGAAAATTTATGTCAAACTACTACACATAAAATTAGAGTTGAAACTTCTGAGAAGTATGAGAAAAGAATACCTGGAAACTTTGACACACACAAGTTGTATTGAAGGCAAAAGGGTCAAACTAGAGTAAACTAACTAACTAATGTGCATGTACATTTTAAGAGCTATGAAGGATAGGAAGTTGTGGAGAGCTATAATCGCACATGTCCTGAAGGGACATAGCATAAAAATTTAATACCATAGGAAGCGAAATAAGATTTGTTTTGACTTTCTGCAATAGCTTTTACTATACTTCAATTTTTAAAATGAAGGATGAATATTGAAAAAATAAAAACATTGACTTACATTGAATCACTGAAGTTACCAATGTCAAGCCTAGTCAGTACCTAGATGAATGACTTCTTGAGAGTACCAGATGCTCTAACCTTGGATGTACAGCTGGTGTAATGGATAATGTCTTGGAATTGTTAATCAGAGAGCCAAGTTCCAATTCCTGTTGGGATCATTATTTTCACTTATGTACAAATATCATTGGGAAACCTATAAATCCACCTCTTCTCACCCCAGCTATGGGTTAATTAGTAAGACTTTTATCAATAAAACCATTATCATCTCAATAAAAAAAATAAGATAGTTTCTGGCTTTAAATAACCTACAAAGAAAATTGATCAATAAAAACAAAAAACATGGTTGTAGATAATCAATCAATGATGAACACTGATTGGTTTTATTAATCTTTTGATGCCTGTTCATATTATTCTCCAGTATATGGTCTACTTGACTGAACTTTAATTACAGGTGTATGGGGGGAGAGGGGAAATAAAGTATTCACCTTAAAAATTCATTGAAAAAAGAAAATTATCTAATTTATATCAATCAGTCTCATCAATTCTTTTTCTTTATTAATTTAATTTGCAAGTACAAGTGAAAAATTGCACACACAAACATGCATATACATGAGCACTTGGTCTCCCAAATGCCTTTACACACAGATGCATATATGCCTTTTTTTTTCTTTTTTTTAATCTATTAAATTGAGGAGACATGTATAAATGTAATTGTGTATTCCTATTTTACTGTAATCTAGAGCTTGATTAATTTTACTGTAATCTACAGCTTAATTAACTAATTTATTCTTAGATAACCACCAGCAGACATGCAATTAAGGCTGATCAGTAAACTTAGTGTACAAAATTAAAAAAGAAAATAAACTATCTTGGCATTTAGTGCATTAATTGGCAGTTTGCATCTGCTTTGTAAACTTAATTGCAGGTTTTATGGGTCAGCTTTTGAAGGAAAACTAACATAAAAACAAAAGATTACTAGTGCAACTGTTTGTTAGGCAACTTTTATTTGAGGATTATTTCTGTTGCATTTCCATTTTTTTTAAAAAAACAAAAAAAATAAACTTTTTTTTTTTACCTTGCAAATGTCTTGGAGAGCACAATTAGTGATGCACTTTGAGTATCAAGAGAATTTGTAATGGTCTGCAGTGGCTAGTCCAACAGAGAGACTTTTATATGACTAAAGGACTCCAAATGGTCTATTTACCCTTAGCTAGGAGGAAAAAATGCCTTTCCTGAGGCTATTAGTGCAAAGGGAATGCAAAGTATCTTAGCCAAAGATTGGACTTTGTTGACTGATTTTCTTAGGATTTGTTAACTGTAGGCCATCTACACCCCTATAAACATTTTCTTACAACCCTTAATTTCGAAGCATCATTTCTCTTACCCTACAGGTAGGAAATAGTCTGCAATGTCTATGTCATCATAAAAAGCCCTTTACAAAAAATAAAGTTTGGTATCATTTTGAAAAGTGTTTCAGGCTCAGAATTTTTGCAGGCTCCCATCTCGTAATGTAAAATCATGATGTGGCTGTGTGGGAACCAGACTTAGTAATACCAAAAGGCCATTTTCATAGACATACATTTCTAATTTGGCCTTTAAAAAATGTGCCTAACTTGGGGGCAAGGTAGACATGTAGATTTTGGCTAAAATTTAAAAAAAATAGCATTTAATTTAGGTACCTCCGTTAGGTCATGTAAAAAGCAGCATATCACGATGAAAAAAGGCTCATAAATCAACAAAAACAAAGTTTTGTCTCAATATGTTGTTATTAATTGAAAGCTAAAGCATTAAATTTATTACTAGTAAGTAACATATTCTGGTGTCTTTCAGATAGAAATTATATAGATTGGAATGTCAAATATATGCTCGATTTTTGTTTTAATTTTTATTTTCTTAAATTTTAAGAAATTTGTAAACAAAAACAAAATTTTGATTTTAAACTTCTTCCTAAAATAAATTTATATATTTTTGACACATTATTTGAGTAAAATTAGAAAATTTAAAGTTAAATTAATCTGATATGAAAAACAGTACTTACTTATAGCATAAAAATTTGTATCCAAACATTTCTTAACGATGTGTCTGAATTTTTTCATGTCTTTATTCTCCTTATCAAAGAAATCAATTGTGACGAGGAAATGACAGACTACTATGGATGATCAAAATTGACAATTTTTGTAAAGTAAACGAACGCGGTTTTTCGTTTTTAACTAGTACTCTTTAAATATTAACATTTTTATTCAGCAATTATGTAATATCTATTTTTTATTTCATACTTTCTTAATTAGATAATTGTTTAAAGTTTTTTATTAATTAGATAACTGTTTAAAATTTTTTAAGGATTATGTCATGTATACATTTCCATACGTAGAAATTAATGTTTTTTTTTTTTTTTTTTTTTTTCAATAAAATTTTTTTTTTTTTAATTATTTTTAAAATATTCGGGTACAAATGACCGTTATGTGCTTTTCAAATTTTGATTCATAAATTTACTTTTTCTTTAATGTTATCATTGCATTTTAAAAGCAATAAAAGAATTTTAAACAATTTTTGAAGTATTAAGTTAGTGAAAAAAAATTTAAAAAATGGAAAAAAAATTTGTAAAAAATACATTATTCATTGAAAAATTTTTTATTTCTTCACAAAATAATATCCTTAATATAATGTATTTACAAAAGCAGGTCAAAGCTTTTCTAATTAATTAATGTCATACTTTTTTACATTTTTTTTCTTTTATAATTCAGAGCAGATTTTCTATGAAACGAGTAACTGTTTTACAAAAAAAAACTGGTGATTTACTTTCTATAAAGAGTCCTGTTTATAACTAATAAAACAAATCCTGTGCGTAAAGATTTAATTTCTCGAAATTTCATGAAAATATGTAAGTGAGTGGAAACATGTTTAAAAAAAAATCTCTTTTTAATAAGATTTTCTTAAAAAAAAAAAAAAAAAAAAAAAAAAATTTGAAAATAATTTCATTCATTTCTGAATAAGTCCTGAAAGTTTCATTAAAATCCGACAATTATTTGATTTTTACAAGAATTTCCTAAATTAACATGTGTTTTCCTCGGGAAAAGCACAAAATAAAACAGACCTTTTTTTTCTCTTAATGCGCTGTCAAAAAAAAAAAAAAAATAATAATTTCTACGTGCTAGAAAGGAGTAAAAAATTTCACAAAATAATTAAAAAAATACTTTGGTCTTTCCTCTTCATAATAACATAAACATATTGAGACAAAACTTTGTTTTTGTTGATTTATGGACCTTTTTTTCATTGTGATATGCTGCTTTTTTATGTGACCTAATGGAGGTACCTATCTGGTATAAATGAATAATACGAATGTTCAAATAATATTTTCTCGGATCATTATTATATAACTAGCAGTAGAGCCTGGCGTTGCCCAGGGATGTAACAGTAAGAGATAGATCAAGTATCAACCATCATGAAGACTGAAAAATAAAATTGACAAAGATTATTGTTTAAGATTGACGGACACGCATGTCTTAATTAGTTTTTTTTTTTTTTTTTTGAATTGGTCAAATCCAAACTCGAACAAAACCATTTGTTTTCAATCGTTATGAGTCTATCGATTGAATAGAATTTTATTATAAACAGTTGTCTTGTAAATGGAATTTTTAAAGCACTCTGAATGTAAAAATAAAGAAAAAAAGTGTGCAAGACGATAAGAAACACTACCTGTCAAAAAAAAAGTGAAGTTCGTTGAAATCGGTTGAAAAATGTAGGAAATCCGATCCCATATATAAAGGAACACACACACAAACAACCTGGGTTTTATAATAAGTATAACAGGATATGAGTTGTCCCCCTTTCATTCTGGCAATAGAATAGTGTTTTATTATGTTTTCAAATTGATTTTGTGCAAAAACAATTGTTTTTCCAATTTTTGGCGCTGTCAGAACCACCGCAAGGTAATTTTACGCAGTCCTGTGAAGTTTTGTTGAAATCGGTTAAAAAATGTAGGAAATCCGATCCAATATATAAACGTACAGACACACACAATCTGCGTTTTATAATAAGATTATATGGCACAAATAAGACATCATGTCCTCATGTTTAGTACAGATAGTCTCAGAATGACCCTGAAATTGGACATATCTCAAAAAAAAAAAAAAAAATTGGAGGTGGGCCACAGTGCAATCACCCAACCTGATTGGAAGGCTTACACTACCAGTACGCCACATCAGATACTTTGAGAAGCATTGGCCTAATGGATTCTTTAATCCACTTGGTCAGTGCTTTAGTTCATGACTTAATCCACTAGGCCCAAAGCGTTGGTTCATGAATTTGTTGACGATAATTGCAAGTTTGATACCTGGGCAGTGTATACGCTAGTGGAAACAGGGTGAGCAATAAATAAGAACTAGACAAGATATCTCTGGACATGAACAGCAGAATGAACAATCTACCCATATAGATTAAATAAATGGTTCAATTCAAAATTCCCTGAAGTTTACCTGTCAAATCACCTGATGAAGACTGGAGGGAACAATGACTGAAATGGTGTGGTAACAACAGAGATGAGGACAATACTCTCTGTGTAAATAATATAAATAATAACTCCTTGTCCCAAAAATTCAGATGGAAATTTCATAATTTGAATGCTGTATTTTTTTGTGTATAACATGACCTTGTGTTTTTTATACAACCATCTCTATGAAATTTTATTTTTGAAAATTTGTACCATGGTATCAAACAAAATCTCAATATCATACATGTATTTGAATAAAATATTTAATTTTTCACAATATTAAAAAATATAAATAAACTGGATATTTAGTCATTGCATGTTTCTTCTAATTTCCATTTCAAAATTTATTTTCAAATTTTGGGGGAGAGGTGCTAACTAGACACACCTGTTAATAAATGTTAAGGTGTTTATTAATCTATCATACTTTTTTGTTTGATATGACTTAATTATATTTCTGTATATTAATAAACTATGAAAATAAAAAATATTTTCATTCATTAAGAATGAAGAGAAAAACAAAGATTGCCAGCATATCAAATACCTTTCTAAACAATTATCAACACCTGTATGATGGCAATTGTTAGAAATTTTTATAGTGAGATGCAATGAAACAAATGTCTTAAAACAATGTATTTAGATTCAATAAAACAGAGATAAATAATTCACAATTAAAATAGAGGCCGATAAACTATTTAATTAATCTGTTTCTTATATATATATATATATATATATATATATATATAGTTTTAATGTGTGCTATATTTACGGGATAAAGTGCTCAATATCAGAGATAGAGCGTATGTAAATATAAAAGTGAACATTGAAGTCAACACTCAGAGACGACAGGCTGTTTCATGCCTGACGCAATTATCAGGCCCCCCTGTTTTCACACACACACACACACATATATATATATATATATATGATTTTTTTTTTGTTGTTTTGTTCTATGTGTTTAATATAACAGTGAAATATTTCTCTGAAGATAATTAGCAACAAGATGGCAATAACAGTTTATTTCAAGCCAAGTTGAAGCAAGGACCACTTAATAGACAAAGGTATTGGAAGTAAAGGAACTAATTAATTAAATAGTTCATTTTGCTCAGGAACTATATTGTGTAAATGCAGATAAATATTTTATTTGTATACATTATTAAAATTACTAAGTGTAGTAATCACGCATAAATTTATTCACTTAAGTTGATTTACTTCCCTTCTCACCACAGATGAGACAGAAATATATAAAGAAATACACATTGATAATTATATGATTTGATGATGATTGTTCTGAGTGTATTTGCAATCTTGCTGTTTCAAATAAGAGGTCTTTTAAGTTGAGTAAAAAAATTCTGAAAACGTACCTGTGTATAATACAACCCTCCTTTTGCCTTTAATTTGCATTCAAAATTTCTTATGCACAAAATATGCTATGTTTTTGATGTCACTGATTTGTTTTCTTTCTTCTTTCAGTTTTGGATGCCTTGGGAAACATGGCTTTTGGTTGGCCAATAAATATTCCTGATTCACTTCAGGATCTTTGCCTGAATCTCTTTGTGAAGAATCCAAGGGCCTTGGCCACCATCACCAATGGCAACCGCTACACATTACGACCGGGCATTTTTCTGCCCCAAGAAATATGTGAGGGCCTTCTGCGGGCCTGGCGTGAGCGACCCGAGGAGCTCACTGATGACATTCTACACATTTTCGAAGACACCTCACGGACACGCCTCACAAAGCTGAACCTCTCCCAGACATCAGTCAGCAATGAGGGGTTGGCATACATACAAAATCATGCCCTCAGCGACCTCTGCCTCTTGTCGTGCTCAAAGATTGTCCCGTCATGCACGCTGTTCAAAATGCTCAACTCTGCTGGACAGTCTTTACGGACATTGCAGCTGGGGGGTTTTGAAAACTTGCACCTTAAGTTGGAGGATTACTTTAAAGAGTACGGTGGGGGAGGTGGTGGAGGTGGAGCTGGTACCAGTGCAGGTGCCAGTGCTGTTGCTGATGGGGAGATGGAAACCGAACTTATAGATAATGACAAACTAGTGATTTTTAATTGTCCCAATCTCCAGTGTCTGTCACTGAGAAAGGTCTGTTTCAAGAGTAACCCGTTACTGCTGAATTCGGTTCTAATGCCCCTGCATAGACTCACTGTCTTGGACCTGTACCATTGTGAGCTGAAGCCAGACAGCTTTGACTTTCTTTGCCATGTGCCCAATCTGCTGTCGCTCAGTCTGGCCCAAGTTCATCTTCCAAAAGATCTGGACAATATTGTGAATACCATATGCAAGTTTGTTTGCAAGCTGAGGTAAGTTGATATGCAAAAGATGTCCTAAATTGGTTCATTTTTTTGTGTGTGTGGCTATTTTGTTTTTTTTTGGTTGGGGGGTATGTCTCAGATATTTTCCTGGAGCCCTCCTCACTGATAATTGAACCAAGATAATAACTGCTTAATGTTCTTAATAAGTAATTTTTATCTTGGTTGAAAGCCCCCTTCTCATTGAACATTTTATTTATTTTTTTATTTTGTATTTGTTAATTTTGTTGCTTTTTTTTAATTTATCTTAAAATTTATTTTTGAATTTATTTTTAAAAAATTATTTTTAAATTTATTTTTTATGTCCAATTCTGATGCAAGGTATCAATTTAAAAATGTTACTTGTAGCAAATCGAGTTTCAGCTCCTTTTAATATAAATATATATATATATATAATGTGGGGGGGACTATATAAATTTTTATATATCTAACTCGATTATAGGAAACTCTATGACAGTTGAAAAATTTTTGTGTGAAGTGTTTTGTTCTTTAGTACTTATTTGAATTAAAGTAATCATTGCGTTGACATGATTACAAATGCACGTGCCATGAATTAGGCTAAAATGAATTTTTTTTTTTTTTTTTTTTTTTTTTTTAATGTTTTTGGTATATAGTCTAGCTGAGTTCATTTAGTTTCTTTTTGTTTGTTTTTATCTTTTTTGTTTGTTATTAAATATAAATGAAAAGGAAAACTAAATTAAACTTACATTGGGCAGATATGCACCACACTCTTGCAGATTAACTTGTCACCTATTGAAACTGTATAATCCATGCACACAACATACAGCATATCATGCACAACCAAAATACAACTATTGACATAAGGCAAATATTAGTAGATAACACCAAAATACTCTACAGTGCCCAATGTAAGAAATGACTCAAAACCTTAGCTATTATTATACAAAATAAACAGCCCACATTAAATAAAATATCATTCACCAAAGGAGACAGTATCTTGAAGTACATATGATATAATTAATGTCTGCACACCTATTAGTATTAAAAAATTAAATAAACAAAACAATTAAATGTTGTTCCCAATAGCTATTATACATGGCATCATGTTAGACCATTTCAAACATCAAGCTTCCCAAAGAATACCAGGATGTAAACGAAGGAATTCTAACTAAGCACGCAGACACTTCATTGGTTTTTGATAATGACTTAGATGGTGAAAATTACTTGAACAAAACAATAACATAATATGAACTTTAGACTGTTTATAGAAACACAACTAATTTGACAGGCAGTTAAAATGACAATTTTGAGTATAATACTTTGTCAGTTCTTTTTAGTCTAACTTATTTGGAGACATTTATAAAATCAATTAAATACAAAAAACAAATAGATTAAAAAAATACTTACATACACCCAATTACAAACAAAAATATGTACATGTATGTTGCCACAACAAATGCATGTAAATATACAACACATGCAAAAATGTGTTCATACATATAAATATCTATACACAAACTCTCCTGTATATCCCATAAATATAATTTAAATGCAATTTACGCAAACACACACACATTTTTCAACATAATACATACAAATATATATATATATATATATATAATATAAAAAGCTCAAAGACTAATATTCCATGGTTATAATTTATTACATTGGAATCTTAATCACAATCCAATTCATCAGATCTACAAATTCAAAAAGAAATCGGAAGATATACCTGGAGTTATATTTTACGATTTCTTTTGAATTTAGAGTCTGATGAATTGATCGTGATTCGATTCAATGTAATAAATTATAACCATGGAATATTAGTGTTTGAACCTTTTATATTATATTCTTACTCTGTCCTGGACATTGAGTTCTACCTGGATTCTATTCTATCCTCTTGAGAGTTTATATATATATATATATATATATATATATATATGTTTCACAGCTTATCAGTGCAGCTAGACATCCGATTGCTTCAAGCTGGGATTGAAACCCGGCCAATTTGGCATCTGTTGGAGTTTCTATTCATGAGCTATCAGCGCGTAGCAGAGGGAAAGTGAAATTCTAGCATATAATTTTTATAAATGTAAACAAATGCCAGACAGCCATACTGCTTGATTCATTTAATGAAGAGCGTTGTATTAGCAGATGTCTGTCTGTCTGTCTATCTATCTATCTAATATATATAATGCATCCATACATTTATATCTATTCATACCTGAAGATTGTGTTGTGCATAAAATTCTGAGTCATTCTATTGTTGAGGGATAATATGTATATTTATTAATATAAACTTAATAGCTCTGTTGTATTACATCAAGCACTGTTTTATTAACACCTGCATTATATGTGCAAAATATATATAATACTAATAACAAATATACAATTTGTTACTCACTGGTAATATGACCCTGCGATTTATATACAATGCAGTCATCATGTGCTGATTGAAAGGTGACCATTGTAAAATTTAAATATAGATATTTATAATATAATGTTATGATAGTGGAGCAGTCTATTTATTTAGAGACTGTATGCACTTAAATACTTCCATATATAACTATGATTTAAATACAAATATACACATCTAATAAATATTTGTATATTTATTATTGGTATAAATTTTAGCTCTGATATTGAGCACTGTTTTAGTAACACCAGCATTCAATGTGTGATACTTTATTTAGATATGTTTATTTATTTATTTTTTTTTATTATATGCTTTTATTTCCTGCACTTGTGCACTATATATATATATATATATATATATATATATATATATATATATATATATATATATATATAAATATGAAAGTTATGAATTAAATTTCTGGTGTACAGTGACCAACCACTACTGTTAGTTTCATGCTTTCACAAAATCAACAAACAGTTGTGAGGTGTAGTGCAAAAATGAGGATTTTGTCTCCCTCTAGACAAGTCTAGGATGGAAAAAAAATATGGCTGGTGTTTGCATTTTATGCGCACACACATCAAACAAACCTGCCTGGAGGGGAGAAAGCACCCATTTGGCTGATATCAAAAGAGCCATGAACATACAGTCACCACCACCACCACAAAAAACAAATAGTTTGGCAATATGGTAAAAAAAAATTCTCAATGCCAGATGAAGCTATGGTCAAGGAGCCTAGTACTTTCAAACAGGAAAAAAGTGCCCAACAGGACTGGGGCCCCTAAATTTACTCATGGTAGAGCTTTCTAATATTGATGGATATAAACAACTTTTAAAATGATTCTCTGTAACTGTTGTTATGCCCGGGGTTTCGTTGAGACTACGATAGCCGGGATGCAACAAGAAAATAAAAAAAAAATAAGTAAGAGATCCCAAGGTTCGATATAAAAATAAAGGAAAAAAACGTTGGTTGGGGAATTCTCGATTCGGATGTCTGTAAACGCAGAGAGAAAAATGAACAATTCATGACACAGAACAACAGAAGACAACACGAGAATATATAATACAAAGATTTTATTTCTAGAATACACGGAGTGTGAATGTAAGAAAAAGAAAACTAAATAATACAAGGGATGGGGAGATAAGTTACTAATTAAACAAATATTAATGCGGCGAAATACATATGAATACGGAGATAGCAGATTATAAGATATGGAAAAACATGCAGAAACTTACATAAGGTTGGAATCGACGTCGATTGACTATTATCGGGGTACAGTTTGTTCAAAGGATATTTACACACTTCTTTGAAAGTAACGGGTGGGATTGACAATGTTCTAACATTAATTTTTGACTGGCGACGTCCAATCCGTGTTGATGGCGAGGAAAACACACAGAAAAATCACGGGAATATAGCTAACTTGGGTTGACGATGTTGATCTAGTTTCTCGCGTCGGTCCTTTGGTTTTTGATGGCATCTAATTCTTCTGGTTCTGGTGACAACTGCTTCTTCTAATGTCAAATAGCTAAGACTGGTTTTTGGTGATGTCCGACTCCTCCGATAGCCAGCAACTATGTGTGGTTGTTGTTACCTCAACACGTGCGAAACGAAAACTATATGCTCATAATTTTCGTTGTTATTATTGCATTTCTCTGGCACTCCTTTATTACTGGTTCCCATATTATATTCATTTCTACGCTTGGTCGGCTCGGGATTTTTGTGGCCTAGCATATATGCTATATTTTGAGTCACGTGTTGGCCTCCCAAAAAAAGGTATGCATCATTCATGGACCCTGTTAATATCATCCATACTTATCTGTCAAACAGCGTTCGTTTTTGGCCAGCGACTATGGAACTGGCTAACATCATTCACACCTGTCAAACAGCGTTTGTTTGGCCTACGCGTCAGGGACCAGGTAGGAGATGGGGGTAGAAGGGAAGGTTCTTTTCCGAGAACTGGCCCTGATTCATCTGGTTATAACAATATATATCTCACAATCTGCACATTCAAGAAATAAAGAAGTTAAGATTCATATGTTTCGTCGCAAATACAAAAGGTACTGAAAATATACTTATAAAATCTGAGGTGAGGGTACAAATATGGGGTTAACGTAACATTGTACATCAGAAAGAAAAGTGCTCCATGCCATATAAAACGGTAGAGCATTTTTATATATACACACACACACACACACACACACACACAATGTTTTCTTGAATATAGTAGACACATTACTTCGTAACTTTTTTTTTTCTCTTACCATATTATCCATTAAAATCTCAATGTTGTGTATATATTTCACTAAAATATTTAATTTTTTCATATTATAGAATAGAAATGAACTTGGTGTTTAGTCATTGCATGGTTCTTCTAATTTCCATTTCAAAACTTATTTTCAAGGAAAGGTGTTAACTAGACATTTTAAGGTGTTAACTAGACATTTTAAGGTGTTAACTAGACATTTTAAGGTGTTAATTAATCTATAATATTTTTCTCTTTGATATGACATTATATTTCTACAGATTAGTAAACTATGAAAATCAAATCTTTTTGATTAAAAATGTGTACTTGTACAATACAATCTCCCTTTTTGCCATTAATTTTTATTCAAAATTTCTCATATATATATAAATTTGAAAGTTAAAATGACACCTTATAAGTTAGCTGAAAATGATGTACTGCTGCCATATATGGACAAGAACTGCCCAGTTTTCTCTTTCTAGTCTTGATAGATGCCAAAACCATATCTGCATCCTTATAGGTGGCAAATTATTTTCCACTGTACAATTTCTTTCTTGCAGACAAAACATTACAAGCCTCTTGTTCTATTGCTATTTCCATGGAAAATGTTCAGACAAACTATATTCCTTAATTCCACCATTTCTAACCATCACAACTAAGACTCTCTATGCTACACACGTTGTAGCAAACTACCCTCATTCCCTTTGTATTCCATTGGTTAGATGTATGTTCCACTTGAGCAGCTTCTTACAATGAACTGCAGCTTTAAATGAAATTTCTAAATCACAGGAAATGCAAGAAAATTGACTAATTATATTTTTAGAATTTGCTTACAAGACATATTTATATGAGCAAGTTTTGAAATAAAATTCACTGCAATTCTCTCACAATTTGAGAGGCTCCATGCCATGAGCACCTATTGAGATCCAAACCTCTAGTAGAACTTGTACAATCACTAAAGATGCTGGAAAAAAATGGTTGGTTTCATGTACCACCCTAGTAAGTAACTAACTCCTCCTGTTATTCTCTCCCCTTTACAAGAGCCAGATCAGGTCAAAAATGAAATACAGCTGCCATATATAGGCAGTAGATACTTACTCTTCACTTTCAAATCTCAGTAGAGTCCAAAAAGCATCTCGTTGTCAGTGACAAATTATTTTCCACCTTCTAACCTCTTTTATCACAGATGAAATGTTGCAAACCTCTCTCTCTCTCCTCTATTGCTATTTCCATGGAAAATGTTCAGACAAACTACATTCCTTAGTTCCACCAGTTCAGACTCTCCATCCCACACACATTGTAGCAAATTGCCCCTCTTTCCTTTTGTATTCCATTGGTTAGATGTAAGTTCTACTTGAGCAACTTCTTACAATGAACTGCTGCTTTGTAGAACGAACTCCTAAGATGATGCTTCCCTGATCATTACAATCTTAACCTGTTCAAGTCAAGGGTTAATCAGTATTTTCTCCACATGTCTGCATAAACTATCCCTCTTCCTTGAGTGGCTCTCGGGTCTTATACAGGATGAACATCATTGTATAAAAAAGAAATGATATACCATTGTGTTGCTTAGGTTCAAATCCTTCCCTTTCATTACTATACACACTTGTTTAATTCCAATGATAGGTGTGTATACATGTTGTTTTTGATATTCTTGCAAGACAATTTTTTTTGTCTCTGTCTCTTTCTCTCTCTTACAAAGTATTCCATTTACTTCTACCATCACAAATGACCTTATTGCCCAGATTTCTTCTTCAGGTGTATAGTTCCTTTAGTTACCCCCCACCCACCCACATTTGTTTCACCAGTTCAGACCTTTACAACTCGTACATGTCATGTCTATAGAGTCAAATCACGTTCATTTCCTCTGTATTCCATTTTTAAGGAGGAAGTTCCACACAGACAGCTCAAGAAATGTGACACTGTAGAATAGATTTTTCATATGAATGCTTCCCTAAACATTACAATCTCTTAAAGTTATAGGAGTCAATCGTTATCTATCCTCCTCATCATCATAATTTTCATTTCCTATCATCTCCTCATATAGCTGTATCACACATAACACTCTGCCTTGAGTTGTTCTCGAGCCTTGTTAGTGAACTTTAGTATTTCTAAAAAAAATGTTGATTGTTCAATACCTGGGTGGTAAAGATTCTTCCAGACATTCTAGAAGTCTGGAAAAAGAAACTGTCCAACTGAATTAAAGAAAACAGGCATGAAATGTTAACAATATCATGGCAATAAAGGGAGGTTGTATTATACACAAGTATACATTCTTAATGAAAAAGATTTTGTGTGAATTTTTACAGAAGTTGGTTAATTATTGATGTATTTATAAGTTTTCTTTTTATTTTGCTGAAGCGTGTAGTTGAATCAGTTGCTCATAAGTTCAAATTAACTTTTCTTCATAACCAAGCAGCTGGGCTTGTCATCTGATACAAATCAAGTACATATGACTAAAGACCTCGAAGATTGGATCAAGATTAACACAAATAAGAGAAGGACAGATTTAGTAAATCCATTTATAATCTTTTCTGATTTAAAAGATTATGTATTAGACTGTAGAAAGGGTTCAGTATTGCTCATATGGTAAAGACTTGTTTTTTAATTAATTAGTATTTCTGGTCTAGCTGGGCGAGAAAAAAATAAAAACAACCCTCCTTGCTAAATGGTCAGTCTTGTTACTTCAATATTTAACCTTTAGCACTCTGCATTATTCATAATTATTACTTCCATTTCCACTGTATATAACAGCTCCTAAACTGCAGTAGCTTAGTTCTTGATTTCAGTCGGTCATTTACTTGTTGATATAGTAGGACAAGACAAAACAATTCAAACACACTATTGTTTAGTATATAATTTGAAGTTACAGAATGAACTTTTAGCTCGGTAAAGAAAGTTACAGTGTGTTAAAAGTTAAAATAGTAAATGAAGCAATTGTGATTATTGAACCTATTCTGTTTGTATAATTGACATAGTGGTAGTGAAAGGTTCTTAATTTTTGAGGTTTTAATTTTTTCTCTCAGTCTGCTGAGTTTAATAGTCATTTGTTATACAGCTGACAAAGCACCTTTTTTTTGTAGATGTCAGTCTTGTATTTGTGAAAATAGTAAGATTTGTATATGTTGCAACAGGTCCAAACGTCTCTGTATGTATGTTGTCATGGGACTTGCTTGTAACTCTTGTAATTTCTTGCTCATATAGTGTGTGATCTAGATATTTATTATTAGTAATATCTATCCTTAAATGCAGTTTATGCAAGTGTGACATGGAAGAAAACTAGCAAAATCTACCAGAGGGTAAATGCTTCCCACCAACAATGCTTGAGGATCCTACTTGGCATCTCGTGGTGAGGCTGCATAACTAAGCAAGTGGTTATTTTATCTGGCCAAACTGATCTGCAAGACAGAATCACAGTACAGAGGTGCAAAATGATTTGGCATGTATTATGGTTGCAATCAACAAAACCAGTGAGAACCTCTTTGGAGTGGAAGACAGATGGGAGGAACATAGCCAGAGGGGTAGACCATTCCAGACTGCAGAGGAAGATCTGGCTGAAATGGGGCTAACCTGGAGGGAAGCGGCAGAATAAGGCTGGGATCATGCTCAATAGAGAGCTCTTATCACCCAATTTTCCATAGGAAACAAGAGGAACTATATAATATAATATAAGACGCAACCTGACTTTATTGGTCATGCAGTTTGATTTCCCCTTTTTGGCAATAAGAAATTCTGTTGTGGTAACAGAAGACTTTAGATGGGGGCCAATAAGTTGACATGCCTTGTGTTATAATAATAAGGGAATATCTCTTCAGTAAGTAGGGGAGATCAGGTTGCTAATATATTGCTTATTATTTTATTTTATTTTTTCCACTTTGTTTTGAATATTTTTAGTGATATTTTTTTATTTTTTTTAAATAATTGTAAATAACAATTCCAGATTACTCTTTCAGAAGATAAAGTCTTCTGTTTGCTTGCCATTCTTCTGTTTTGAAATACACTGACCCAGAAAATAGTAACAAAATTGTCAGTAACTAAATACTTGGCTGTGGGCATTTATATTCCAACTTTGCCAAATGTTAAATCATTGTTTATTTGATGACCTAGTTAATTTATGAGGAAAACATTGGGTATAATGCAGAATAACAAAAATACAGGAATTTGAAGACTATTATTAGTTGTTTTAATGACAGTGTTCAAAGTCCAAGATTACTACTTCAAAAGTATATATATATATATATATATATATATATATATATATAGAGAGAGAGAGAGAGAAACCCTGGGTTTCACGCTTTTGTGATCATCAGACAAACTGATTTAATTTTAAAATTTGAAGCTATTTATGTCGTTTTTTGTTTGATTATATTTGGTGAGTAGGGGAAATCTGTGTTCGTTTTGGGAGGACACTCAAACGCATGTGTACATACATGCATACAGGTGTATGTATTATGGTCCACACAAACACATACATATATGAAAAACGTGGGACCAGGCACAGACATGTATCCATTTGTTCAAACACGTATACATATGCAATTGTATTCGTATTTTGTTGTTGAGACTGTGTGTAGCAAAGTTCTTTCAACAAAAGGTGGGTTGGGTTGTTTTTGTCATCTTTCAGATCAGTCATCTATGCTGTCTAACAGAATAACGCTTCCTCTCATGCATATACGTACTCTCTCTCTCTCTCTCTCTATATATATATATATATATATATATATATATATATATATATATATCCCCTCACACATTGAGTGCTGGTGTTAAGAAAATCATGCATGTTGTAAAAATAATAGCACCTAAAGATGGCATTGTGTCAGAGTTGTGCTACTGATGAAATGGTGGGGGATACACACACACACACACACACACACACATTCTAATAGGTGTATCCTGCATCCCTGGCACCACAGTAACTTTCCCATCATGGGGATGCAACTAAAGTTTCCCATGAAAAGCAATACATTGCACAAAACTGACTAATAACAGTTAGTACCTGTTATAGAAGACATGAATGAATGGAATCGTCTGTTTTTGTAAATAGTGGAGTTGGGAGAGTTAGCATTAGGTCAATTCCTAAGTGTACCTTTGTGTAGTACATCTTCCATTTCATTACTTACCTACGAATTTGTTTTCTTTAGTTATTTCCCTTCATTATCTCGAACAGACGCAATACAATAGTACCTCCACAAAAACACAATACTTAAGGTTTAAAATGAATTTTTAAAAATTAAAAATTTTTCTTGAAGCTTCTATTTTAACTTTAATTTCAAGCTTATAGATTAAATTTAGTATTTTCAATAAGCAAAATGCTTTGCTGTATTTCAAGACTAATTTAAATTGACTGCAAGTAGTTTTTGCTTTGATAATGCGGAAAATCACTGATTTTAGCGCCATTTTTAGCCATCTGTCCTCGCAATGTAAGTCTTTTAAAAGAATTTTTCAAAAATAAAATTTACTTTTCTTGAACGTCATTTAACGATTATTAGCTGATTTAAAGTTTAATTAATCTGATTTGAAACAAATATTACTGACTTTAAAATATCACAGAAATTTTTTTAACACGTTGATAGGTGTTGACAGATAGAAATTTATCTAACTTTTTTCTACATCAGACATAACTATAAAAATTACTTGAAGAATTTAACGTAAGTGCATTTTTTATATAATCTTTAAATACCCAGTAATAAATCTTTAGGAAAATAATATTCAATAATCTAATGTTTTATTAAATTTTAGGTACTTCGGCTTTAAATTTACTATAGTTATTGCTCTTATTTTCTGATAATGTTGTGTATGGTCATCCATATTTACAAAAATTGACACATTTATACACACACAAAAAAAATTAAAAAATCTTTTTAAAATATTGGGTGGGAGGTTGGTAAGCATTTCCATTTATGATTAGTAAATATAATTTTTACTTAATAAAAATACCACCTCTCCAGTACAAATTAATACAGAAATTTAAAAAATGGAAACAATTCTTATAAAAATTATTTTTTCTTAAGACAATAGTGTCCTTCATATATCTTATTCATAAAAGCAATTAAAAGCTTTTCTAATTAAATGTCTTATTTTTAGTACATTTTTTATTTTACAATTCAGAGCAGATTTTCAATATTTGGATGTCCTTATTCTACAAAAAAATAATGATTTAAATTGTCCAAGTATTTCTGCTTATAACTAATTTAAACATTAGCAGTACAAAAATTAATTTCTCAATTTCATAAAATTAAATAAGTGGGAGTGACAGATGTTTAAAATAAAAAAATAAAAAAAATTTTTACCAAGATTTTTCAAAAAAAGCAACATTTCTAAAATAATTAATTTATGGAGAAGTCCTTAAAGCTTCATTAAAGTCTGAAAATTATTTGATTTTTGCAAGAATTTCCAAACAAGGATGCTAAAATTTCCTATTTTAAACTTTGGTTCCCCTTCTAATAAAAAAAAAAAAAAAAAATTCAACCAAAATTTTGAATGTTCTAAAACAAAAAAATCCAAAAATATAATTTAATAATAAAAAAAACCCTTTGGTCCTTTCTCTTAATAACAAAGATTTTGACAATAAAATTTTGTTTTTAAGTTTGGGGCATTTTTTCAACATGGTATGCTCATTTTTTAACATAGTATAAGGAATTTTTGTTGGTTGATACCAAATAAACAATGACATCAGAATTAAAATGTAAGTAGTATATTCTTTCTGTAACCAAATACGAATCATTTGTCAAATGAACTAGATATTGATGGTAATTAGTACATAGGTATTTATCTATTTGTTTTTATTTATTTGTTTTTTTTTTTTTTAAAAAACACTTCTTTTTTTTTTTTTTTTTTTTTTTTTTTTTTTGTATTTTTGTTAAATTACTTTTTAAAACTATGAGTGCAAAATATTTAACAAGCAGAGACAGTTGTATTTAACATTCAGGTTCACTGTTCAAATAACATTTAACTGGGCTCAAAAGAAATTTTCAGCAACAAAAAATAGTCTTTTTAACACAAAAATACATTAGGAAACTTTAGTTGCAACCCATTGAATATCTCGGAGACACACCCAAATCATCACCTGTGGGTCTCAGGAACTCACTACATTAAAAAAAAACAAAAAAAAACAACCTGTCACTATATATATATATATATATATATATATATATATATATATATATATATTTGCTATATTTATGGGATAAAGTGCTCAATATCAGAGATAGTGTATGTAAATATAAAAGTGAACTTTAAGTCAATGCTCAGAGGTGACAGACTGTTTCATGCTAGACACAATCGTAACACCAATCAGCAGATTCCCGTTGAATCAAACTTTGGCCATGTCACCATTAGGATGTAGGTCAGCTCATCAGTTTACCACCTCCCTCCCCTACCCAGGCTCTCCTACCTCTATAATTCCTGTAATGGTGCCATATCTTCTGCCATATCTCTCACTAAGTCCCCTATAACGCCCTCTCTCCCTTTCTTTCCCTAACTAACCCGTATCCCACTACAAACTGTTACCATAAACAGTTTGAATAATACTGTGAATTTTAAAATTAAAATTCTTGGGTCATTAACTAAAGGTATCTTAATTCCAATTGTAAAGGAAGTTTGCTCTGTTTAATGAAAATAAACATTGAGTGCTATTTTGTGAGTCAGTTTTAACAGATTTCAAATTCTATGTTGTATTAATATGACTTACCTGGATTATATCAATGGATTACTACATATACACCCACATATATATTTGAAAATTATAACTTGAATATGTTATAAAATCACTACAAAAATAGCCATTTTATCAAGTGGTGTTGAATGTAAAAAACATTCAACACAAGCACTTGATAAAATGGCTATTTTTGTAGTGATTTTATAAAATTTATGTTAGAATTTTCGAATAAATTATATTTGCTCTACTCTGTATTAAGCACTTTTTTAAGAATAGTAATTTTTGATTATTGGGAATTTATTCCGTATACGCCAATCCTATACTTGTCTATATCTATGTAGAGGGAGAGAGAAATTTTTATATACCAGGACAATGTTAGGAAAATTAATCACAGTGCGTAAAAGACATTATCCATTACACTATCTGCACATCCAGGCTTACAGAACATGATATTCGAAAGCAGTTGCCCAGCTAGGTACTGACCAGGCTCAACATTGCTGACCATACAGAAACTGGGGTTTGAATGTGATGTAATCATAAGCCCCTAAATAATGTGACAAATTAGTAAAGTCCTGTGGTGTAATATGTGCAAAGGTAATGAAAATCAATGACCTGTAGATGTCTTAATATCCTGTATAAGTAAATGTTAATGGAGATGTCCATTTAATATTTTGTCATAATTTTGGATCCTGTAACATTTTTGTGTAATGAAGATTTTGTTAACTTTCTTTATTGAAATTTTTTAAAGTTATTGTTGTTTGTTTGTTTTTTTTTTGTTTTTTTTTTAAATGCAAATTTACCATAAGGTAGGACAAGTTTTTAAGAATACTGAATGCAATTTTTATCAAAATCTAGAATCAGAAAATTTTAATTCCTTAATATTGGAAACAACTTTATAAGCGTTCAGAGGTCATACTGAAAAATTCTCCTCTGGTAATTTAGAAATTGCCTTGTTTACATTTCAGATCTGAAACTGAGCAGATACGTGTTTCGAGAAAATTCTGAACAGGTGAATGTACTTTAAAGGCCAAAGAGAAGCTTGCTTGATTGTGACTCTCTTTGAAGCAACAACAATGCCAAGTGGGATCTCCACCTTTGGTTAATAATCAGTCTCTGAAGTGGATAGCTCTAAATTCAAAACTGTTTAGGCATAGAGCTACTAGCTTCACTGGATAAAAACTTATTTGCTATGGAAACCACAGTTGCAACAGCTAGTGTGTGAAGGCTGTGGTTCTATCCTTGAAAGGAGTCTACAGGGTTGATGGTATTTAAATTTGTATGGGAAAAATCGTCACCTCCTTCCCTGGATGTGCTTATAGTAATAATATAAAGAATGAATCCCTTAGGTTTAATGGTTTGATTTCTTTTTAATTTTTAATATTAATTCTTTGTATTCAGGGGTAATGGTGCCAAATGTTTGAAATAAGGTGTATTATATGCTGAGAAAAAAAATCTTGCTCTCAGAGTCTGAAATCTAAAATGTTTGTTCAGGTAATTGATAGAAAAGTTTGTGCAGTTTACATTATGTTTGAATATGATAAATCTCATGAGTTATTTTTTTTATTTTCTATTCCTCGACCCACACTTTTGCCTATCTTCACCAGACATCTTGATTTGGGCATGCTAGATCAAAGAGTTCCCACAAATTACAAAGACCCTGAAAGAATTCTTACAAAACTCATGGATGGTCTTCCTGATCTTGTATCTCTGGACATTTCTGGTACAAATCTTGCTGGAGAGAAAGCCATGACTCCCGAGTCCCATCGATTAGGAGTTCGAAGGACAAAACAGATCAAGGATGACTCCGATGAAGTTTGCAGGTAAGCGCTGTCATTTGTTCTGTCTCTCTCTCCCGCTGTCTTTTGCTCTGTCTCTCTCTCTCCCGCTGTCTTTTGCTCTGTCTCTCTCTCTCCCCGCTGTCTTTTTTGCTCTGTTCTCTCTCCCTCTGTCTTTTTTCTGTCTCTCCCTTGTCTTTTTTGTTCTGTCTCTCTCTCTCCAGCTGTCTTTTTGTTCTGTCTCTCTCTCTCCAGCTGTCTTTTTGTTCTGTCTCTCTCTCTCAGCTGTCTTTTGTTCTGTCTCTCTCTCTCCAGCTGTCTTTTGTTCTGTCTCTCTCTCTCCAGCTGTCTTTTGTTCTGTCTCTCTCTCAGCTGTCTTTTGTTCTGTCTCTCTCTCTCCAGCTGTCTTTTGTTCTGTCTCTCTCTCTCCAGCTGTCTTTTGCTCTGTCTCTCTCTCTCCCGCCGTCTTTTGCTCTGTCTCTCTCTCTCCCGCCGTCTTTTGCTCTGTCTCTCTCTCTCTCCCCTGTCTTTTTTGCTCTGTCTCTCTCTCTCCCTTGCGTCTTTTTGCTCTGTCTCTCTCTCTCCCATACGTCTTTTGCTCTCTCTCTCTCTCTCCCTCTTTTGCTCTGTCTCTCTCTCTCCCCTCTTCTTTTGCTCTGTCTCTCTCTCTCCCTTGATCTTTTGCTCTGTCTCTCTCTCTCCCTTCCGTCTTTTTGCTCTGTCTCTCTCTCTCCCTCCCGTCTTTTGCTCTGTCTCTCTCTCTCTCCTACCGTCTTTTTGCTCTGTCTCTCTCTCTCCCGTCTTTTGCTCTGTCTCTCTCTCTCCCGCCGTCTTTTTGCTCTGTCTCTCTCTCTCCCCGTCTTTTGCTCTGTCTCTCTCTCTCCCCTTCCGTCTTTGCTCTGTCTCTCTCTCTCCTGCCGTCTTTTGCTCTGTCTCTCTCTCTCTCCCATCCGTCTTTTGCTCTGTCTCTCTCTCTCCGCCGTCTTTTTGCTCTGTCTCTCTCTCTCTCCCGCCGTCTTTTGCTCTCTCTCTCTCTCCCCGCCGTCTTTTGCTCTGTCTCTCTCTCTCCCTTCTTTTTCTTTCTGTCTCTCTCTCTCCCTTCTTTTTCTTTCTGTCTCTCTCTCTCCCTTCTTTTTCTTTCTGTCTCTCTCTCTCCCTTCTTTTTCTTTCTGTCTCTCTCTCTCCCGCCGTCTTTTGCTCTGTCTCTCTCTCTCCCGCCGTCTTTTGCTCTGTCTCTCTCTCTCCCGCCGTCTTTTGCTCTGTCTCTCTCTCTCCCGCCGTCTTTTGCTCTGTCTCTCTCTCTCCCGCTACGTCTTTTGCTCTGTCTCTCTCTCTCCCCGTCTTTTTTTGCTCTGTCTCTCTCTCTCCCGCCGTCTTTTTCTGTCTCTCTCTCTCTCCGTCTTTTTTGCTCTGTCTCTCTCTCTCCCTTGGGCGTCTTTTGCTCTGTCTCTCTCTCTCCCGCCGTCTTTTGCTCTGTCTCTCTCTCTCCCTTAGTCTGTCTCTCTCTCTCTCCCCCCGTCTTTTTGCTCTGTCTCTCTCTCTCCCCCGTCTTTTGCTCTGTCTCTCTCTCTCCCGTGTGTCTCTTTGCTCTGTCTCTCTCTCTCCCCCTTTTTTGCTCTGTCTCTCTCTCTCTCCACCCGTCTTTTGCTCTGTCTCTCTCTCTCCCTTCCCTTTTTGCTCTGTCTCTCTCTCTCCCCCCGTCTTTTTGCTCTGTCTCTCTCTCTCCCGCCGTCTTTTGCTCTGTCTCTCTCTCTCCCTTGGACCTCTTTTGCTCTGTCTCTCTCTCTCTCCCTTGTCTTTTGCTCTGTCTCTCTCTCTCCATGATCTTTTGCTCTGTCTCTCTCTCTCCATGATTCTTTTGCTCTGTCTCTCTCTCTCCCATAAATCTTTTGCTCTGTCTCTCTCTCTCCCTCTTTTTTTGTCTCTCTCTCGCTCTTTTTTTTATATATATATATATATATATATATATATATATATATACACACACACACACTTGAGCTAATGAAATTATTTTTCTTCAAGGATCTATATTGTTAATTCCATTTTCTTTTGCTAGAAATAACCATGAAAATTTCACAGTTTTCTAGTTTGAATTTTCTTGTGAATCCTAATTCTTAAGTTAATGATGGAATAAGCTCATAAGTTCTTTGACAATAAAGTTAGAAATTCCTCTTGCATTGTTAAATATTTGAGCAGAACAAGAAAAGATTGCTGTAACAATCAGAAATATGAATGCTGGTAAGGGGGTATAACAAAAAGATTTGAAATTGATAACTTTGCTATTTCATTGAAACCTTTTATTTCATTTTCTCACTGAAACCAAGTAGTGTCTCTGATATGTCTTTTCTGTCTTTCGACATGATCAAAATGGAATAGTCCATTATTTATGAGTTGTTGGCAGGGCACAGTGTATAAGCTAACTAAGGAAATCACAAGCAGAATTATGTTTATTATTACTATCTACTAGATGGATCCATATGAACCAATTGTAAGACTATGGTTCTAGGAAACAATGGTTGAGAAATGTTCTGCTAACCAAATTGAAAATTCTTGTAGTTTTTAATAGTATGGAACAATGCTGCATTGTTGGTTGGTTTGATGGAGTATTAAAAGATGAGTTTAATTATGCAAAATTATCTGCTGGAAGATTTCAGGGCCATAGATATGGCAGTAAAAGACTGTGGTTGAACAAACACTGTTGATTGTAGACATAACACCTATTGGTATAACAATGTACATATGATGGATAAAAAAAATATCACTCATCTCATTCTCTGGGCAAACCAAGACACACCTTATTTCCAAACATAAAAAAGGTGAGATATAGCATCATAGGTAGCGTGAGAAAATTGTGTGTGTGTGTGTGTTTTGATACCAATACACTGTCATTTTTTCTGGTTCAAGCTTATTCTTAGATATATTTTTACCTCTCCAAGGAAATTTCTCACTCTGTTTTTTCTTGCATCCTCCCACACACTCTTGTGTGTATGTATGTTGCACAATGCACAACGTGTGATACTATGGACAACCACATAAAAAAAAAAGTGCTTTTATCTCTATTTCAAGTTTTTCTGTTTGATAGCCAGCAGATGTTTCTTTTTGAAGTCCATTTTTCTAAGCGGCATCCACTTTCACCAGTGGAGAAGTAAAGGAGTGGGTGAGGGGGTTTTTTGAGACCAAGCAACAACAAACCAAACATTGATTATTTCCAGGTGTTAGTCTATATGAACAGTCTTGTTTGTGATTGGAGTGTCAGTTCTGGCCCACCCTTGGCAGGAAACAGACTTGACCATAATGTGGTTCCACTGCTGTCTATTTGTGTTGCCAGCCACATGTCAGGATGTCTAAATGGGCAAGGAGTTGGTAGGAGAGAAGAGCTGAGTTGTTAGACCAACATAATTGTCCCAAGTATCAGCGACCTACCAACCCAGACAAATGATTGATCCGTTTTCTATGGTTTATCAACTCTTTGCAGATTATTTAAACCCAGAAAATATTTTTAGATTGTAAGATTGATTTATTTATTACTTTTTTTTTTTTTTTTTTTTTTTTAAAGATAATAATGGTTTAGTGATAGTCTTACTAATAAACCCATAGCTGAGGGGAGAAGAGGTTGATTTATACATTTCCCAAGGGTATTTGCACATAAGAGAATATTATGAACCCAATTGGAACTCTGCTCTCCAATTAAGTGATTATATATTGCACCACCTGCACATCCAAACTTAAAGCACATAGAATTCACAAGTGGTCACCCATTAGGGACTCACCAAGCTTGACATTACTTAACATAAGTGACCATACAAAAGCTATTGTCTTCTTGACATGGTGTTTATCTTTCATCGTGTTACCTTGTGGGTTGCAGCAGACCCTTTCCCAGTATTTGGTGTACACAGATGAGATCAAGAATCAAAATGCAACATGGGGTAATCATTGACTGGTCAGTGGAGAGCTTGTGCAAAGATCGCGTATGTTTACAATGAGATTTCGGATATTTTCTTTGATCATTTGGTGCTGATTGGAATGTTGTGTCGCTTTCATTGACCAGCCAACCGTTTTTACTGCTCTGCCTTTATCTGAATTATATCTTGGCTAAAATATTAGATACTCCTTTTATCTTTTCCAGCATTATTTTATTATTTTGGTACAAAAATAATTTTTTTTTTTTGTTTTTTTTTGTTTTTTTTTAACCAGGAATATGCTCCTGAAAAATTTATTTCAGTTGAGCTCTCTGGGGAGGAAGTGTGGGTATGTAAACGGTGACTATTATGACTAATAATGCATGACTCTTTTTTTTAAATCGAATTGAGTTCTCTCAGTCACTGTGTGTTTATCTAAATAAATACACTTAAATTCACCTTCATCCCTGCCATGCGCCAATGGCTTAGTGGTAAAATCTCCAACTGATGCCAATTCAGTCAGGTTTTGATCCTATCTAGAGGCAACTGGATGTCTAGCCACACTGATGAGCTGTGATACAGCAAAACAGTCTGTCTGTGGATGACTATATATATATATATAATGTGTCAACTTAATCAAAATAAGATTCCTGAGAATTTATGCATTTTTGCCAGCAATAAACAAGCCTATTCTGGTAGTATAGCATTCTGGCATATTGGTGCTGATGAATTCTTCAAAGATATTTTTGAATTGCTGCTTGGTTTTTGAAGACCATCTCTTGCAGGTTAATTGTGAAGATGCTTGAACAAAAAAAATAATAGCTAACTGGAGAAAAGTCTAGCAAAGTTGGGTGTGGTCATTTTTAGCTTTTGTCTAATTTGTGTAGGATCATTTGTGAGATATGAAGTCAGGTATCATGGTGGAGAAGAATTAATCCTTTTCAATTGACCCCTGTTAGACATAAATGTTGCAGTTTTTGGTGCATTCTGTTGATTTCCTGTTAATACTTCTCTCTTTGTGATGGTTTTTGCTAGAATTCTGGAAGTTGTTGTGGATTCATAACATTCATTTTCATGTGGTTTTGGTTTAGGAAAGTGTTTTCATGCTTCATCTCCATCCAGCCACTGAGACGTCACAATAGTTGACTGAAGCAAACTTATTCAAGTTGGTGTTCATTATCTTTAAATGGAGATGGGCAGTGCCAAGTTAATCTTAACCCTTTAATATCCTTCGTCCCCCAAAAATGGACAATGGGTTTTAATAGATTACAGGAAGAAATGCATACTTTATGATAATCTCTTAATTAGAAATGCATAATATATAATAGACTCTTATGGTAATTTTTTTAATATAGGTTTTTACAATGGACCTTAATGAGTTAAGCTGTTTCTAAAGGTACCTTAGTGGTTGAATTTTGGGACACACCAACCAATTTTCATTTACCTGTCAGTATTAACCTATGGGTGCTCCTAAAGTTCTTTGTTACCCATTTTGGGGCCTAGTGATTTTTTTTTTCATGGAATATTTGAAGAAATTTTTCTTTCTTCGATCTTTTTATTTTCTTTCCTCAACACCACTGATCTCCTTCCCAACATGTTCCAACTTTTCAGTAATTTTTATTTTATTTATTTTTA